>LNAC01000613.1:903-52591 GCA_002007465.1 Ailurus styani
AAAAAAAAAAGAACATGCTATCTAGGACTTTCATAGCTAGAGAGGAGAACTCAATGTCTGGTTTCAAATCTTCAAAGAACTGGCTGTCTTATTGGGGGCTAAGGCAGCAGGTGACTTTAAGTTGAAGCCAATGCCAACGTATCATTTCAAAAATTCTACAGCCCTTAAGAATTATACTAAATCTACACTGCCTATGCTGTATAAATAGAACAAAGCCTGGATGACAGCCCATCTGTTTACAGCATACTTTACTGAATATTTTAGGCCCACTGTAGAGACCTACTGCTCAGAAAAATTATTTTTAAAAGATTACTGTTCATTTCACTCAGCATAATCTCCTCCAGACCCATCCATGTTGATACAATAGTTGGGTATTCATCCTTTCTGATGGCTGAGGAATAAAATGGAGGATATTAGGAGAAGGAAAGTTAAAGTGAATTGGAGTAAATCGGAGGGGCAGATGAAAGATGAGACACTGTGGATTCTGAGAAACAAACTGAGGGTTCTGGAGGAGAGGGGAGTGGGGGATGGGTGAGCCTGGTGGTGGGTATTAAGGAGGGCACGTAATGTGTGGAGCACTGGGTGTGATGCATGAACAATGAATCTTGGATAACTGAAAAAATTTAAAATACATATATCACTGTTCATTGACAATGCATTTGGTCACCCAAGAGCTATGATGAAGTACAAGATGAATGTTGTTTTCATATCTGCTAATACAACATCCATTCTGCAGCCCATGGATCAAGAGTAATTTCAACTTTCAAGTCTAATTACTTAAGAAATACATTTTGTAAGGTTATAGCTGCAGTAGAGAGTGATTCTGCTGATGGATCTGGGCAGAGTCAAATGAAAACCTCCTGGAAAGGATTCACCATTTTAGATGCCATGAAGAGCATTTGTGACTTGTGGGAAAAGGTCAAAATATCAATATTAACAGAAGTTTGAAAGAAGCTGATTCCAACCCTCATGGATGACTTTGAGGGGTTCAATATTTCAGTGAAGGAAATAACTGCAAATGTGGGGAAAATCACAGAAGAACTAAAATTAGAAGTGGAGTCTGAAGACATAACTGAATTGCTGCAATCTCATGATAAAACTTGAATGAATAAGTTACTTCTTATGGATGAGCAAAGAAAGTGGTTTTGGAGATGGAATTTATTCCTGGTGAAGATGACTGAAATGAAAACAAGGATTTAGAATATTACACAAACTCAGCGGATAAAGCAGAAGCAGGATTTGAGAGGACAGACCCCAATTTTGAAAAAAGTTCTACTGAAGGTAAAATGCTATCGAACAGCATCATGTACTATGGATGAGTTGTTCATGAAAGCAAGAGTCCATCAATGTGGCAGGCGTCACTGTTGTTTTATTTTAAGGCATTGCCACAGCTACCCCATCCTTCCGCAGCAACCATCCTAACTAGTCAGTAGTCATTAACGTTGAGGCAAGACCCTCCACCAAAAAAGGACTATAACTCACTGAAAGCTCAAATGATGTTCAGCATTTCTTAGCAATAAAATATTCTTAAGATATGTACATGATTTTTAGACATAATGCTATTGCACACTTAACAGACTACAGTATGGTATAAATGTAACTTTTATATGTAGTAGGAGACCAAAAATTCATTTGATTTGTTTTATTGTAATATTTGTTTTATTGTGATAGTCTGGAACTGAACCCATAATATCTCTGAGGTATATCTGTTTAACTGAAGCACGAGGAAAATGTTGAAGAGGAACCAACTGAACTAATGTAGTGTAGGAATTCTGGGTTTGAACTTGGGTTCTAAAGTCAGACCCACTTCAATTTCAGGCTAACACTCACTAGTTGCATGACTTTCAACAAGCTGAGAAAGCACATAAGCTTCAGTTTCCACATCTGCATAATAGGAACAAAACTCTGTTTTCAAATATGCAGCAGGAGGGGAAAAGAAAATACTGGACCTACAGTGGTAGAAAGTACATGAAAGTCTGCCCCTGGAAACATCAAGAACAAAGTGGAGAAAATCAAGGTATAAAGCTGGAAGTTTCTCAATCATTGGTGAAGTGGGTCTGAAAAAAATCTGTTTTATTATACTTTTTATCCTTATACTGAAATGCCCTAAAAAACAAAAAAAATTACTGTATTAAAACTTAAGTCTGTAATTTCACAAATAAAATGTGTGATCAGGCACCAGAATTGATATAAGCCTATGACAGAAGCAGTAGCCATATCAAAATATATAATATTTCTCCAGCACTTAATCTGTATGAAGGACAACAGTATAGGTTTTACCTGCATTTTTATATGCACACCTCATTTACTCTGTATTATGTTTTGTTATTATGTACGTTATTTAACAACTTACAAGGAATTTGTATTATGTTCCACACTTAACAGATAATATCTTAGCCTGGCTTCCATCTGAAAGCAGAACCTAAGACAAGGACTTGTGTGCAAGTAGTTTGAGAAATGATGCCAGACAGCAGAAGTGACGGATGAAGACAAAAAAAAACCCAGCCTCATCTGTGGCCCCCTTTTTGAAGAGTTCCCATTTTCCTTTCCTACTAGTTAAGAAATGCTCCATGGAGCACTAACTCTCTCATACATCCAGGTTGTACATGTGTGAGTGTTGGACAAGCTCTTGCAAGCATACTGGGAAAGAAAGCAGCACACACTCTATTGAGGTGCTATTAAAACAGTGAAGTTGGTAGAAACTTGAGCAGAACTGTTAGTGGCTGAACTGGAACAGAGAGGAGCCCAAGAGGATATGAGACACTGTGCACAAAAGGGATCCCATAAAGGTGAAGTAACAAGGCTTATAGATAATGTCTTGCCCAAGATGACGCAAATTAAAAACACAAATCTGGTCATCCATGCTAGATCGCCTTCTCTTTCTATTTCCCGAATAGAAAAAGGTGAAGATATGGAAAGATGTATATCCAGACACAACATTCAAAAATAAAAATCTCTCCACAACATATGTCCTACTTGGCTCTTCAGTCTCACCTGCCACTTTTCGCCTCATCCCCTATGTTCCAGTCTTACCACAACACTTGCAGGTCCTGGGTGACTTCAAAACCTAAGTTCTTATCAGTACTACACACTGTGCTTCTGCAGCTTCTATTAAAGCAATCTAAGACTGCATCAGTCAACCCACAGCTTTATATACTTAATGGCTAACAGGAACTCCAAACAAGCTTTACTCCAAGTTCCCAATTACTAGAAGTAAAAGGACTAGAGCCAGGAGCCCTGACTTCTAGTTCAGACTGCCTCTAACTCACTTTGAGACCTTGGGCCTCCTTGCACTCCCTTGATCTGGACTTCAGTTTCCTAGAATTCTAAATTATTGGGCAAAACAAATCCTTCCCAAAGTTCCTACCAACGGTAACAGTCTATGTATCTGAGGCTATTATGAAAATAGATCAGGGTTGCTGGAAGATAGGTGGGAAGGGATGGGGTAACGGGGTGATGGACATTAAGGAGGGCACATGATGTGATGTGCACTGGATGTTACATGCAACTGATGGAACACTGACCTCTATGTCTGAAACTAATGATGTACTGTATGTTGGTTATTGAATTCAAATTAAAAAATAGATCAGGATAATTTCCATTTTCTCTTCTCATTATTTTCCTTGAGAATGAAGAAAAAGTATTCTGCATGAAACAGGGAAGCAAGATCAGATCAAACTTCCGATTTTCCCTGAGCAGGCTGTCTGGGGCACCGAAAGTCAAGACTGCTGGGATTAGGGTAGAATCAGGTGAGGAGATCATTCCAAAACTAAAGGTCATCCCATAAACTTCTTTCCAAATCTGGACAGTGATCCAGTGAAAGCACACTCTCAAAATCTTCCCATTATACCAGCGTGTCCCAAAGGCACATGGATTGTCAGTGCAAGAAGAAACCAAAGAGGTCATAATATCTAAGCTCTTCATTTTATAAGTGAAGTACTTGAGGTCCAGAGAAGGGACATGACCGCCCCCCTCTCAAGATCCCAAGAGCCAGTCACTGAGATTAAAGCCCCAGCCCTCTGACTCAAGCTGGTGCTCTTTCAAAAGCATCACACTATCAACTCAAGGAATAAAATTATTTGAAAAAGAAAATAAAATAAATAAAGCACTAGACAAAGAACCCAAGACCTGGGATTGTGGCCTGGTTACCCTGCTTTCCAATTACCTACATTTCATCAAGTGTTGAAAGTGAAGATTATATGAGAAAGTCATGTGGAAGTGCCTGGGGACTGAACCTAACACATAGTGAGTCTTTAATAATAAATACCTTTCAAATCTGAATCCCTCAAGGAAGTGTAGTAAGATTTGGTTGAGGTAATTCATGTGAACATATTATATAAAATGTAAAGTGGTATAGAAATGGAAAGGACTGTTATATTTTCAACAGTAAAACAAAGACCTTTTTAAATAGGATTGCAATAGATGAGAGAAATTATTACTTTCCATCTCATGGACAAGTTGCAGCAATATTTATGCTCTTAAACTACCAATGCTTGCAATTTTGCATCAAAACCCTGAGTCATAAGCATTCATCCTGACTTGAAAATAAATCCATTCTGTCTGGACCAACAGGAAAGACACAGTATACAGCAAATATACTGAAATAAATAGCTTAATGTAGGCTCTCACTTGCTGAATATAGCCAGCTGGGTTGACTATCTCCAGAAATAATTCAAAATGTCCTTGAAATAAGAAAACACTACTTAAAATGCTCCTAAATATTTTATGTACACCAAAATAAAATGGATTGGTGCTACAGTAAATTCTTACACCCTTAAAGCTTCTGGAAAAATAAAATCTGTGACAGTATTTATTAACCACTCCTGAAGTAAGGGGGGTCAGGTAACTAGCAAATAGAGAAGCCCTCTGCAAGACTCTGACTTATACTCTCTCATTTAATTCTCCCTCCATCCCTATTATTATTCGCATTCCAGAGATGTTGTCAAATCTCCTTAGAGTCAAATCCAGGTCTTTCTTTCTACCACATACAACCAACCCACTGGAAAACACAATCTCATATGCACCACGGATATATCTTTCTAATGAGTCAGGTCTAAAAATCAAAGCAGAGGGCGCCTGGGTGGCTCAATGGGTTAAAGCCTCTGCCTTCAGCTCAGGTCATGATCTCAGGGTCCTGGGATCGAGTCCCGCATAGGGCTCCCTGCTCAGCGGGGAGCCTGCTTCCTCTTCTCTCTCTCTGTCTGCCTCTCTGCCTATTTGTGATCTGATCTCTTTCTCTGTGTCAAATACGTAAACAAAATATTTTTTAAAAATAAAAATCAAGGGCGCCTGGGTGGCTCAGTGGGTTAAAGCCTCTGCTTTCGGCTCAGGTCATGATCTCAGCGTCCTGGGATCGAGGCCCGCATCGGGCTCCCTGCTCAGCAGGGAGCCTGCTTCCTCCTCTCCCTGTCTCTCTGCCTGCCTCTCTGCCTACTTGTAATCTCTCTCTCTCTGTCAAATAAATAAATAAATAAAATCTAAAAAAAAAATCAAAGCAGAAATCTAAACTCTTGGAACACTCCTTGGGAATTTGGGAGTCCATTTGGATAACTGGGGTTTTTTTCTTTCTCTATAATAAAAAGATAGTAATACTTTGCTATGTAAAGAACTTTACAAAGTATTTTTTATCAATACATAGCTAAGATTTAAATCCAAGCTTTCTGACTCCAAGTCCAGCCCTCTTCCCACCAGAGCCTGTCTCAAGGGAATCAAAATAAGATTTCAGATACCTAGGGGCACCTTGGTGTCTACGCCAGTTGAGCATCTGACTCTTGGTTTCCGCTCATGTCATGATTTCAGGGTCCTGGGATTGACCCACCGCATCAGGCTCTGCGCTCAGCCAGGAGTCGGCTTGAGATTCTTTCAATCCCTCTCCCTTTCCCCTCCCCCCAGCTCACAGGAACATGCGCTCGCTCGTGCGCTCGCTCTCTCTCTCTCTCTCTCTGTCTCTCTCAAATAAATAAATCTTTAAAAAAAAAAAGAGGTCAGATACCTAATGGATGACAATATAGTCCTCCAAAGAGAGAAACCTCCTTATTTACTGAGTATATTTCCAGAGAAGAAAACAATTCCAATAGAATCATCTCCAGGATGGGGCCATCAAAGAAACTATTGCCTTGATGAGAAAATTAACAAGCAAGGGACGATGGTCTATTTTCTAATTTCCCATATATAAAACATATATTAGGCACCTAATGAAATCATCCCAAACCATAAACAAGAGCAAAAAAAGGAACCATAAAATATTTTTTTAATCCAGTAGAAACACTCTTGGGAATTGATACCAAAGCAGGGCAGAGAAGGAGGGTGGGATCCTTACAGGAAAAGTTGCAGAGGCAAAGACATTCATTGTAGTGCCATGTAAACAGCGAAGCACTGAAAATAAACCACAAATGCAACAATAAGAGAATTGTTAAATGAACTGTGGTACACCAACCAGATGGTATTTTATGTAACTGTTAGAGTATTTCTAAATACTGGATAGTTAAACCTAAGAGTACAGGATACATTAAATCAAAAAAGAGGAAATTACTATGTCATGCAAAAATACCATATGTTATAAGCAAAAGGCAGAAGAAAATATGAAAGTGATAACTATGAATTTATAAGGATAACAGAATTATAAGATGTTTTGGTCTTCATTTTTAAATTTCCAGTACATTTACTATAATATATCTTATTTCTACTACAGCTTAGCATTATTCCAAACTGACTTTCTCTTAGCCAAATAACAGAAAAAGACAAGACATTTACAATCTCTTTGGGGAATCAGTGATTTTTTTATCCACCATGTGAAAATTCTTGTAATTGATCTTTGTCATTCAATTCAATGTCACCCAAACTTACAGATCTTTGTTTCAAGGTAATGTAGATAAATGAGTCTCACGTTAGACTATTGACATTATCTTGGTACTTGTGCACCTCAGCACTTTGAGTGTTTGATTAACACATAATCCAGGCTTGGGAAAGCTGAGAACTTGGTGTAAGAAATCCTTCCTTGCAGCACAGAAAAAGCATAGCTCAGAACTGAGAGACCAGGAATCCATTCCACTCTGGTTGCACAACACACTACTTACATGAATCACTTATAGCCCCATTTGTCTAGTTGCTCATCTCTGACAGAACAGGGGTGGGGATCCCAGCCCACCCACCTCCCAGGGCAGTGGTGAGAGATTCTCTTAGGTAAAAACATGCTGTGCAGAGCTCCAGACAGGGGCTTCCAAGACAGGAACAGTTTTTCAGGTGTTGCACAAGTACTAAAAACTGCCACTTACTCAATGCTGTCTACATGTCAGGCACTGTGATCAGCATTTTATATTCGTTATTCACATATTTTAAAAATATGCATTGATCATCCACTATGTAACACATGCTGGTACATGTAGGTCCAGGAACGCATCAGAGAAGAAATCAAAACCTTGCTATCATGGAGCTGACATTCCTGTGACATAAGACAGACAATAAATGCCAAGCAAAAAAATAAATTACATAATGTCTTAGAAGATGATGGGGAAAAGGTAAAGGTAGCATTGAGTAAAGGAGATCCTGAGTCCTGGGACAAGGGAAGAGGAGATTTTAAATGGGGTGACCTGAGGTAGGCAGCACTGTGATATTTGAGCAGAGACTTGAAGCTGAAGCAGCTGGCCATGCAGATATCAGAGAGAAGAACACTGCAGACAGAGGATATTCCAGGGCAAAGAACAAAGGTTGGAGCTTGCTTGACATGTTGGTCAAAAAATTAAGGGGGCTTCCATGACTAGAGTGCAAAGGTGGGAGAATAATCAGAAATGAGGTCAGAGAGGTAACAGAGAGTGGGATCACACAGAACCTGATAAAAGACCAATGTAAGGACTTCAGCTTTTATTCTGAGAAATATGGGCAGAGGGTTGGACTGGAGGAGTGACATGATCTACATGCATTTCAACCCAATATGTCTGATTAATATATTGAGAATAAAAGGTGGTGGGGCAAGAGTAGAATCCAAGAAACCAGTTAGGAAGCTAATGCAAAAACAGGAATGGTAGCATAAACCAGGAGAACAACAGAGGAGTTGGTGAAAAGTGGCTGGATTCTGTGTTTACTTTGAAAGTGAAGTGCACAGAATTTGCTGGCATGTTGAATGTAGGATATAAGAAAGAGAGGAGTCAAGGATGACTGTATGCCTTCTGACCTGAGAAACTGGAGGATCAGGCTGCCAACCTCTAATGTGGAAAAGACGGAAAATGGAAATGTTTGTCTTGATAATCCTCACCAGAAACCCATACCGTAGGTAATGTAATCTGCCTTTACAGATTAAAAAATAACTGTTGTTTATATGGTTAAGTGACTTACCCACAGATCATACAACTTTTCAGCTACAGACCTAGGATTTAAGCCCTGGTCTATCTGACCCCAAAGCCTAAGCATTTAAATACTGCATACAGCTGCTTTGCAAAGCAAAAGCCAGGAACATCCAAGTTTTGTCACCAGTGGCCACATACTCAGAATTCCATAAATGTGTAAATATGTGACTCTTTTATTAATAATAGTGGCAAATGGAAAGGGATTTCTGATACTGGTCATGATGTGAATCAACTGCCCAAAGAGACTTGACTCACTCCTGTTTACTCTCCTGTCAGTAAGCCTCTGTGGTGCCCAGTTTCTTGATGTAGCACGCAGGATTATATATGAGTTGTGTTCAGCCTCAGTTATAATAGCTAATAGATCTCAGCAGGCTGGCCCAACACCTGGCAGCAGTTCTTGCGTGGCTGCTTCCCATTAGGATCGTCTAGGGTGCCTTTTAAAAACAGAGATTCTAAGACCTCCACTCCCTCACCTATAAAAACACAATCTCCGAGGTTGATTTAGGAATCTTTATTTTTACAGTTGATTCTTCTACAGTCATACAGGCACTAGTTCGTTAAATGGTGCTTGAGAACTTCTGAGTTAAGTAAGACCAGCAGGGAACAGATGGTTGGGCTGTATTAGCTTACTAGGTTAGAAGTGCTAGCTAAAGTTAAAACATGTCACTGAGCAATATAAGGCCCCTGAGTAATAGCAGCAGTATCACCTGGAAACTTGTGAGAAATGCAGGCTCTCAAGCCCCACTCTAGACCTACTGGATCTGAACCTCGATTTTAACAAGGTTACCCACAGCTTGGTAGGCACAGTGAATCTTGAAAAGCACTGGAACATACTGATGAATCCTAATTGGACCCTACCCCAGGGTCAGATGGGCTGCAGATGACTCACTGGCCATGTTTTTGTACGGCTGACATTTATGTATAGCCTAGTTGATACTGGACTGGTGCTTTACATACATCATCTTACTTACTCCTCACAACAACCCTACAAAGTGAATATTACTATCCCCCTTTACAGGTGAGGAAACTCAGAGAGCTATAGTAACTCACCAAAGGCTGTTTTTAAAAAGCAGAGCTGGGATTTGAACCCAGATCTGTTTATTCTCTCAAGTAAATGCTCATTGCACTGTACCATATTGCTGAAAATGAAGAGCAAATTGAGGGCTCAGCCAAATTCAGGAAAACTCATATGGGCAACCAGGTGAAAAATGGAATTTGCTGTCCAAGAATGTCTCTAATGGGATTCAGAACAACATGTCATTGAATCAGGCTTCTTCACCCAAGCTTTAATCACATTAGATACCTGCCATTACATTTTTATAAAACAGAAGGTGTGGCTACTCTCTATTGCACACATAGTGTGGCATTTGGCAAATGACTGACTCTTGGGATGGCATAGGACACATTCTACATAAGGTGGGAGGCACCCTGTGCTGTCTGTAGCAGTCACAATCCTGTACTGAGTAAACTATTCCCTTGGAGTAAACTATTCACCCATGTGCGGTAAACAGAACCAGAGCAGCTGCTTCAGGGCAAGCCAAGCAGTACCATTTATGTGTCATCAGGTTCCCTAGGATTCTGCAGGTGGCAATAATAATCATAGCAAATTCTTGCAGAGTGCCTTGGAGTCTGAAAAGAGCATTGACTTTGTTGTTTTATTTGACTCTTAGAGAAGTCCCAAGAGTTAATATTTTACTGATGAGAAAACAGACTCAGAAAGATTGATGACTTCTCCAAGACCACATAGCTAGCAAATGGCTGAGCATGCACTCAAACCTATGTCTTCTGATTTTAAATTCTTTGTTATTAGCCCAAGACAGTGAGTGTAAATAGTTTAAGAGTTGAGCTCCAGAGCTACAGAAATCAGGGAGGATTTACAGCATGGACATACTGGAAGTTGTAATCCAGTGAAAGAAATGTATTTCTACAGAACCAGAATCTAGGCATGCCTTTTTTGTGGAAAGGCAAACATTTGATTTCCAAAAGTCAAAGGACATCCCCTTCCTCCCCATATCCAGAGGTCTTCACAATAAGCTAGTTTGACTATTGAACAGAACTGAGGGTTCCTCCGCTAGCAAGGGTGGCTTCACCAACTCCCTAGCTAAACTAGGAAGTTCTTCAGAGTTACTCCCTTTGTTATAGGGAAAACTAAGTGATTCCTCACCCCAGGCTCTCCTTCCTGGACTTCCCTAAAAATATATAAGGCACTTAACAACATTCTTCTACCTGAGTGCTTTCCACAGCATTATCCGGCTCTGTAGACCAAACACACCTCACTGCACAACTGTGAAGGCTCAGGGGATTCTATATACTCTAATACTCCTCCACTTGTAGATCATTCTCAGTAAATCTTTTCATAGGTAATACCATACATCATTAGCAGTGTGGATTACTATGTACCATGTACAAAGAGGCACTGAATGTGGTGAGTTCATTCATTCCAGTGTTATGGGATTTTGGAAGTAGGAAAGCAATTTAACCAGACTACTGCAATTGGAAAACCTCACTGCTGGGTAACAGTGGTGGGTCACCAGCCATTTGGGATGGTCACTGACTGGATAGCTGGAAAAGTTATACCGTTAAATATGGAAGCTATAGAGTAGTAGATCTCTGGTTAAAGGGCGTCTAAAGAAGATAAGAATGCTCAAAACATGAGCATTTTTACTAACTTGGAAGTCTTTTGAGCCATAAGGAGAAGTAATAAGAGATTATCTTGGATAAAGAAAAGAAGGGCATCCCACCCCCTGCAGGATTATGATTCAACTATCAGGGCAATTGACTCCCTTGGAAACAGGGAAAGCATATCCAGAAGGAAAAGCAGGATAGGCTCCTTTTTAGATGCTATTAGAGCCACAGCAGTCAACCCCACTAGATATGAAATAGGTGATATTAAATGCAGCATATCCAACAGGGGCCCAAGGAAAACATCACCAGAAGCAAGTGTGTCAGTGTGCAAAACTAGAATTAGACTGTCGCTTATGATGAGCAGCTATCATAAGTCTCCAAGCCAGAGACATCCTAGAGGTTTGAATGGTTAGTTTGCGTGAAGAAATATGACATCAGCCTTGTTGAATGAAGCTGAATGGACTGTTATGGGGAAACTTTCTTATGACTCTCACCACAGAATGTGATCTTTGGCTGACTAAGAACAATGGGAGAATTGCTGTCTTAAATGGAGCATTTTTGGAATTGTGTATCCACAGCCCACTGAGATTTCCCAGAAGAAATGGATGTAACCAAACAACACAAGGTTGTGGCCACTCTGAGATAGCTTGAGCTGGTGGCGTGGTTATAGAAGACCCAAGGGTATCGGGGGAGCTCGAGCAATAAGATTTTAGGGAATGCAGGATGACTTGATATGGGCAGGCCCCCCCGACTGGACAAATGAACAATGGCCTTCAATGCACTCCTGCACTCTGGAGTAAACGGGTAGATGGTCTGTTTCATCCTCAAAAAGGAATAATAGACCTACTTCTTGGGGATCCAAATGGAGAATAACTTTCTCCATTCTTATTATAGATATGGTCAAAAAGCCCCCAAAGAGCTCTCCCTGAGAATCCCAAACACTGGATAAGAGTGTGAACTAGTCACTGTTTTGAATATATAACTCATTACCAAGCTGAGCTGCAGGAAACTTAATTAACTCCCCACTCCTACACACTGCTATAGAATCACCTGGGGAAACAGAATTTCATAAGCCCCCAAGAGTACCGGATAGAGTAAGGGAAGACAAATCCTGACTTGGAGGAGAAGGCTGACTTCCATCATCCCTTTTGTAACTTAATAGAACTGCCTCAGTATGTATAGGTTAGCTCAACCAACATGCTATGACCAGTTCCTGAGCTTTTCTGATGGCATCTTTGTTCTAACGAGGCTACTTGTTCAATCATTCCAGCTTGCAGGAGACTAGAGTTTCCCAGGATGCAGGACATTGAGTTCTATAACACGAACAGTGGTCCCAGGCAAAACAGGATGGTTGGTAACCCTGACGACCAGGGATCTTCTATTCTAACAGTAATATAGATATCTCCTGGCTCCATAGGCCTTACTTATATAGATCATTTTAGAAGTAGAAGTAGAACATCTCTCTCCTGGAACTCCAAGCATGAAACCTATCCCTGTGGGATAATGAGACTATGGAGTTTTTGTCCTTTGCCCTTCAGCCCTCTGCTTCTAAATTTTTCCTTTAAAAATCATTTTTATATCTACCCAAGATGGCATTAGTGAGCACTTCCCTTTGCTCATCACTGTTCCTGCCAAAGGACTGGATTTCTAAGATTCTGCCAATAACTTTTGCACAGGCATAAGGCAAGACACTAGTCAACACATTAGAGCAGTGAAGAAAGTTACAGGTCTATACCAGTACAGAGAAGAGTCATGTGTTATATGGGCATGGATCAGAAGAACCGAACAAGAACAGACAGCCAGCTCACCGGCATCTGTTCTTTGGCCCATTCGCGGTTTTCCTCTCATTGACTTTGAGTGTCTAAATGGCCTAGCAAGAGCTCTGTAGGTTCGTATGACTCCCAAACCCTACTGCCTGACTCTTGGCCACTGTGCTCATTCACTGCTCCTTGTACATGTAGAAATGCACTGCTGGATCCTCTAACCCATAGAGTCATTATGCACTTCCAAAAAAATACAAAAGAAATATTTAGCACAGAGTAAAAGGATCAGCAGGAAGTTTAGCACAAAGTAAATGCAAAAGCCCAGAAGGTGTGGAAGAAAGAGTTAAAATGCTACTCTGTAGTTCCTGTTCCAGATGTTATCCCTTCATGTCAGGACAACCAGAACTTGCTGCTAATCTGTCTCCATGTTTCAGACATCCTCCCCCACATCTGCCCTGTACACTGCACATGACTGCCATCTGCACACCATGGCCCTCCTCATCTGTACATCTCCCGCTGCCCAGCATGTGGTACTGCAAATACCCAATAATGACTTACTAATTCAACAATTTGTCCACTGATTTAAAACTGTGATGACCCCCCATGACTACCACCATGATTTTCAGTCTTTTTTTACCCATAGAAACCTTTGTTAAAGTGAGTTTATTTGGAAATCCAAAACATGAAGACATTATTAAGTAGAGCTGCCCTGGTTGAAGTTGAGGAGGAAGCCTGGACTCTTTCCCACTGTCCCTCCTCCTCTAGCACCGGTCTCTGAAGGAGGAAACATCATGAAAAATGCTTTGAAAACCACTTACTTACAGCCTTAAAGCTGAACTCTAAGGCTCTTCATAACCATATCCATATGCCTCTTCATTATCTCATCCTCTCCAAGGTGAACCTTCTCCTTCAGTGTGTTCAACACCCTCTGAGCTTGCCCTATTCATCCTCACCTCTTCCTGCAGTGACTTCTCCAAATGGAATTCTTTCTGTCCTCTCCTCTCCCTGTCTAAACCCTGCCTTATCCTTTGAAGTCTAGCCCAAGCTCATCTCCTTCCCTTGTCCCCACCAACTAGGCCCACACTGATTCTTCCTTTTAGGAAAATCATTGTTTGAACCTGGGGCACCATTTTGGAATATTCAGTACTTAGTCTGGCATGGTTAACTATCTCTTATGTGTGTATCAGAAATTTCTAAACTAATTTATTTGCTCCTGAAGGACAGTAATTGTATCTTACATTTTCATAAATTATCTGGCACATGGCATACGTCCCTACATATGACCAGAGATGTAGGTCTGTTCATATTACAAGTCCGCTTAGATCAAGAGAGAGGAGTCCTATGATCCACTTTCTTCCTATTACTAGAGTCATGCCTCTTGAAGGGACCAGGTGTTGGTATTGTGGTAAGTCTTATTGTGGAGCTCAAACACTATGAAAGGCAAGAGCATTCATAGATGACTTCCGGTGGAGTTTGCAATAAACCAGAACTCTCCGGATTAGTCACCAAGACCATATTCTCTGTCCTGAACTTAGATATCCATCTTTTGCCCATCTGAAGCACTATGCGTGGAACTAGAAGGAATTTGACAACTGAAAATCTTTGATAACATGATAGAATCATCACCAATATGATAATACAATATATAACAATGTGATGCTAAGGCCCCAAGTATAGGAGACACTGTCAGTCCTCCGTCCAGACCCCCTCAGATCCCTCACTATTTACATTCATGTCATCACCTGTATCTTCTTGGAGGGCAACCTCAAGCTAACAGAACCCACTGTACATGCTGGAAATGCCTGGCATTTAACACACACACACACACACACACACACACACACACACACACAAGGGAAGGGAGGGGTAGGCAGCCTTTAGCTAATAACTATAAATACACCAGCTCCTTCTTCCATTGGCTGGGAGAATTCTGAGACATGTGTTTTTGCAGTTTTCTAGAGTGTCTCCATGGAATAAAGCAATAATTTCCCACTAAGACAACTGACCTAAAGCTCTCCCTTAAGTGGTTGACTTCTCTTCCCCCATCATTTCCTTCTCACTTTCTGTGTTCTTTCCACCTTCCAATAAACCTAATGCATTCAAATCCTGGTCTCAAAGTCTGATTCTAAGGAAACCAAACCAAAATACCAAAGCCATCAACCTAGAAATAGGAGTCATCCAGAGACAGGCCTGATAAATATCTGCTCCCTTTTGCAAACTTCTTCAGAGACCTCATAAGCAAGGGAGACGAACCATGAGAGACTGTGAACTCTGAGAAACAAACTGAGGGTTATGGAGGGGAGGGGAGTGGGGGACGGGTGAGCCTGGTGGTGGGTATTAAGGAGGGCACATATTGCATGGAGCACTGGGTGTGGTGCATAAACAGTGAATCTTGGAACAATGAAAAAAAATAAAATTAAGATGTTAAAAAAAGATGTAAAGTCAAATATTAATTTATAATATTATGTTTTATTGGATTATAGCTATAAAATTAAATATTATATCATTAAAAAATAAATTAAATTAAGTGAATAGCTCCAGCAATTTGGTTTCATAAGACTTGGAAAGTCCAAGGAACTGGATACTTCAAGCACTCTAGCTGTATCTAATCAGTTCAACTCCATTCCATTCCATTCCATTCCATTCCATTCAATAAACCTTTATTGACTGCCTATGATGCAGGACACTCCACTAGGATGGATGATACAAGGACGAACCTGGAGAACTAAAGAATATTTACAAAGGACTAATCTTAAGTGAAAGCAGCTGCTGCCATCCCTGGTGTTAGTTGCTGCTTGGTCAGTGTTTGTTCAGTAAATGAATGATGAATTTGCATATTCCAGTGATATTTACCTTTTCAAAAGAGCAGATACTCTGAGTCACACAAATTTTATTTGAACCCTACATGTGCTACTATCAGTTTTCTCATCTGTAAAATGGTGATAATACTGCATTCCTTCCACCACCTCACCTTTCTTTTTTTAAAAATAGTTTCTTGAGCATTTATAGGAACCAAAGTTTTAAGAAAGTAAGAGGGAGTATGGTGCTGGCTGCACTACTGAATGATGGGTTTTAGAGCTCCTCCTTGAACCCTTTCTTCACAAATCTTTGGGCTCTGGTCCTTAGAGCATGGACTAGTACAGAATCCTAACTGCAAAGCCATCCTGCTTAGAGACTTTGGGCAAGTCTGTTCAACTCTCCAAGACAGACCCATTCATCTGCAGAATGGGGAGAATAACAGTAGCTAACTCACAGGTTTGGTGTGAGGACTAAGTAAGACAACATAGGGAAAGCTCTCCCTCTCAGTGCCTGGCACAGAATAAGCATTCGATAAATAATAGTTCCCTTTCCTTATGCTGCTTCCTCCTTGCTGCCTTCCTCCTAGCAAACCAGGGTCTCCAAACTCACTTCTCACCTTTCCACTGGGACCTTCCAGTCCATATTTAGTAAAAGCTCCTGCCTACACCACACCAAAAACAAAAGCAGAAAGATCTCCCTCAACCTGAAATCTACCATCTGTTATAACTAGCAGTGCAATCACCCCACAGCACAGGAACCCCATCATGGGCCACCTAATTGCCAAGGACACAGATCCTCTTCCAGTGAAGGTCATGGAAAGGAGAGGAATCACCCCAAGTCCTCTTTAACTCCAAAGAGAACCAACTCAGTCATGCCCCACCTGGCCAGAGTTCAGAGTAAGCTTAAAGAGAAATTCCATCTGCTGGGGGATGATGAATCTGTCCGCAGATCCCCCAGAGGCACCTGTGGACTCAAGGTAGCTACGACACGAAGGAGGACTCCATTGCTGAGCCTGCAGCGCCACCTGGTGGAAATTCTGGCCAATAGAGTTACTTTAATCCCACTGTGAAAGGCATCAACCTCTGGAGCCCAGTGATTCCATCAGGGCCTTAACAAGTTTGAACCCTGGTTGTCTACCAAGGGGAAACAGATCCATCAGCCCTTTTCTTAGCAATCAACATATTCAACTACCAATCAGACCTCCTCCCGGGGAAATGTAGTATGGGAAGTTTGCAGGAGGGAAAGCATTGTTATATGGATCTGAGTTCAAATCCTCTAATTCAAAACCTACTGAGCCCCACACTTACTGGATGGCCTAAGGCAAGTTCCTGCTTAGCTTCCACATCTTCAGAGTGGAGAGAGTTGTACTGATATGGCAAGGATTGTAAAGTGTTAAATCAATTCTGTATGTAGAACAACTGGAACTCAGTAAACGCTTGTTCATATACACTACCACCACCAGCAGCACAGACCACTGTGAGCTTACTGTAGAGACAGTCTTTTGACCCAAAGCAAGGAAGGTTACTGTTGAAGTCAGTCTGTGGGTCCCATTGTCCTAAAGTGTGTAAAGTGTTTAACTTCCCAACACTTTCTTCATAACCCTCTTCCCCAGAGACCCAAGTTAAAAACATCTTATTAAGACCCTTTTCTTTCCTTCTGTCTCACTAAAAGAAGCCACACAAGAATTCATGTAAGAGACAGTTTAAGTTTTCAAAGATTCAAACACAATGATCTCGTGAAGAGAAAGGTAATAATAAAAGGGCATCGACACCGCCTTGGCAACAGGCCCTGAGCACTGGGTGTTTGGTGAACCTGTCTCCGTAACTGACTGAAAGACGTGAGGAAGGATCTGGTATCATGATGGAAGTGTGGCATCGACCTACAGTGTGAAAGCCAGAAAGGGATTCAAACATCATCTATCCATCCCAACCCTTCATTTTATACAGGAGTAAACTAAGGCCCATGAAGATGGAGTTTTGCAGAAATCACATGAAATTAACGACAGCGATAGAGACAAAACCCAGATGTCTTAAGTACAGAGAACAAGGTGCTTTGACATATGAAAAACGAGGTGTTTCGAATCAGCAGGGAAAAGAAAGATTAGCCGCTAAATAGCACTGGGATAAGCAAAGTAAGTAAAGCTAAATTCTTACCTCGCCTCCTGTACCAAAATTCCAAAGAGATTTAAAAAACATTTACATAAAAACAAAGAAACACAAATGAAGAAGCAACAGGGGAAAAAATGAGTTAACAGTTTTATACACTTGGAGTAAAGAAACACCTAAGTATGACACAGATCCCAGAAGCCCTAAAGGAAAAGACTACTAAATCTGACTGTATAAAATGTTTATACTTCTGCACAAGAAAATAAAGTTTAAAGAACACAAAAACTTAGGAGAATATTGGCCACTCAATTGCTACACAAAGGACCAATTTCCTTACTATAAAGTCAGTTTACAAATCAGTGAGAAAAAGTCACACAACCAAACAAAAATGCTAACATCCCATACGTAGATATTAATATGCCCAGTTACACTCATAATCAAGAAAACACAAATTATATCAACATGGTGATACCACTTTATATCTCTATCAGCTTGGCAAAATAAGTAAAGCTTAATAATGCTCACTGTTGTCAAAGACAAGAAAAAACAGGCACTTTCATAGACAATGGAAGTATAAACTGGTCCAAATTTTTAGATGAACAATTTGGGAAAATCTACTTCCCCAATTCAAGGTGCAAATATCAGCCTCTTTTTTTGTTTTGTTTTTGTACACACATGTTTTCATATGCAGGTCCAGAATCTCCTTCCTGAGGGACCACCCCAGGAAGTTCAAGGGCTTCTCGGAAGGAAGGGGTAGCTGTCAGCCCTGCTCATAACTTCCAGCAAAAAGAGATTTGGAAAATTAAATGTGTCTGCTCATAAAGGTGCTTCTCATTCCCCATAGCTCTGAATCACTGTGGACGGCTATTTCCAGGGTATTTCTCAGACGATTCTTTCCCACTGCATCTATCATCCTTGTGGTCCCTGCCTCCGTCACTAGGATTCTTCAAGAGTGGGAGGTGCCCAGGGAAATACAAATCAAAACCACAGTGAGATACCACCTCACACCAGTCAGAATGGCTAAAATCAACAAGTCAGGAAATGACGGATGTTGGTGAGGATGTGGAGAAAGAGGAACCCTCCGACACTGTTGGTGGGAATGCAAGCTGGTGCAGCCACTCTGGAAAACAGTATGGAGGTTCCTCAAAAAGTTGAAAATAGAGCTACCCTACGACCCAGCAATCGCACTACTGGCTATTTACCCTAAAGATACAAATACCCTAAAGATCCGAAGGGCCACGTGCACCCGAATGTTTATAGCAGCAATGTCCACAATAGCCAAACTATGGAAAGAACTTAGATGTCCATCAACAGATGAATGGATATAGAGGAGGTGGTGTATATACATAAATGGAATACTATGCAGCCATCAAAAGAAACGAAATCTTGCCATTTGCAATGACGTGGATGGAACTAGAGGGTATTATGCTAAGTGAAATAAGTCAATCAGAGAAAGACAATTATATGATCTCTCTGATATGAGGATTTTGAGAGGCCGGAGGGTTGTGGGGGGTAGGGACAGAAAAAATGAAACAACATGGGATCGGGGGGAAGACAAATCATAAGAGACTCTTAATCTCATGAAACAAACTGAGGGTTACTGGGGGGTGAGAGGGTAGGGNGGGAAGACAAATCATAAGAGACTCTTGATCTCATGAAACAAACTGAGGGTTACTGGGGGGTGAGAGGGTAGGGATAGGGTGGATGGGTTATGGACATTGGGGAGGGTTTGTGCTATGGTGGGTGCTGTGAAATGTGTAATCCTGATGACTCACAGCCCTGTACCCCTGAAACAAATAATACATTATATGTTAATTTACTGGGGGGTGAGAGGGTAGGGATAGGGTGGATGGGTTATGGACATTGGGGAGGGTTTGTGCTATGGTGGGTGCTGTGAAATGTGTAATCTTGATGACTCACAGCCCTGTACCCCTGAAACAAATAATACATTATATGTTAATTAAAAAAAAAAAAGAGTAGGAGATGCCCACCTCCCAGTGCCAGCTCAGAGAAGCCGGTTCCTCATCACACTAGGGCCCTTGAGGTTTTCCTCACACAACTACATACGTCCCCCTTTATTATGGGAGGGTGTTTCAAGACCCCCAGTGGATACCTAAAACCACAGGTAGCACCAAACCCTGTATATACTGTTTTTTTCCTACACATAAGCACTGATAATAAAAGGAAACCTCATTTAAAATGCAGTTGTAAACCCAGAAGGGGGAGCTCTTGCATACACACCAGTCCCGCAGCCTACAGCACCAGCAGAAGAATGAAGATAACCATTTCAACAAAGGAAGGCACACTTCACATAGGAATTTATCTCCTGCCTTTAAGTGAAGGAAGGAAGAGCCCACCCTGCCCCAGTAAGAACGCGGGAACCACCGCCTGTGGCCACTGAGACCGCCACCACCTCAAACTCTTGTCCTCCTCCAGTGGACTTCTGTTCAGAACAACGCTCCCCAATTTCCACCTAAACCCTAATCAAAGCTGACCTTCCCTTTGTTTCTGCAGACTGGCCAATGGTTCACCACAGCCTGCTTGCCCCGAACTGCCGCTCCTCTGCTTTCCCTGGGTAAACTCATTCTTCTACTTAAATGAAGTTGCTCTTCGCCCTGTTTAAAGTTCACACTACATATGATAAAGTTTAATTTATAAATTAGACGCGGAAGAGATTAACAACAAAAGCTAATCAGAAAATCGAACGATTATAAGAATATACTGCAATGAAAGTTACGTGAACGTGGCCTGTCTCGCTGTCAAAATACCTTATGGTGGCTCAGCTCACGATCTCAGGGTCGTGGGACTGAGCCCCAAGTTGGGCTCTGTGCTCAGCAAGGAGCCGGCTTCGGATCCGCTCTCTTCGCTCTCTCCCTCTCCCCCTCTCCTGCTCTGACTCTCTGTCTCAAATAAATAAAATCTTTAACAATAAATAAACAAAATAAAATACCTTATGGGGCCGGACTCGACTGTGTCCTTGCGACAACGTGGGACATAACGTGTCTGCATGAGGAGATCACGTGGAGTGAATGACGCAGGCGTTGTGACGTAGGTGCACGTATGACGTCGTCTGACGTGTCCTCAGGAGCAGGGTCGTCTGCTTCCAGACCCCGGTTAACCCGGAGTAATGAAACCCGGGGAAGCAAAACTGCCGCAGTGGGGAGGGCTGCGTTCTCCTTCCGGGGGCCGGAGGGTGCCTCCCCTTGCGGAGGGAAGTTCCCTGTCTGTCCTTCCCGCGCTCGCTCGGAGGGGCGGCGCTCTGCACCAGTGGAAACGTGCCCCAGGGCGCTTGGGAGTAGCAGTGCCCTGGTGGTGCAGCAGACCTGGCCCCTGCCAGAGCTGCTGGTGTTTGAAAGTCTGTGAACTTGTGGGTCACAGCCTGACCGCAGGGCTCCGTAACCCGGAACGCGAGGGAGCCGCCGAGAGCTGGTTCCTGCACACTCATCACTCTCCCACATCACTAAGGTCACCCAAATCTACCCCCAAAGCTCTCCCTGACCTGAATCTCAGGCACAATGTGAGAGGAGGAAGGAAAGGAGAGGGTAGAACCCCTGCCTCCCAGAGGGACTTTTTTTTTTTAATGTTATGTTAGTCACCATACATCATTAGTTTTTGATGGAGCGTTCTATGATTCATTATTTGCATAAAACACCCAGTGCTGCATACAATAGTGCCCTCCTTAATACCCATCACCAGGCTCATCCATCCCCTCACCCCCTCCCTTCTAAAGCCCTCAGTTTATTTCTCAGAGTCCATAGTCTCTCATGGTTCATCTCCCTCTCCGATTCTCCCCCTCCTTTCATTTTTCCCTTCCTTCTCCTAATGTCTCCCAGAGGGACTTCTTACATCCACTGGCTTAACTCCTCCCTAGAGTTTCCCACTGCCTCCATTAAACCGTTATTCAAGGCAGGGACCCAGCCTGGTGTACAGCTGCCGATGAGAGATGTCGTCCCTCAGGATGTGTTCGAGGGCGAGAGCAGTTGCCAGTTGCTTTTGCCAAAAAAGAATAGTTCATGGATGGTGGGGCTCTCCCTTATACCAGAAATGTGATCTGTAGGAATTTGCCTTACAGAAATACTTGAACAAGGACACAATGATAGCCTTCGTAGCAGAAAACTAGAAACAACCTGAATGTCCGTAAAGATGAGAGTGGTTAAATAAACTAGGGTTTGTCCATACCATTCAGTGCCACACACAGCATTAAGAGCAATGCGGAAGATTTATGTTTACTGATGTGAAAAGGTGTGCAAGATTCTCTGGTAACTGAGAAAAAGCCATACTGCAAATAATTTTTATAATATCCGCTATCATTTTTAAGAGATTCTCTATAAAAATAACAAACACTCGGGTGCCTGGGGGGCTCAGTGGGTTAAGCCTCAGCCTTCCGCTCAGGTCATGATCTCAGGGTCCTGGGATCCAGCCCAGCATCAGGCTCTTTGCTCAGCAGGAAGCCTGCTTCCTCCTCTCTCTCTGCCTGCCTCTCCACCTACTTGTGATCTCTCTCTCTCTCTCTCTGTCAAATAAATAAATAAAATCTTTAAAAAAAAAAAAAGCAAACACTCCAAGTGCCTTGCATATATTAACTCATTTACACCTCAAAATGACCCTATGGTGTAGGTGTCTGTTTCACACCTGGGAAAACTGAGGCCCAGGGAGATCATGTAACTGCAGTGAGCCCATGAAGCTAACAGGGTCTCAGACCTGAGCCGAAGGCAAAGGCTTAACCCACTGAGCCACCCAGGCACCCTCATGCCTCATTTTCAATGCCTGATATGTACATCTGTCTCCTGTGAGATCTATGAGAATTCTGTACTCATCTTTGCTTCCCAAGCAACTAGCATAGGACCTGGCAAAGTATAGATGCTCAAGAACATTGGGGAACTAGGGGCATCTGGTTGGCTCGGTTGGTGGGGCGTGTGACTCTTGATCTCAGGGCCGTGAGTTTGAGCCCCATGCTGGGTATAGAGGCCACTTAAAAATAAAATCTAAAAAAAAAAAAAAGAACATTTGGGCACTAACAGAAAATATTAAAAATAATAGTTAGCCCTGTCAATTGCCAGGGTATGGCCAGGTAATTAACCCTTTGCATGGCTTAGCTCTCAGCGAATCCTCACAGAAGCCTTATAATAAAGGAACTGCAATTACAGTTCTAGCCAAGAGGCCTTTTAAAAGCGTAAAATGATTATGTCATTTGCTTAAATTCACACAGCTGGCAAGCAGTAGGGGTCAGATATGGAGCCAGGCGTGTGACCTCAGACCCATGGACTGACCCCTGTGCTACAGCTGCTTCTTGATGGAGAACTAAACTAATTCCAGGCTTCTAACTCCTCTCCAGACCCCTCATCACTCCCCAAACTCTGACTTGGGAATGTAGCACCCGTGAAGCTTACACTTTATGGAATACATACAGATCCCATTTCCTTGTCCCATCAAAGCTCCGAAAGGAGAAGCCAAATAGTGTCATTTGTGCTACCCCAGTGATCAGCCAGAGCCAGGAGCCCAGGTACTGGCACTGAGGTGAGTATCTTCAGGAGGAAGGAAGGAAGAGAAGGAGGGAGAAAGGAAGGTATCTCACCTCTTCTGAGTCAGTTGTTCTGGTGAAAAAACAACTTCAAAACATCTCAGCCTCTTTGCTGTTTGTTTGGGGCTTTTTTTTCTTTCTAAAGAGAATAGGGTGGTCCTACGTCCAGAATTCCTAGCTGCATCAAAGCACCTCAGAACTGACACTACAGCACCCCCTTGTGTTCAAAAGCCATTAAGTCACCCCAGTGGAAGCGCGTAAATAAGGTAGCGGTCCCTTTTTTCCAGTTTGATGAATGTTAATGATCACACACACACACTGTCATATATACTCCATCCCTTTACACAGTGCCGTTGTGCAGTGCACACAGTGTGTTCTGCCTACATTCCCTGACAGTGAAGGACTTGTCTCCCAGCTGTGGGGAATGCACAGCCGTTGAAAGCCTTTTGGTGTCAGCCCCAGGAATTACCTCTGCTGCAGGGAACTTGCCCAAGGTCACGTGCTTCCTAGGGAGACTCACATACAATGACTGACGGATGCAGTGATGTAAAACTGGTGATCTTGGCCCAACTAAAGATACCTCTGAAGAGCCATTCTCGCTCCAGAGCACCTCCATGGGTTGGCTGAGGCTGTCACTGGACCTGCGTTTCAAAGAGCTTCCCCCTGTCCCTGGTCCCGCTACCTACCCCTCTTTTCCATAGGTGTCTATCTGGAGGTCACATCCCGGACACTACACTCCATCACAGAATCTATTCCCACAACACTGCTTCTGAAATGTGGGAGGATGTCTGTTTATTCATCTACTCAAGAAGCATTTACTAAGCCTGCGTGTATTAAGAAATGAATTAAACACAAGACTGAATTTTCTATCTCTATAATCTGGAGCTTAAACTAGTCTAAATGCAGCTTCTGATTCCATAGCTGTTTATAGGCAGGCGAGACTACAAATAAAACAGGTGAATGAGTTCAAGGACCAAAACCTTCCCTGAAGTCTTGAAGTAACCAAAAGAAATAGAACATCAGGGCCACTGATATTTTATCAATATCATGTGACCTGCCAATCATGGGGAAAGGGAATGGATATTTCCCATATGGATTCAAAGAGCATGTTTTGAAAAAAATTTAATTTAGAAGTAAAAAAGGGGGGGGAACTTCCCCGGGGCAGCATCTTGTTACCCTTCTTGGCTTTAGCCCTTTTTCCTTAACCAAAGCAATTAAGGGCATTCCGGGGGAGGTATCAGATGCCACCAACACTCTGACCCCTAATACAGAGATGCAGGTCCTGGGAATTCCCCACCTAATTTCTAACTGTGAGCTCCTCAAATCTTCCATCATGCATTTCAACATTAGGGCCTGAAGCATCTTCACTCAACACCGCTTCACAAATCCCAGTACCGTATAGACCACATATCACCTAGCAGGAGGAGAAAGTCAGGCGTTCTAAGGGCATGCATGTTGTCTGTAGTAGCTCTGAATGGTCAGCAAAATGCAGAAGTGTAAGACCTATAACATCACTGAGTGGACAGTGTTCTTGTCTGTTCCGCACCAGCACACCTTCCACATCTGGAGTACATCAGCTTCTTCTGGGAAATACTCTCTTCTTGCTCTAACCACATGGTTCTCACAGGGCTGTTGTGTCTGTATGTGATTCCGTCACCTCCCTCACCACCAACACTGGGGAGAGACCCACCTCACAAAAGAAGCGTGGATTCACCAACCCCTGGAGGAAAACCATAGCACCCTAGTACACCCTAGTAAGAAATAAAAATGCAAAGTAGTAAGAGCGGCTGGTTTGTTACAGTCTAAACAAGTCACTCACCTCTCTGGGTCTTCTCTGTTTGCAACAGGAGTAAAAACAGTCCCCATTCTGTGGTCCTACTATGTGTCAGGTGCCGTGCTTGGGCCGAACTTAGCCTGCTGCCCTTAACTTCTCTCAATGACTCAGGGAGGCTGTTATTACTTATTCCCATTTTACAGATGAGAAAGTGCTGGCTCAGAGACATTAAGCAACTTGCCCAGTGTCATAGAGCTGGGAATGGGCAGGGCTCATATTTGAACCTAGGTTTGTTGGTGTCACAATAAAGCCCAGCTTCTTTACTTCACATACGGCTGTCTCTTAACAGCACTTCACAAGTTTTTTTTTTTTTAATGTATGCATTTGGAACAGTTTTATTGGTGGAGAAAGCTTCACAAGTTCTTAAAAGAGTATATGTGAAAATTCTTCCTAGCACAGCATGAGACATTACAGGCGCTCAATAAATGCTAGAAGAGAATGTAGCCCAGGTGGAACATAGCTCTTCAGTGGAAACTTGCACAATGGGCCGCACAGCCCAGCCCACCACCATCACGGACCCAAATCTGTCAGTAAAGATGGTTAAATCACAATGAATGTGGAAGCAGCAGGGCATGCTCCCTTACCCAGATCACCTTTCACAGAAAGAGTGTCTAGGAGGCAGTTTCGGGTGCTACCGAGACCCAAGCATGCCTGAGAATTTCTCCCCTGTCACTCTGGCTCTTTGATTCAATGAACACCCTCACTTTTTCTCTGCCTCAGGAAAGAGGTTTATAGGTGTTCATGTATTTTCATCACATCCCTCTGCTCCCGTGATTGATGCTCTTAGAATAAATGTTCTGCCCCTCAGTCACTAATTGCCTGCGTTTCAGGAATTTCTTTGGTGGTCACAGAAAAGTCAATGAGTCATCACTCACCCCCACCTCAACCTCCTTCCAAGTCAAAACTGACACTGAGAGGCCAGAGCGATAGTATTTTATCGACAGGTTTATGTGAGCAAAGACAATGAAGCTTCTAATCTACCTAAGAAATAAGAACCGTGAAGAAAGTAACACTCACGGTCCATACCCAGCTTATCTGACATCTGGTGGGGATCAATGTTTAATGTCTCTTTCCTCCATAAAATAAATTTAATTTTGGTAATAATCATGCAATGAAACAAAAAATCAGGATGGTAAAACAAAAATGTCCTTTTTTGGCACTACGTGTATCTACGCATGCCATCAAATTTAAAACTGAAATAATTAAAAGTAGAAAAGGAATCAAGTATGGGTTAACACTTCATATTTATGTCAGCTACTTTAAAAGAGAGGGTCGTAAACATGTAAAGAAATCCTTCCAAGAGACCGAACTGTGCAACGTTCCAAGAACGATTGGCACAGAGACGGAAGGAACTGGAGTAACCCAAGCTCTGTTTCTTTGTCTTTCAATCACAGTGCTGTCCACTTTTATTATGGATCTACTGCTTAAAGGCAGAAATACGTGCACAGGCGTGCCTAGGTGGCTCAGTCGTTAAGCGTCTGCCTCCGGCTCAGGTCATGAGTCCAGGGTCCTGGGATCAAGCCTGGCATTGGGCTCCCTGCTCTCCGGGAAAGCCTGCTTCTCCCTCTCTCACTCCGCCTGCTTGTGTTCCCTCTCTCGCTGTATCTCTCTCTGTTAAATAAATAAATAAAATCTTAAAAAAAAAAAAAAAAGAAATACGTGCCCAAAATGGACTAAAACAATTCCACATGGTTTCGAATTTACTTTCCAAACCCACATGTATAGCTGAGTCCACGTGCATCAGGAGCTCATGGACTACCTGGTAGTTCTCAAAGTTAATTTCCACATAAATTACAATTTTTAACAAAAGATAAATAACAAAACTATACTAGACAATGCATATATATTCGTGTATGCTAAAATTATTCAAACTCCACACTACCCACGGTGGTTTATTTTTTTTTTCTTTTTTCAGGGACAAGTATGTTGTAACTGACATTGTGTAGAATTGCTAGTTTATGGTGAAAATAAAAAGGAAACCAATTTCCAGACGGCTTTATTACTGTTTATAAATTCTCCACAGACAGTTGCTCACACGGGCAGCAGACATGTCAACTGCCCCACCCTTGTTACACCGTTATTGGCAACTGTGTTTAGATTCCCGCTTTGTCCACAAACCATGCTACATGCTTTAAATATGCTACTTCATTTAATCCTCACAACAATCTTGTTAGATGAATTAATATAGTCAGGACTTTGCCAAGCACACAATGGGAATTCAACAATGGGAAGATGTTAGGTCTCATCTTCATCATCTTCATCATCATCATCCATCCCCCTTAATCACTTGAAGCCGACACACAGAGAGGCTAAGTAGCTTACTTAATGTAACCCAGCTTGTAAAGAGCAGAACCAGAATGTGAATTCCAATCTACCTAACTTCAAAAGTGAGTTCTGTCCACAACACCGTTTGACTAAACATGGGCAGGCTAGGTATTGTGTAGCCGAAAGTGAAGATGTCTGCCTTCGAGGGGATTGAATAGATCCTGAATTCAGTAGGTCCCGAACACTGTGTTCAGTTAATTGGCTCTCACACTAATTTTTTATAATATCTGACATTCAGCCATTCACTTTTCTTTTCAGTTTTTTAAATTTTTTATTGAAGTTTCATTTTATTTTAATTTAATGTTTTATTTTAATTCCAGTTAGCTAATATACAGTTTTATATTAGTTTCAGGTGTACAATATAATTCAACACTTCCATACATCACCCAGTGCTCAACACAAGTGCCCTCCTTAATCCCCCATCACCCATCACACCCACCCCCGACCCCTCCCCTCTGGTAACCATCAGTTTGTTCTCTATCGCTAAGAGTCTGTTTCTTGGTTTGTCTCTCTCTCTCTCTCTTACTTTTTTCCCCTCTTTATTTGTTTTGTCTTTCCAGTTTTAAATAACAGGCAGAGCATTTGCTAGAGTTTAAATATTTCTGTGATCATTGGATAAATGTATGTGTCGCCCACAGGCTGACAGCTGCAGGAGGGGAGGGTGGACACATCTGCTTTGTTCCCAGAGTGTTCCCAGCACCGAGCAGAGTCCTGGAACATTATAGGCATCAAAAATGCATAAATTGAATGAATAAAGAATGAATGACTGGAAGAGCTTTTTCAAGTGTATTTTCAGATTAAATGGGGTCCTCACAATAGGACGGTGAGGTGGACACTACTTTGCTTATTTTTAAATGATAAAAATGAAGATTGAAAAAAATGAAACTTCCATCCCAAGATTCTTCACTTGAGTTACTTTCTTGTTATTTGCCTTAATTTCAGACACCTTTGGCCTTCCTTCACACCTGCCTGGAAACCTGCAGTAACCCAGCACCTGCCTCCTTGGTTTCTATATGTTTACCTCCTAGTTCCCTTGCCTGTGTTCCCAGCTGCAGTGTGAGCTCTGTATGGACAGGGACTGTGTCTTGCTGTCCATTGGAACCTCAGCACTTAGAACAGTGGGGGGTTTTTTGTTTGTTGGTTGGTTGGTTGGGTTTTTTTTTACGAGTTATTTATTCCTTTGACAGAGACAGTGAGAGAGGGAACACAAGTGGCAGGGCGGGGGCAGGGGGCAGGGGGGCAGTGGGAGAGGGAAAAGCAGGCTTCCTGCTCAGCAAGGAGCCTGATGCAGGGCTCGATCCCAGGACCCTGGAATCATGACCTGAGCCGAAGGCAAACGCTTAAAGATTGAGCCACCCAGGCATCCCAAGAACAGTGTTTTATGTATATATTATATGTAACACATTGTGTATCTAAAATACATGTATAATACAAACAGGCATATGAATGACAAATAATAGCCTGAATATGAGTCTAAGTCAGCCTTGGGTCCTGCATGTGTTCTTGGACAAGTCACTTAAACTCTCTGAGCCCAGTTCACTCATCGATGAAATGGAGATAATCATACCTCCTTGTAAAGTTTCCATGAGGATTAACAATGCTAGGATACTTAGAATAGATTCTGACATCTAATTAGAACCCAACAGATGATGAATGCTTATTTTCCCTGCCCTGTTCAGCTGCAGGCACAGAGGACCTTGGGACCTACCTCTAGTTGTGGTGACAGGATAGGTAGTTTGACCCAACTAGGGTATGACCCACAGAGGTATTTAGGGACCACAGCTCATGTAGAAATTAAGACTGCCCCTTCACCTTCTGGGACACAGAAGGAATGAGGATTGTCACTGCAAGAACTTACTCAGAGATTCAAATTCTGAGCACTTTCTCCTTAGAGGAAGAGACACGAGCTGGGGCCACCAGTTTGTGGGGTTCAGGGTACAATGAGCTCAGTGCCACATACTGTAGAAGCACAAAGCCCTTAAGGCCTAAGGGGAGAAGTGGCGCTTTCATCTCCTAGTCTCCACCGCTTCCCCTTCTAGGCACCTGTTTTTCCACACTTCTCTCTACTTTACACCAGTTTTGCCAGGATGGAAGCTTTCCTCTTCTCTGAGTTCACAAAGACCCTTCCCCTCACCTGTGCATATGCAGGCTGCTTGCCTTAGCTGGAGATCGGGTGGGGGAGGGGGTTACACAGCACAGCACAGAAGCCACCCCAGGGGAATGGTCAGCATCCTCTCCCGGCTCCCTGGAGGGCCTTCACCACAGAGACTCAAGGACCCTTCAGCTCACCTGCTTCCAGTCTCTCTTGTGTCAACTTCTTCCTCCTCCTTCCTTTGCCCCATACCTCACCCCAGCAGCTGTCCTCACCTCATCCCCTACCTCAGAAACTCCATATTTTTCTCCCTTTATATCCCAAACTATAGAACCAAAGTTTTCAAGTCACTAGAAGGAAAAAAACACCTGCCATTGAACATGACCTGCTCTCTTTAAAGGTCTAGTGAATATATAAATAGCAAATTATTTTGGGGGGAAGGGCACATTTAATAAACATCATATCCTCCTTACTTGCAGTAACTCTGGGATTCTACCTTGATCCATTTCTTATCACTAGCCTCGTGGTGCTTCTAGCCACCCCTCCCTCCTGGCAGAGTCTAAACACTGGCATTTAAGTCTCCAGTACCAACGTACCCGTCACTCAGAGGATCCATGAGCTTCAACTCAATTCAGCATTTGTAAATTGCCAGACACTGTCAAAGGAGATGCAGAGAATATTAAGCAACATTGCTGCTCTTAAAGAACCTGCATTCTGGCAAGAGACAGGTATATACACAACTGGACTGGATATAACTTGCCTTCAGTCAGTTTCATGTGTCAATTACCACAACCTCATTTCTTTCCTAGACACAGTTCTCAAGTTTGTTTTATTTATTTTCTAGCTAGTCTCCATGCTTCTCTCCCTTTCATGATGAGGATAGCTACCTTGAGACTAGCTTGAGTCTCAAGAAAAGGCTTGAGTGGGAAAATAACACCCTTAATCTGATATTTGCTTAATGTCTTAAATCTTTATGTGCCTTGCAACCCAAATTTTCTCAGTCACATCTTCCTCTATTATACAGAACAGATCGCTTTCCATGGACCTCTGAAGCAAGAGCAAGAAATAAACTTCTACTGTGTTGAACCCTTGCATGCCTGGGTCCATTACACGCTATTACACGCCCAGCCTGCACATGCTAATTTTAAAACTACCTGCAATACAAGATAGAATGAAGTAAATGCTAGGTACAGTTATAAGTCATGTGCTTTGAAAAGGACAGATAGAGAAATGATATTTTCTGCTTAATACTTATTGTTTAGTTTATCAGATTTTATCCTCGCAATAGCACTGCTGAGTATATTTTCTTTCCTTTGTATAGCTCAGGAGACTGAGATTTGAAAAATGAAGGAATTTGTGCAACACCAGAAGGCTAACTCTAAGTGGAACTGTGATACAAATTTAAGTGCTGCTTCAAAACCCATAGTCTTTCCATGACACCATGCTACGCATTGTAGTGGAGGTCAAAGGTGACTTGACATGGAACTGGTCAATGAACTGGGCCTGAGACAATGAACAGGCTATAAAACCAAGTATCAGAGGCAGCCTAAGATATTTCACTGATATCACACTCTTATGCAGAAACACTTTGCATAAGTGAACCAGTTATGTCATAGTGGCTACAAAACCTTATTTTAGTTTAGTGGAAGCAAACCGTATTTAATTCATAAAGCCACTTTCTGGAGAGATAATTAATATTCTTGAGTGGAGCATGCATTTGCCCTGTTCTTCTGGGTACACAAGTCGTTGGGATAATGGGCCCATCCACCATCTGTCTGGGCAAGTGGTAACTGCCAAAATCAGGGGGCTAAAGCTCTTAGCAGAGTGAGGACTCCAGTATCAGCAGTTGGCTTGAGCCTCCTCGTATAGAACACACCAATTAAGAGAACTAATTAGGCTTCCACGAGATCCCAGTGGGATTCATTAAAGGAAAATCTTGTAAAATATTTCATCCCAGAACACGTATTTGGATAATCCAGAAGAGTGATTTAATTAGAGGATTAAAACTCATTGAAGTAGATTCCAGAATGGAATTGTTTCTGTCAAAACAACATGGAGATCACCATCTCAGGGGGAAAAAAAAAATAAAGACAAGACAAGTGTCCACTGCCTTCCTTTTTAATGGGTAGGTGGCTGCAGTTATTCATTTCTTAAGGTTCAAGCATATAAGAGTAATTTTCATTTCGTCTTTCCTACCATGATTAAACCACATCAGTAATATAGATCTCAATTCCTCCTCCCCGTGTTGCAAAACTGTGAAGTCATTGGGGACCTGGACCTTCCCACAAAATTCTTGTTCAAGGTCAGCCTTGCACTGGGGTTGTGTGTGTCCCCTTCCAAATTGTGAGCCAAGCACAAGCAATGTCACATAAAATTAATGCCAGCCCAGCACCTGGTATATTTTGGTATAACCCAGAGTGTGAACTGCTCCAGGCAATGGAAGAATAGACTTGAAATTTGCATGGGTCCTATATTGCCCTAAGCTTCAAACTCAACCTGTGAGTGAGGTTGGGGTCATAGTAATGGTAAAAATCCAAATTCCACTCTTTCCTTGTGTATGCGAAGCTCAACATCTGCAAAATAATTTCAGAATCTTTCTAAGAATTTCTGAGACATGACTAACCTGTGCTCTGGAGCAAAGCCAAGCCACCACTATATGAATGCCACAGTCTCTCTCCTCTTCCCACCACTCTTCTCCACTTTCCCAAAACTCAGACCTGGAACCAATGGGGACTGAATGAAGAAACAAACTGAAATAGCAGGCACCACACTTACTCAAACTTGCTCCTCCCAACCAGCCACCAAGCCTTCCTGGTGGGGTGTCCTTTATCCAGAACTTCCCCCTGTCAAGGCAAGGTCATTTTTAGTCCTCCTCAGACCCTCAAGCAAACTGGCTTCTGATGAGCCAGGCATCTCCCGGGTAGCAGACAACTTTCTCAGACTGGTCCAGGCTGATGTTCCTTTCACACATTCACACAAGTACCCTACCTTCATATTATTTATCAGAGCCCCCTCCAACTTATTTATTGTGTAGTTAATTAAACTATGTGTCCCAGGGCACCTGGCTGGCTCAGTCAGTAGAGCATGTGACTCTTGATCTCAGGGTTGTAAGTTCGAGCCCCACACTGGGTGTAGAAATTACTTAAAAATAAAATCTTAAAAAAAAAGTGTTTGCTCTAGACTATACTCTCCAGGGAGGAACTGACCCTGCCCATTTTNCTGCTCAGCAGGGAGCCTGCTTCCTCCTCTCTCCTCTCTCTCTGCCTGCCTCTTTGCCTACTTGTAATCTCTCTCTCTGTGTCAAATGAATAAATAAAAAAAAAATCTTAAAAAAAAAAAAATAATAAAATCTTAAAAAAAAAAGTGTTTGCTCTAGACTATACTCTCCAGGGAGGAACTGACCCTGCCCATTTTGCTCACCATTGTATCTCCCACTACTCAGCACAGAGTCTGGGACACATAGATGTCACTCAGCAAACAGTCATAGAGTGAAAGCGCTCAAGCTTGGAATGCTTCCTTTTTCCTTTCCCCTTCCCTGGCTTGTAACTGTCTATGCTGTAGAAGACAAGCGAGTCTGGGCCAGGAATTACTGTAATGAGGAAGGGATTCCCCTGCCGCTAGAAAATGGAGCTTCTGCTTAAATTATTAGGCATTATCACCTCCAGTGTGCCAAGCACCTTCTAAGCATATTCTCTCATTCAATCCTCACAATGACACATAACACTATGAGGTAGATCTTACTGTTACCTATATTTTATGGAAGAGAGGACCAAAACAGAGACGTTAAGTAGCTTGCTCAGATGGTAAGAACTAGTAAGTGTTGGGGCAGATAGAGCAGCTACATCTGCCCAGGCTTTGATATGAAGGTTCTGCTGCCGAATGGTTGCCCTCAGTCTATGTGGCCACACCTGAATTGACCCTGCTAGACAAGCCCATGCAAAATAAAAACTGAGGTCAGGGGGCCCCTGGGTGGCTCAGTCGGTTAAACGCCTGCCTTCGACTGAGATCAGGATCTCAGGATCTTGGGATTGAGCCCCACTTCTTGTCCCGCTCAGCGGGGAGCCTGCTTCTCCCTCTGCCCATGCCCCACCCCCACTTCGTGCTCGCGCTCTCCTCTCTCTCTCTCTCTCTCACTTGGTCTCTCTCTCAAGTAAATAAAATCTTTTTTTAATCGAAGTCAGTTTTGGGGGAATTTTAAAAGATTATGGTGCAGAGATCCTTGGTTTTCTTAGACCCAAGACTCGGACAAAGGGTCGTTGTAGTGACTACGACACAAACCCCAGCACAGCTCCCCCAGGAATTCCCGACCAGTCACAGAGGAGATGCCCAGTGACAGCGGACCGTCTCCCACACCGCCTGTCAGCAGCACCCACAGTGAAGGTCCGGTGGGGGGAGGGCAGAGGGGAGGCGAGTTGGACGAGCGACCGACTTCACTAAGCAACGCCGCACAGTTAGGCGCTGTGTGCCGTACCCATCTGCATCAAACCGCGGAAGGACAAAAAGCACGGAGGATCACACGTGGGCAGTTTTATGAGCCTGACCTACAAGTGAAGCATATTGTTTCCACCCATATTCCACCCCCTAAAACTCAGTCACGTGGCAAGCCTGGAGTGGAAAGCACAACTTTGGAGCAGTTCAGGCCTGCGGAGCTTCCCAGTGTGCACCCAGCACTGCTCCGCAGTCTGGTCTACAAGCAGAGAAGGTGGAGAATTACAGCAGTTTCCGTCTGGCGGTTGCCAGGGTGGACAAACAAATTTAAGAGAGGAAGAAAACAAATCTGTTCCTGTTACCTCCCATGCCGATGAAGCTACCGACCAAAGATGGAGTCATTCCCCAGTGTCGCCACTAGGTGGTACTTTAAGCCTTTAGATTCCCCAAGTTTCTCTCTGGGATGCTTTTCAGTGAAGCAGGATAAAAGGATTATCCGGTCATCTGAACAGAGATATAAATGGTCTTATTCTTCCCGGCCTCACCCAAAGAATGGGTCCGGGCCTCCTTCACCTCAGGAAGATTAGCAACCGAGAGTAAAGAGAAGTCAGTGCTGTTAAGCAGGAGGTAGAGAGCCCCAGGAGGCAGAGACACTGAGCCCACCAGGCCTGGACAAAATCCCAGCTCTGCCTGAATGCTCAGGGCTTGTCACCTCACACTAACTCCGTTTCATCATCTGTGAAGTGAAGATTATAACACTACTGTAGTGTAGTCTAGGTTCTCGGCTTGTTCAAACACTTTCACAAACACCTTCTACCTTGTCCCCGTGACGCCCCACCAAGGTCATCATTAGGCATTACTGGTTCCACTCTGCAGTTCGGGAAACTAAGGGACTACAGTGAGAATTAACTTGCCCAGGATCACAAGGCAGCTGGGGGCAGATGCAGAACTTGTGACTCTTTCCTCTGTTCGGTTCATTGCGTTCTATAAATCATGGCCAATGCTTTGACGCCTTTGCTCTTTACTACCACATAAGGAAGTAAGCAGGACAAGTAATGTCGTCACTGCATTCTCTTCAGAGAGGAAAAACCTGAGCTTAGGGAGGTTTGATCAATCTGCCCATTTTGGCAGGGCTATGGCTATAATTCACATTTCCAGATTTCCTCATAAAAGAGGTTTTTTTTAACCTTACCACAAAAGACTTCTATTGGCCAAAAGGGCTGATTTTCTCCACTTGCCGCCACACTGACTATAAATATTTACGTTCTTTTTAGTTGTTTAGGAAAGACCTTTTCCTCTCATCCATCAAATGTGACCTTGTAATTTTGGCCAATGTCGAGATGAGCCCTGCCTTTTACATGCTTTAGTTGAAACTTTTGTCAACTATGTGAATACAAAAAAAAAAAAAAAGGAAAACAAGAAAGGTGTTAACAGAAGCTGAGGAAAAAGCAGGTAATAGAATGGGCAGCCAGACCTCCACCGTCTCTCTAAGAAGCACATGGCACAGAGGTCTGGTCCTCACACTGAGCTCCAACCCTGGTCCAGCTGCCCCAGCCACCTCAGCCAGTGTTGGTGGAGCTGGGCCTCTTTCTCAAGCCCTCCCCTCACCCTGAGGTTCTGAAGATCAGCCAGGATGGAGAACCATTCTGCTCTCCAGGGCAAGTCCACAATTTGTTCCTAAGTTTGAAACTTTCACCTTAGCCAAAAGGAAATAAAAATCTCACTCAGAAGAAATGATGGTGGCTTTGCAGACCCCACCACCCCCAAGCCCCTTCCTTGCACGGCCCAGCCCTGGTCAACCCGAATATGTTCTTTGACATCCGTCTTGGTCGGTGAGCCCCTGGGCCGTGTCTCCTTGGAGCTGCTTGCAGACAAAGTTCCAAACACAGCAGAGAACTTTCATGCTCTGAGCACTGAGAAGAAAGGATTTGGTTCTAAAGCTTCCTGCTTTCACAGGTTTATTCCGGGATTTCCATGGCAGCGTGGTGACTTCACGGCCATAACAGCACCAGAGGCAAGTCCATCTATGGGGAGAAAATTGATGATGAGAATTTCATCCTGAAGCATATAGGTCCTGGCATCTTGTCTGTGGCAAATGCTGGGCCCAGCACAACCGGCTCCCAGGTTTTCATCTGCACGGCCAACGCTGAGGGTTGGGTGGCAACCATGTGGTCTTGGGTAAAGTGAAAGAGGGCATGAGTATTGTGCAAGGCATGGAGCTCTTTGGGCGCATGAACCTCAGGACCAGCGAGAAGATCACCATCACTGACTGTGGACAAATCGGATACATTTGACGTGTGTTTTACCTTAACTACCAGACCATTCCTTCTGTATCTCAGCAGAGAACCCCTCACCCCTATCTGCTAGAAATATCCCATAATCTTTGTGCTCTCCCTGTACCTCTATGGGTTCCACATTTTCCTTACTCCAAGTCCAGCTGCACTGCAGAGTTAAGTTTATGATTATGAAATAACAACTAAACACAAAAAAAGAAGAAGAAAAGAAAGAAGAAATAATATCAAACTGACCTAAAACTCAGCTACAAGTATAAGTGGTAGAACTGGGAACCACTGAATAGCCAACAGGACTTGGATCTTCCTCAGACTCCAGATGAAATGGAAAAAGAATTCACAGCTAAAGAGGGGATTGTATTCTCTGACCACAGGATTTCCAGATCCCGCTAATAGTTACAGGTGCTTCGTATGCAGCAGACACTATGCTAGAGACTGTATTTTAGTTCATCTTACAACCACCTAGCGGGGACACCAGTGTTCCCATCTGATAAATGATGAGAACACATTCCCAAAAATGGTCAAGGGCCTGACTCAGTGCTTATAATTAACAGGGTTGTTTACCTCCAAGTGTTAGAAATAACGATACCCACCCTTGCCTGGCCCTTTGCCAGTAGCCACATCTGTGATTTCTAATCATCATACCAACCTTGGAAAGCAAGGAATATTCGTATTCCCACTCTCCAGGTGAGAAAACCAACACTTACAAAAGTCCCATTACTCTTCCAATGGCATCCCTGGGAAAAGACAGCAGCAGAATTCAGCACAGGTCAGCCTGGGTCTGCGCCGAGTGCAGTGTGGCAATGCCAGGCCCAGGGATTGTTCCCATCTTCCTCTGTTTTCCAGCTTGTTCTCAGCACTTGGTGTGTGGTCACATACAGGAGCAAAGGTAAGGCTCTTGCAAGGAGTCGTGGCCCTGCTGCTAGAGAGGCTAGTAATAAAGTCACACTGCCACACTTCCTGCTTCCTCAGGCCATTGTGTGGGCGAGAACGGCTTTTCTTACAATGTTCTGGCAGTGACCGAGACCGGGGCCTGTGCCAAGGTGATTCAGATTCTGTCTGAGTTCTGGGCTACTGTTCAAATGTGTCCCGAGTTTCTCCTGGCCATTTTATCCCCTGCCCTGCATCGAAGTCTGTTGTTAGGGACAGAATTGATTAAGAGATCAGATTCTGAGCAGCATTCTGCACCCAGGCCTCTGGCGTCTGGCGGCCCCCTGGGAGCAACACTGACCGTCCACCAGGAGAAGGACCAGCCACACGGGGCTGCGAAGACGCACACTCACACCCACCGCTGCTGGGAGTCTTTTGTGGGGGACTTTGTTTTACCTTCGGGGCGAAACCTCACTCTGCCATGGCTCCTCTATGAACCAGCTCACGAGAACCGATCGGTTAGTCACCGTTTCTGAGTCATGGTGGGGGGATGGGCCCTTCTCAGTGCCAGAACTTCCAGTGACTTTTCACACCCTGAGATGAAAATCCAGAGACATCCAGAGCCCTTCAACACTGGATGCAGAGAAGGGAGCGGACGGAGAAGTCCCAGCTCTCTGCTGAGGTCTCTTTGGGCAATAACGGCAACGGTAACAGTTACCCTTTAGAAGGGGTCTTTGTACAATGCTAGGGTCTCCGTATATGTCACCTGCAGCCACAGCCCTATGTGATATCATCACTGCCGTGAGACAAAGGGAAAAACTGAGGTTCTGGTTTAGTAATCTGCCCAAGGACACACAGCTAAAAAGGGAAAGACAGGAAGGAACAGTCAGCTCTGTCTGTCCTTTGCAGAGGCTCCAAAGATGCCCTTCAGCATTCAGACCACCTGACTCATGTAGCCAGGACCCACCCAAAGTGGGTCTTACCAGAAGCTGGGAGTAGCCAGCTAGACTGGGGACCGGGGCAGGCAGGAACAAGAAATAAACTAGAAACATCAAGGGAGCTCCTGCCCCTTAAAAGTAAGGAGCCCCAGTCTTAGTCGCCTCAGGCTGCTATACCAAAGTACCACAGACTCGGTGGCTAAAACAACAGACATTTCTTTCTCACAGTTCTAGAAGCTGAAAGTCCAGGATCGAGATGCCAGTGTGGTTGTGTCCTCGGTGAAGGTGTTTCTCCTGGATGGCTGTCCTCTTTCTGTGTCTTCACCTGACTGAAAGAGTAAGCTAGCTCTCTGGCCTTTTCTGATAAAGGCACCAACCCCATTCATAAGAGCTCCACTCTCAGGACCTCATCACCACCCAAAGGCCTTCCCCTCCAAATACCACCACACTGGAGATGAATTTTCCACAAACAAATTTTGGGTGGATACCAACATTCAGTCCATAATACCCACAGTCCAAATACCCTTTAAAAAGGGAAAGGCTGATGGGGCACCAGAGTGGCATGGTCAGTTAACCATTCCAACTCTTGATTTTGGCTCAGGTCATGATCTCAGGGTCGTGAGATCGAGCCCCATGTCAGGCTCTGCACTCAGTGTGGAGTCTGTTTGAGATTCTCTCTCTGCCCCTAACCTCATGCACACTCTCTCGCTCTCTTTCTCTCTCAAATAAATGCATTTTTTTTTAAGGAAAAGATGATGACCCAAATAGATCGAAGAAAGAGAGGACAGGGGAATATTGGTGGTACTGGGTCCTTGAGGTGACAGATGCCAGAGCTAGTCCCAACTCAAGGTTCCTGGGCCCTGGTCTTAAGGGAGGACATTGTCTTCCCACATGAGACCTTATCAGTCTGTTCTGAGTAGGACCAGTCATCAGCAGTGACCCACAAGGCCACAGCCATCTACACGGTGCCCTTGTGCAAATTTGAAGAAGTGGGAGGAAGAGGAGGAAGGTGAGGGCATCCCCTTCCTTGCGTGCATAGCTCAGAGAGACCAGGGTGAGCCTGGGCTGGATTTTAGTTTCCATTCACCACCTCCTTGGCTGTGCAGGCTCCACAGCAAGTGTAGTCTGTATGATTCCGTGACCCTGAGTTGTACAACAAGCAATGATGGTAGCAGATTTATCAGACCCCATTCCAGACTCATTTGACAAAGCCAGTCTGTGTCTCATTTTGGACTGTATAAGTCTCCAGGGTTTAGACACTCTCTGGGGAGAGGAAAAAACTCTGAGGGGAGAAGTACTAAGACTTTATGCAAATAAGGCAGTAGATGCTTGAGCAATTAATTGAACATAAAAGAACCCTAGCCATGGCTGTCCCCAAAGTATGAAGTTGTTCACACAAGTTAGAACACTTCTCCTGCTTCTAGCTTCTGCCCACTGTGTGCTGTTCTGGTGTCCATGTCTTCTGTCTAGGCAGATACTAGGGATTCTCCTGGTCAGGCATGAACCGATTTAGGTTTATGTCTCTCACTGTATATTAGCGAGAGGACTTATGGTTTCTCCCCTGGAATCCCTTGTGAACTTAGACAGTGTGAGTCAGTCTTCGAGCGTTGGAACAGTTCTAGGGCACCGACTAAAATGTCGTATGGAAAACAGGTTTTCACCTGGGCAGATGATAGTAAATAGAGGTAAATTCAGGCTCAGAGAGCAAGAGTACCCTGTTGAATTAGCCATGACTGCAGGAGTGAAGAGTGATTCCAGCACACACACTCATCAACGCTGGCCTGGGGAAAATTTCTGAAAATGCCTGTTACGTCCTTGCCTCTTGTTTCCATAGAGAATATGACACTCCCTTGCACTTTCCTCACATACCCTTGCTGTTGTCTGAAACTAAGCAGAGGTATTCTGTCTTCACACGTCATAACCCAGCAACCTGTGATTGAAATTGCAGGTTGGGACATAGATTATTTACATTTGTTGAGAGATCTCTCCATAAGATGACCTGCACAACATTTCTTTCTCCTTTTTTCTTCACCTTTACTGAGATATAGCTGAGATACAACATTGCATAAATTTAAGGGGTACAATGTAATAATGTGATAAACTTATATATTACAAAGTTATTACTGCAAGAAGGTTAATTGACATGCCCATCACCTCATATAGTTAACACTTTTTGTTGGGGTGGTGGTAAGGACATTTCAGATCTACTCTCTTAGCAACTTTCAAACATACAATATCTTTAACTGTAGTCATCATGCTGTACATTACACTCACAACTTACACATCTTATAACCAAAAGTTCGTACCCTTTGACCAAAATCTCCCAATTATCCCCAACCCCCAGCCTCTAGGCAATCACCAAGCTATTCTTTGTTTCTACGTGTTCGACTGTAGATTCCACACGTGAATGAGATCATATAGTATTTGTCTTTCTTTAGCTGATTTATATTACTTTGCATGGTGCCCTTAAGTTTCACCCATGTGGTCACAAGTAGCAGAATTTCCTTCTTTTTTAAGGCTGAGTAACATTCATGTGCATGTGTGTGCGCGCGCGTGCGCACGTGCATGTGCACTCATCTATGTGTGACATTTTATTCATCCATTCATCCACCAGGGGATACTTAGGTTGCTCTGATATCTTAGCTATTGTAAACAATGCTGCAATGACCTTGAGGATTCAGAATCTTTTTGAGATAATGATTTCATTTTCTTTTGATGTATATCCTATAGTGGGATTGTTGGATCATATGGTAGTTCTATTTTAAATTTTTGAGGAAATTCCATACTGTTTTCTATAATAACTGTACCAACTGACATTCCTAGCAGTGAACAAGGGTTCACTTTTCTCCACAGCCTTGCCAATATTTGTCTCTTTTTAACACTAGTCATTCTAATGGGTGTAAGGTATTTCACTATAGTTTTGGTATCCATTTCCCTGATGTTTAGTGGTGTTGAGCATCTTTTCATATACCTGTTGGCCATTTGTATGTCTGGAGAAATGTATATTCAGGTCTTCTGCCCATTTTTAAATTGAGTTATTTGTAGTCTTGTTATTGACTTGTTGAAGTTCCTTACATATTTTGGATATTAACCTCTTAACAGATGTACTGTTTGCAAATATTTTCTCCCATTCCATAAGTTGCTTTTTTATTTTGCTGATTTTTTTTCTATGCAGAAGCTTTTTAGTTTGATTTAGTTTCTATTTCTGTAAAAAATTCCATTGGAAATTTGATAGGGATTGCATTAAATCTGTAAATTGTCTTGAGTAGTATAGACATTTTAACAATATTAATTCTTCTGATTCATGAATACAGGGTATCTTTCCATTTATTTGTATCCTCTTCAATTTCTTTCATCAAAGTCTTATAGTTTTCCCTGTACAAATCTTTCGTCTCCTTAGGGAATTTTATTCCTATGTATTTTGTTCTTTTTATGCTATTATAAATGAAATTATTTTCTTTATTTCTTTTTTAGATAGTTCACTGTTACTGTATAGAAACACAATTGATTTTCATGTTGATTTTGCACCCTGAAATTTTATAGACTTTGTCTATTAGTTCTAACAGGTTTTTTTTTTTTGGTGGAGTCTTTAGGGTTTTATATATATAATATTATGTCATCTGAAAATAGAATTTTACTTCTTCCTTTATGATTTGATATCTTTTCTTTATTTTTCTTGCCTGATTGCTCTAACTAGGACCTCCAGTACTATGTTGAACAGGAGTGGTGAGAGTGGACATCCTTGTGTAGTTCCTGATCTTAAAGGAAAAGCTTTTAGTTTTCCACTGTTGGGTATGATGTTAGCTGTGGGTTTATCATATTTTATTATGGTCAGATATGTTTCCCTCTATACCTAGTTTGTTGAGAGTTTTCATCATATGAGAATGTTGAATTTTGCCAAATGCTTTTTCTGCATCTATTAATATGATCATATGATTTTTATTCTTCATTTTGTTAATGTGGTTTATCACATTTATTGATTTGCATATCTTGAACCATCCTTACATCCCTGGAATAAATCCCACTTGTTCATAGTATAAGATCCTTGTAATATACTGGTGACTCCAGTTTGCTAATGAGGATTTTTGACATCTATGTTCTTCAGGGATATTGGCCTATAATTTTCTTTTCTTTTAGTGTCATTATCTGGCTTTGGTATCTGGGTAATGCTGACCTCATAAAATGTGGCTGACTGGACTGCATGATCAGAAGGCCACAGGTTGTACCTGTAGTTGGCTGGGACCACAGGTTGGATTCCATGCAGGCATCTGGCTATGCTCTCCTGTTGGGTGGGGTTGCTATTCAAGATCCTTGATGGGGTGAGGCTGCAGACTATGCTTAGCAATCAACCTAGGCTATGAGACTGGGCAAGGTTGGTGCCCAGGCTCCCTGGTTGGGTGAGACTACAAGCTGTGCTCTGCAATTAGGTAGGGCTGCTGGCTTGGTTCCCTGCCCAAGCAGGTGGTAAACTGAGCTCCAAGCCTGCCCAGGGTCTCTGGACAGGCTCTCTCATTGAGCAGTGTTGGAAGTTATGCTCAGTAGTTGGGCGGGGCTGCTAGCTTGCCACCCTATCTGGTCAAGGCCATAGAATAGCATCTACAGCTGGGACAGCCCACTGGCTGGGAACCCAAACTGGGTGGAACTGCTAACCAGCCTCCCCGGCCAGACAGGGCTGCTGGCTGAGCTCCACAGATAAGTAGGACCCCTGGCTGGGCTTTCTGCTGGGTTGCCACCACCAGCAGAAATATAGTGGGCCAAGATCCACATGCTTGCTGCTGTGAGCTTCTCCCTCTTCTCAGTCCCTAGCTGATCCCTGGTGGTCTAGCCCTGCTGATTCCCCTAGTGATGAGGCAAGGCTAAAGTGGGCCTCTTGGGAAACATCCCAGAATGGTGGAGAAACTGGAAGTCCACCTTGGGTTCTCTTTAACCACAGGGAAAACTACAGGCCCAGCGAGATCCTCTAGGTGGCGTGCTAGGCTGGCCTCTGAGAGGGGTGACGACGTCAAAGTAAAACAGCAGCTTAGTCATGAGGTGCTGAAGGCGAGTGTGACTTGGACTTGGATATGTGCCGGGGGAGAACAGTATGAGAAGGGCAGGTAAGCATTCAGGGTTGTTAAATTCAATGAATGGTGGTCACATAAGAGGCAGGATTCTCATCCCAACGCATCTTTGAATCTACTTAAAGCAGTGGCCGGAAGTGCAGAAAATTTGATAGCAAGGAAGGACAGGGTCTTGCAATAGCAAAGAGGGCTAGCAATTTGTTCCCATGATAAATATTTGAGACCCTGGATGTCAGACAGAGGGTCCCAGAGGTGAAGCTCTGCACCCTCAGACACTGCGCATGCACCGTCCATTTCTCAGGCGGGACTCCCCTCTCCCGTCAGGTGCAGATAGTCCTAAGAAGTGCAACACACAGTGCCTACACTCACACGCTTAAAGTTTAACAAAGAGGAAGGGTGCCAGCCCCAGCTAAGTGGACTGGGCTTCCTAACAGAGCTCCAGACTCCGCTGAGCTTGAGTGGGAGACAGGGTGAAAGCCACGCCATGCACTTAAAGCACACACCAAGGAGGTTAGACCACAGGCTGCCCCATCCTGAGCAGGCTTGCCTGCTGCCCCATCACCAGGCGGTACCAACGAGGCCCTTAGACGTACCTCTTGGTGAGGAGCAGATTCCCCAGGCGCTGTCAGGATAGGATCTTAACTGGTCCAGACGCTGAGTATTTGCCTCTGAGTATTGCGCAGCTGTATGCAGTGAGGTTCAACGACAGCCTCAGACAGAGGGCGTAACAAATAGTTCGCCACAACACTATCGGATTTGCCTCATTCCGGCGGAGCCTGGGCTTGAAAGGAACTGCTCCGACCACTCTCTAGCATTTTTGGCTACTGAGAGCCCCTCCTTCAAATTGTGGACAGCTTCTAGGGTTTTTATTATTTCTGTAGAGAGTCCCTTTCCTAGAATTCCCTGAAGTAAAAGGAAATAAATGTGGTTTGGTTACACAAGTCTTGTTTAAGCACAAAAAACCACTTTGTGTGGCACAAGTATTAGGATTAATTTTTAGTTACCACAATGTTCATTTTTTATTAGTTTCCTAGGGCTGTGGTAACAAAGTACCATAAACCGGGTAGCTTAATACAACAGAAATTTATTATCTCGTAATTTCAGAGGCTAGAAGTATGACGTCAAGTTGTCTGTATGGCCACACTGTCTATGAAGGTGCTAGAGGAAGACCCCTCCTTGACTCTTCTAGCTTCTGGTGTTTGATGTACAGTCCTTGGTACTCCTTAGCTTGCACATGCGTCATTCCAGTCACACGGCTGTCTTCTCTCTTCATGTCATCACATGTTGTCTTCCTCTGTCTGTATCTATCTCTGTCCAAAGTTCTCCCTTTTATAAAGATGCCAGTCATATTGGAATAGCTGCCACCCTAGTGACCTCATTTCAACTGTAAACACCCTATTTCCAAATAAGATCACATTCTGAGGGTCTGGGAGTTAGGACTACAACAACATATCTTAGTGAGGAGACATAACTCAATCCATAACACCTATTATGAGTAATAAGTGGATCTTGAACCACTTGCCAGGAATCTAGCCACGTATCCATTCTCTCTCTCTTTCTCCCTCCCTCCCTCCCCTTCCATTCTATGGGAAAATAAACAGGATTTTTCTCAATTTGGAATATGGTAATAGGAACATCACCTTTTATTTAAAAAGATTTGTTTATGTATTAGAGAGCGAGAGTGGGATTGGGGAGGGGCAGAGGGAGAGGGAGAGAGAATCCTTAAACAAACTCCCTGCTGAGCACGGAGCCCATCCCAGGACCTTGAGTTCATGAACTGAGCCAAACTCGAGAGTCAGCTGCTTATCCAACTGAGCCACAGGTACTCCTAGGAATATCACCTTTTGAGAGTGGGGAAAAAAACAAAAAAACAGCAGCAGCAACAACAACAAAAAACCCTGCCTAGACCATTCATTTAACAACAAAACAATCGAGTACTTTGTGACAACTCTTAGATTATTTTGCTTTGTTTCCTCACTTCCATATTGACACTGAACATTTCACTGTGTCAACTGCTCAACTCAATTGTAGACTCATTAAGAACAGGGTTTCTAGCTATTGCTGATCTCACAGAAGAAAATTCTGTTCACACTCTATACATGGGACAAATGATTGAAAGCATGTCACAATATCCTCAATGCCTACCACCAAATGCACTGGTCTGGGCAAAACAACTCTGCTCTTTGGTTTGATAAAATTACTAGTATGGTTGTTATTCCACACACATAATTCTTGCCACAATTCGGGTTCTCACAGAAAGAGGCTCTCTTTGCACAGTAGGTTCTTAACAAATAGTGACATATGATTATATGGGCAATTGACAAGTTTGGAGTGAAGGTCAAATGTGTGGATGAATGGGAAGTTTCTTTTTCATCTCTAAAGCACCATAAACTTCATCCAGTAATCATTTATTACATGTTACTATTGCCAGATTCCAGAAAGTGATAAGAATGCAGTGCCAATTACCAATTCCTCCCAAGAGAGGAAGCGGAGGAATAACAACTGTTATAACAGTGTAATTAATTCCTATAAGAAGATAAACCTGGGATTTGGGAGTATCATAGATGATTCCAGAGTAGAGGTGCTTAATTGATCTAGGAAAGTTAAAAAAGAAGTTGTGACTTCAGCTGAGATAACAGGTTTAGCAGAAATTAGCAAGCAGAGAAAATGAGGAGTACATTCTAGGTATAAGCAGAGCAGGAATAAATTCATGGAAGTGATACAGATGTGGAGTATCCAAGCAATTATCTATAATTAGCACCAAATTCCTGAAACACAGGGAGTATAAAGGACTGGTAGGTGAGACCAGAGAGGCTGGCAGGAGCCGCATGTTTAGGCTGAGGACTTTGAATTTCACCTTGGGAGTGACAGGGAGCTACTGAAAGATTTTAAAGAAGGTAATGATGGCACTAAAGTTGCTTTTTAGAAATAACAGCTCAGGGAGCGATGGAGAAGATGGATTAAAGGATTGTGACTTTATAGACAAGAGAGTCATTAGAAGATCCTTATGCTAGGTTAGGTGGGAGGTGATGAGGGCCCAAACAAAGGAAGTGACATTGGCAAAGGAATGCTGAGAAGACACACAAGCGTTGCTTAGAATAACATCTTTCAAACAGCAGGCTCAACTCATTAGTGAGTCATAAAAGCCATAGAGTGGATAATAAACAGGTTTTATTAAATAGAAAAGAAAATATCAGTGTTTCACATAGCTCCTAGTAAGAATCTGGGCTTTGTAAAAAATTTTTTTCAACGATCTATTAAAATAGATCACTGAATATTAATATAGATAATAATCTAATAATACCCAAATTATTAAATGTGAGTATGTTTATATGGATATGAACTTACTTGAATAGGGAATGGATATATTGAGACATAACATAAAATGAGGTTTTTCTGAAGGCGATGAAGAACAATATTTGACATATACTGGCTTAGCAGCTAGTAGGGGTAGGCCCAGGTAACTGTTTGGTCAGGATGAGAGCCTCTACAAGAAGAGTGTGGCCAGGTTGACTGTGGGCTACTCCAGTTGTGTATGCGTTCAATTTCAGACATAAAGTTTAAAGTGTTTATGAGCCCTCACCTCTCCAAGAGTAGTTGTCTAGGAAATAGGTGGGGAAATGGGTCTAGGATGGAGGAAAGAAGCCAAGTAGGCTTAGATTTGGGGGTCCTCAATGGATCAGTGATAGCTGGAGCCTTGGGAAGAGCCACCATCACTGGGAAAGAATGTGGGGAGTACAAAGAGCAAAGGGCCAAAGTGAGAGGAGCCCAGGGGCACACCAGTGGATGAGAGATCCAGCAAGAAGTGGCCATGGCCAGAAAGTTAGGAGAAAACCAAAAGAAAATGATATGCCACAAACCCAAGAAGGAGAGCTTTAGGAAGATGGAGCCCAGTAGTTGAGACGCAGCACAGAGGCCAAAAAAGCTGAAGGCTGAAGACCCCGTGGCTGGTGACTGGGACTTCACTGAGAGCAATTTTGGGGAAACACTAGGCAGAAGTAGAGTGACCATCCGTACCACTTTGCCCAGGACTGAGGGGCTTCTTGGAACTTTCAGGGCTAAAACTGAAACAGTCCCACACAAACTGGGGTGGTTAGGAGCCCAATAAGGTTTAAAGAATAAGTGAGGTGGAGGCAAAAAGTGTGGATTCTTTTCCTGAAAGACTCAACTCTAGAGAGAAGAAGATAGAGTAATATCTAGAGAAGAGTTTTCCATTTCTTTATTCTCCCTCTTTCTTATTTTGTAAGCATACTAAATGTTTATTTCTAAGTGAAGAGGAACAAGTGAAGGTGAAGCTGAAGATATAGAAGACTAAAGATGATTGATACGGCAGCATTTTGTTCTCATGGGGGGCAGGGTGGGGCAGGATGCTGAACCTCAAAGGCAGGAGAAGGTCCTGCCTGCTGGAGAGAAAAACTCCAGAAAAACTGTGAAAGAGGGGGTGGGAAATAGAGGGAGATGACAACAGATGCTCTCCATCTTATCGGGATGTGGGAGTGAGGAGAGGAGTAGGGCAGAGGCCTGAATGGAGATGAGCAAAGTCTTAGGACAGCCACTTAAAGGATGCAGGAAGACACTCCAGGCACCAAGGCTGAGGTGGGAAATCACAAATATGCAGCATACAGTGTAATTATTATTACCAACTGGGTGAAGACCCAGAGCCTGTCCAAAGTCATACAATTACAAGCATGTTATATTTCTGATCTTGAAACGTATCTACCATTATACCTAAAAAAAAAAATCTCTACAAGCACTTACGTGGCTAAACAAGAGACAAAAATTCTTTCTAACGGGCTGCACTACAAAATGACGTATGAGAGAAAGCAACAATACCATCAGCCCTTGGCAGGACTCTTATTAATGGCCTACTTACGGTATTACAGCAGGTAGCATGATCATGGCGAGACACACATGTGCTCAGACGGGAAGGCAATGTCGGGAGAACAGGAATCAGACACGGGGCAATTTGGAATCTACATAGTGACCAAGCACACGTTCTCGGCATCCTGGATAACAGGGTGGGTTGGAATCTTGACGCAATGCCCAGCCTTGGCTGCCTGCTCCTAAAAACTAGCCCTTCCCTCTTGGTGGGTATTTATACTTTATGCATGCCAAATCCCCACTGTAATTCATTGTGAAGATTGTTATCCATTTTTGCCAACAGGAAGACTGTGTCTCAATACGACCAAGTAACTGGTCCACCGCTGGTAAGTTAGCACAGATAAGTTATAGCTAAGCCGATTGATCCAACCCCTCCCTTCAGCCTCCTTTTCACCTATAACGAGGATAATAACAATACCTAAGCACAGGCCTTTGAAAGAATTAAATGAGACCATGTCTGTGAAAGTGCCAGGCACCCTACAGGTGCTGTTTCTCTATTTGTCTAGCAGAGTGGTTCTCAACCGGCAGCCATCTTGGCCCTCAGGGGACACGTGGTAATGGAGATGTTCTTGTCACTACTAGGGGAGTGTTATTGTTATCTAGTGGGTAGAGGCCAGGGATGCTGCTAAACATTCTACTATGCACAGGACAGCCTACATAGCAAGGAATTATCTTCTGCAAAATGTCAACAGCAGTGAGGTTGAGAACTGAGAACCCCTGCTGGTAGCAGGAGGCAGGGGACTGGGAACCACACACACAAGCAAAGCACAGCAGAGCCCATGCAAGCAGCAGCAGGTCTCGGCTGTTAGGATGCTTGTAGATCTAGATCTTGGGCCCATTACTTGCTTTCAACAAGTTACTTAACCTGTGTGAGCGCCTCTTTTTAAACAGGGATAATAAGAGCACCTACCCCATGGCACTGTTTAGAAGCTCAGTGCCGGCCCACGGAAGCACACAGTGTTAGTATTATCGTTAATGAAAGGCATGCAAAAATACCGGGAGAGAGACAGCCTGTTTTACTGAACGCGGTAAAAAGAAAGAAGAAATTAAGAAAGAAACACTGCAGTGACTGCTATAGCCTCAGGAATTGTCACAGGGTTGTTAATGTTTTCCTCCTGTGAAATTCTACCCTGGATAACAGTCGTCACAAAGTAGTTCAGAGAAATTAAATGACAGTTGAATAATATTTTGCTAACACAATGGAATTAGTCACTTTTTATCACTTTGAAAGAAATCTGATAGACACCAAGTTTCTGGAGTTGGAAAAGTTTTCCCATTATTAACAAGACGCATTGCTGTATTTCCTGTGGTGCTATCTTAAGAAAGGTTTTATACAGAATAAAGAGACTCAGTAATAGCACTTAAAGTTGTCTGCCATGGCTTGAAACAACCATTTGTTTCTTGACAAATTCCTTTCTGAAAATATCACAGCAGTTAGATTTGTACAAACATTAATCTGGATTTTAACATCTTTTGTAGTAACACGGGCGTTTCTACTTTCTCACATGTATATGTTCTTAGAATCTGCCTTGAACCAAGGCAGCTCTCTTTGCAATGTCATTAATCAGTAAATGACATCTCCTTACACTTCCTGAATGTTGGTCTTCATGCATTTTCATGGCAGGTCTGCAGAACTAAAGGGCTCCTTCTTTTCTTTCCAGCTGCTCACTCCCCACCCAGTCTTTCCTTTTCTGCCCCTCAACCATGCTGATGATGTCATGTGTTCTGCCACATCATGGCTGGTTAAAACATTTATCTGATTTTCCCCCAAATCTCTCTCAAAAAACAGATCAGACTCTTCCAGGCCCCTTCAGATTCCATTCATTAAACCTGCTATTTAGGGAACAGAGACTCCTTAGGAAGCTCATACCCTCACCATTCCCTTCCAAGGCGAGAGTGTGGGTACAGGGAGTGAGAATGCACCGGGAGGCAGAAACCAAGTAAGGGGCATCTGGGGTGGGGAGTGGAACAGGAGGAGAAAAGGGAGATAGCCTTTACGGCTTGTAAGGGAAAGGGCAATTACCAGGCATAGGCCAAAAAAGAGCATGGAACTCACAATCCTAATGGCTTCCATATGTATAAACTATTGATATATGTATATAAAATACGTATACCTGCAGAAATGATCAAGCAGGCCCAAGGAGTTTTATATATTTCCCCTCTGAGCTACCCAACAAGCTATGAAGAAGTGATAAGAGAAGGAATATTATCCCCTTCCTCTCAGATAAGGAAGCTTAGATACAAAGAAGTTGTAACTTGCCAAGTGCCACCTTAGCAAAGTGGTTAAAGAATGGGAAAAGGAGAGAAATGGACCCCCAGGTTTGCCAAATTTAAGCCTCCTACATCAAGAAAAGCTGACAGAAAGAAATATCAAGAGAGAGCAACAAGAGACCAGAGAAACAGAAGGAAAGTAAGCAACAGCACTGGTAAGAGTGGAAAGAAATGGAAGAAGGATAATGAGAGGGAAGAGGAAGGGAGCAGAAAACACTTGAGTGTCAGAGAAGAGTCCTATGCACAAGGACCAGCACACAGGTCAGCGGTGCACCCCTGGCCTCCTGGCCTCAGTAACACTCTCGCCTAGCAAGGCAAGGAGGCCATACCGAACACCGTCCTCTAAGAAAACACCCCAATCAATAACGTATCTTCGCTCCGGGCTTTTCAATATAGGCTTTAATTCATAGTGCACTCAAAGGGAAGGAAAGGGAGGAAACAGCGCACTGTTTGGAAGGGGCAAGTACACTAAACACACTGACCTTTCGCTGAAAAGTCGGAGGAGGGTCAGGTGGCTACAGAAGCCACCGCTTGCCCCTTCCGCCATCCCCACCCCATTCCCCAAAGCCCGGTTTGGTTTCTTGGTTGTCCGATCCAGTAAGAACCTACCAACGGCTTTTTTCTTGCTTTCTTGCTTTCTTTCTTCCTTTTTTTTTTAACACCTGAGGCTGTGATTAAAACAACCCCCAACTCCTGTTCATCTTTTTAAGTTTCTTTTATTAATCGAATATTTTAAAATCCCGTTTCATCTCCACGTGCACTTTCCTAGCGTTCTTAGGCTTAAGAGAAAGGCGGAGGCGGGAGCTCCCCACAGCAGTCTCAAGCCGGCAGCCGCACCTCTCCCTCAGTCCCGGGGCGCCCCCTCCTCCCCGGGCGCCCCTTCCCAAACCCCGTCCGGCCTCCAGAGGCTGGAGTAGGCCGTGCGGCTGTAGCCCGCGCTGTAATCGTAGGACACCTGAGGTGGCGGCGGGGGCGGGGGCAGCGCGCAGTCCGAGAAGAAGGGGGCGAAAGAAGCCAAAAGGCCGGGCGCGTCCTCGCCGCCGGGAGAGTCCGCCGCAGCGGGGTACAGGGGACGCAAGGGCTCGTTCAAGGTCAAGCCGCCGCGGGAGGCGGCCAGGGGCGGCTTCTTGGTCGGGGGGCAGCCTGGGACGCTCCAGGACTCGGAGTACAGTAGGCTCCCCACCATCGCCGGTGGCGGCTCAAAGAGACCAGGCTCCAGCTCCGGGGGACCCCGCAGGACGGCGGCTCCCGTGGGAAACACATCGAGAGGCTCCGCGGCGAGCAAGACGCTCGCCTCGCTGCCGGCGCCGTAGTCGGGCCCCAGCAGCTCGAAGAACTCCACGGCTTCCGCGCCCTTCTCCAAGTCGCCCAAGCTCACGCCGGGCCCCGACGGGCCGCAGCCGCTGCCGCCCGCCCGGGACGGCTCGGTGAAGAAGGACGGGGGCAGGTTGCGGGCTCGCAACGGGACCTTCCTGGCGCCGGGGACCGCCGTACCTCCCGCGGGGCCGGCCGCGACCCCTCCCGAGCCCGCAGCGCCCGCTCC
>LNAC01000613.1:53388-268976 GCA_002007465.1 Ailurus styani
GTCTCCTCGCTCCGGGCCCGGCTCGCGGCTCCGCCTCGCGGGGGAGCTCATTAGGTCTTGTAAGCGAGGGGCGGAGGGAGGGAGCGCGAGGCAACTGCCCCGGCGGCGGAGGGGAGGGGCTTACTTAGCCAGGCCGGAGCGGGGGGTGGGGGGTCGTTTTCCTAGCTTTCCGGGCTTTCTCTAGCTCATCACTTTAACCCTTCGTTCCCCTGCGACGTTTCTGTTGGCTAGCTGCAGCAGCACGAGGCGAGCATAAGAAGGCCTGTCCTCAGACTCCAGCTCCCGCGCCACCACGCTCTGGCGCGGAAGACTCTCCCCGAGGCTGTGAAGGCGAGAGTCCAGACAGGTGGGTTCAGCCCCCTGCTCTGGTAATAGTAACAGCCACCAGCTACTGGAGCCTTGCTCGTGCCAGGCTCTGTGTATACATTACCACATTTAATTTTTGAACCATGTCCCTTATTAATAATAAGTGCATATTATCACCATCTAACAAATGAAGAAGCAGCCTCAGAGAGGTTCGGTGGGTTGGCCTAAGCCATATCCCGTTCAGTTCACCTCCAAAGGCATTCCTAAGCCCTTGACAGAAACTGTGCTTTCTCTTGGCCCCCTCCTCCTCATCTGTATGTTGAGAGAAGGAAACATACATAGTGTCTCTTCAAGCTAGAGACCTGCTCCTAAGACTCTAACTGGACTTTCTGCGGGACTCTCAAGACGGGTATTCTTTCTTCTATCCTACTTCTATCATACTCTTCTTTCTATATTGTTAGAAGTAACAGTTAGCTTAGAGTAAACTGAGGCAAGCACTTGGCCCATCTTTTAGTATTGTAGATAGACAGCAGGAGGCAAAGGAGAGAACCCTGTGCGTGTATAAAACTTGCAGCGTATTAGGACAAAATATGGATAGGAACCTCTCCCCTCCTTGTCATGCCATTTAAGTTGTCCTTCTGGAACTTCTGTTGCATTTCAAGGATCTCCCTGAAGTTCACCTGGACCCAGTTTCACCTGGGCGATCCTCTTGGAATAGAGAAATTGAGCAATATAGTAGACCATGGAAGATGTTTCAGGGAAGACGGGTCTGTTCCCCATTCTTTCTTAGTTCCACCACTCAGTAGCTCTGTGATTTGGGTTAATTCCATATTCTGATAAGTACATGACTTTGGCCAAACCAGCCAACCTCTCTCTGCCTTAATTTACTCACAGTAAATGCAGGGAAGGTCGCCCACCTCATGGGGGCACCTGTCATATTTAAAGGAAACATCCTGTGAAAAATCCTTCTCTGTTGACTCTTTCATACCCTGTGATGAGTATTCGCCCCTACTGCTCTAAAACACAAAAAGGTGACTATATTCCTTTGTCTTTTCTGTCACAGGGTGTTCATGAGTATTCAATGAGATCACATATATCAAGACACAATGATAGAAAAGACATATAAGGTGTGTGATACAGTGATCTCTGAATAAGTTATGATGGGGCGCCTGCATGGCTAAGTCGGTTAAGCGACCAACTCTCGATTTCAGCTCAGTTCATGATCTCAGGGTTGTGAGATTGTCTCCTCGCTCAGCGGGGAGTCTGCTGGACAGTCTCTCTCTCTCTCCTGCTACCCCTCCCCCCCAAATAAACAAATAAATCTTTAAAAAATAAACAAATATGGTTTGTCTCCTTCCTGATAATTCACAGACCTGTACCCCTGGGGCAAATAATAAATTTTAAAAAATCAGTAAGTAAAAAAAACAACAACAAATAAATAAGTTATGATAGTTTAGATGCAGAGTCTGCCTCAGGGAGATCCAGACCATCTCTTATAAAACTCTTTCCTTTAAGCTTTATTTTTCAGGATATAGCAAAATGATTTTGGAGCACCCTGAAGGCACAGATTTACAAAAGAAGAGAAGTCAGATGGGCACTCTCCATTTAGGAGATGAAGTAGACACTTCCCAAGACAACAGAGCTGAATCAAACTTTTTATTTTTTTAATTAAGGCAGCTCAGTTATAATGTACCTTTCATTAGGGTTACACGCAGGATTTTGTCTTCCATCATTAGACTGTTTTACTCTTGATGACATTTGCACTAAGCAAGTTGTGTGAGTCTGTTCCTGAACTGTATTTCTCACCTGTCAGATGTGGATGTCAGCATTTACCTTCCCCTTTTTGACAGGACCATTCCACAGGCCTCCAGGTCTGGCTGCTAAGAGCACTCTTTTTTCCCTCTTCTTTTAATCGAGCAGGTCTTACAAATCCCCAGACACAGATTGCATAGGACTTTACACTTAACTGTTATCTTTAGTCTGAAAAACCTCTCTTAATGTGCAGAGAGTTAACTAAGCCCTAACATAATCATATTCAAAATAAATGGAACATGAAACGTATCATATGTAAAAGTCTCTTCATTTCCAGATCATTGGAGTTTTAAGCTCAGAGCTGATTTGGAGTTAGAGGAGGCCAGGTTCAAATTCTGGCCTGCCACTTGCTAGGTGAAAGTCCTTGGACAAGTCAGGCTCAGTTTCCTGATCTGAAAAAAATGGGAATGGTTATAACTGTTCTCAGAATCTTTGTGAGAATTACATGACAAAACAGGCAAATAATACCTCTGACTCTTAGTTTTCTCATCTGTGCAATAAAGATCATTTCAGCTCCTCAAAGATTTTGTGAGTTGGTGTACATGAAAATTCCTGGCATGAAATAGCAGCTCAAGAAATATCCATGTTCTTGATTCCTTAGGCCTCACCAGTTTCTTACCAACACATCACTCTATAAAATCAGCATCATCTGCCCTTTCCCCCAACAAACTGCCAATTTTCAAATGCAAGAGGGCATCCACTTGTAGGCCATAGGAACTTAGAAAAAGGCAATGTAATGTAGCAGAAAGAGAGCTGAAATTAGAGCCTGAGATGAAGACTGGAGTCCAATCTTGCCTTTTATTATCCAACTGATTATAGAAAAATCCAAAGTTCCCATCTATAATATGGGAATTACAGTGTGAACCTACTTGATAAGGCTATTGTGAAAAATCAATGAACTAATGCAAGAGGAAGTTCTTTGTCAACAACACAGCCTTGCAAATAAGTCATTGTAATATAATGCAATACATGTCTCAATGGAAGTAGCTTAACGGTGCAATAGTTGATGGGATCAGAGGACCCTCAAGCCTGCTCAGAAAAGTCAGGGAAGCCTGCATAGGCTGGTAGCATTTGAGCTAAGACTTAAATGATGCATTTGGGTGTACCGAGCAAGCAAGCCATATCTGTGGGTACAGCCTGGACAGAGGCATGGTCATACATAAGTAAGGGTGTTTATAGAAAACTATGATAATAAGACAACAAAGAACAACTTCTACTTGAAATAACTAGTACCTGAGGCCAAAATAAGTCCTTAGAGCTTCCAATATCCAACCGAATTGTGCATGGAGACCCCACCTCATGGTCTCAGATGCTTTCCACCTTGAACGCCTTTCCTTTGGGGAAGAGCTCTATCTGGGATGAAATTAGTTTCAGCAGTCAGTGGCCCGCTCCTGCCAGGCCCATCGGCCCCTCCTCCTACACCCTGATTGAGCATACTCACTTGAATGGCTTTGACATCAATACATTTCACTTCCTATGGGGTAGAGGGACCCAGCTCCAGCCGGCACGAGGGCCTCTCTGCACAGCTCCAAAGAAGAGCTCTTTTGCCCCAGTGATACCTAATGCTAAGCAAGTGGGATTAGTCTCCTTGGGAACCAAGCCCCCCAGGGGCTCAAGGGCTGAACTGCCCCAAACCGTTTGGGAGAATTGAGATTTCATATTGTTCTTTTACACTTGGATTTCAGGACATTACTTAGACAAAAGCCCACCTGAGAGCTGCCTCCTTTCTTGTGGGTAAATATAGCAGCAGGATCAAGAGCTGACTTACTTATTTTGTTTTCCTCTTTGTAACTTTAATCATACTCCCTGCAGGACAATCTTCATCCTCAGAGATGTCAGGAATGCATATTCATAAAGGGAAAAATAATTATGCATCACTCCTCTCTCTCTCTCTCGTCTCTCCCCATACCAATTTCCCATAGCTATTTTTGAAACCTCAAATAAATCAATTCCTCCATTTCATCACACTATTTACTAAGTATCATTTTCATCATGAAATAACATTACCTCACAAATTGTGCACACCCAAAAACGTACTTCTCATCCTTTCCTCCTCCAAACCACATTCTGCTAACACTAGAGCTTAATGTCCATCTTAAAATATTAGATGTTATTCTGGTTATCTGTAATTGTAGAGCACACTACTCCAAAACTGAGTAGCTAAAAACAAACGACATTTTATTATATCTCACCATATTGTGGATTAGTAATTTGAGCAATCCTTGGCTGAGTGATCCTTCTGGTCCATTCCACATTGACTATGACTGGTCTGGAGGATCCAAGATGGTGTCATCCACATGACTGCACCTGTGCCTACCTGTTCTGGCCTCGACAACATACCGATCTAAGAGTACTCAGAGTTCCGACATGGAGGCTCAGGAATCCCAGAGACAATGCTGCAAGTGGCCCCATCTGGCACCTCCCAGGCTTCTTATGAAATAGTCCCAGAACTCCCAGGATGGCATTTTCACTACATTCTACTAGTCAAACAAGTCACTAAGGCCAGCTCAGATTCACGAGGAGGGAAATTAGACTCCAACCCTCAATAGAAGAAATAGCAAAGAATTGGTTTGATACATCTCTTGATCTCTTTTAATCTTTATTGCCTCCATTTTTAGTTTTCTCTGCAATTGGTTTATTGAAGAAATTGGTCATTGCCTTGTCATCTTTCCCATATTCTGAACTTGGTTAGTTGCATCCATTTCCACAGTGTCATTTAACATGTTTCTCTGGCCTCTGTTTCCTGTAATGGGAAGTAGATGCAGAGTCTTGATCAGATGCACATTCTTTTTTATTCTGTAGTATGCATGCACACACACTATAGAACATGTGCTATGATATGTATAATACTTTCATAAGAACAATGCCAATATTCTTACTAATAACATAATTACTAAACAATTCTTTTTCTTTCCTTCTTCTTTTTTTTTCTTTTTTTGCCATCCTTTTATCCTCCAAATACATCCTACTAGTGAGGAACAGTCCAATTACTATGTTTTAAATTTACTTCAAAAAATCCCATGTGGGAACGCCTGGGTGGCTCAGTGGGTTAAGCATCTGCCTTCAACTCAGGTCAGGATCCCAGGGTCCTGGGATCACGTTCCACATCGGGCTCCTTGCTCAGCGGGGAGCCTGCTTTTCCCTTTGCCTGCTGCTCCCCCTGCTTGTGCGCTCTCTCACCCTCTCTATCTGACAAATAAATAAAATAAAATAAAAAATCCTATGTGGCTATGCCACCAGTTCAATAAAAAGGTAGGTTCCCTTGTTTTACTTTACTTTATATAAAAATTGCTTTATATATCTTTGTTTTATACTTTTAAAAAATTTACATGGTTTTAAAGTTAAAACTACACCACAAGACATATTCAGGGAAGGCTCGCTTCCATTGTAGCCCCTCTATCCTATTTTCTCCCCTCTTCCTATAAGTAATCATTGTTGTTGTTTTGTCTCAGTTCAGGCTTATTCTTTGTTAGATAATCATATTTTTATTATACATGCTTTCCTCCACGTTGTTTTTTTCACTTAACAATAATATATCTTCATTTATTTTCTTTTACAGTCACATAATATTTCACTGAGTGGATCTCCTCAGTTTATTTAACCAGTGCTCTTATGATTAACTTAGCTGGGGTTTTTCCAGGCCTTTTTTTTTTATTACAAACAGTGCTACAATGAATAGCTTCAATGTAAAACCAAGATCTACTAACTACTGGTCTGGTGCTCCTTTCATAATACCAGTGTAGTTAGGAATTGCTTAGGAAAAATAGAAGGATCCTTCATACTAGAGCCAGTGAGGTATTTCTTTCAAGGGTTCTCATGAAGAGGAAAATGTAAAATGGAGTGAACAGTCTTCATACACAATAGCTGTGGTGATTATTATAAGAATAACCCCGGGGCACCTGGATGGGTTGGTTAAGTGTCTGCTTCTTGATCTCAGCTCAGGTCTCAATTTCGAATCTACTTAATAAAAGGGGGAAGAAAAAAAAAGAATGGCCCCAGTGAATCACTGATCCCTGGATCCAAACCCCTTTGCAATGTGACATTGGAACTCTTCCCATAGAGTTTACTTCTCTACACCTTCAAGTCTATGCTCGAGAGAGTATACACATTCCAGCCATTGCAATTTCCAACTTAAGAGATCTGGCAGCTTCCACTTTCACACTCTTGGAACTGTGAGGCCCCACACTGTGAACAATCCCAGGAAAATGGAGTTACCCCTGAGGATAGCCAGCACCACTACAAGACATGCCAGTGAGATCATTTTGCACCCTCCAAACCCAGTCAGATCATCAGACAATTAAAGACATATGAGTGATTCCAAGAAACACCTGCAAAAGAACCATTCACATTGCCAACCAATACAACTGTATGAAATAATAAATTTTGGTTCTAAGCCAGTAAGTTTTGGGATGGTTTGTTAGGAAGCAAGTTTCATGGGCTATTTGTTAAATAATACATCACTGTGGAAGAATAGCCCCACATCCCAATAAATCTTACAAAGCAACTAAACAGAAAGCCTTCCTTCATTCTAACTGAACACCTTGGAAATATCTCTTGAGCAAGATAATCCCTGCCTTGCCCACTTCAAATGAGATAACGATGTGAAAGCATTTTGCAAACTGGGAAGCATCCTACCAATCTCTCTTTGTCCAATTCTTTTTAAAAATGCTATGAGCTGTCCAGAATATTGCTAAATCAGGGAAGCAAGCAGTACATGCATGAAATCAACATTAGATTCTCCTACGCTAGACGGTCACTAAGTCGGTGTTTCCTAAACTGTGCCCTCCACTCCCTGCTTGTCATCAATGATTGATTGTTCAGCTGATTTCCAGTGATTTCAAAGGAAAAGAGCTGAAACAATTTTGTGTACATATTCTATAAATTTTAAATTAAAAAGTAATTATGACTTTCATAGAAATCACAATTTATTCTTTATAATCATAACCTAGTGATTATACATGTATTACAAGGACTGCGTGTGTTTCTTCCAGCTAAATTACATGACCATTCAGTTAACAGATGTGCTTTTCACTTCATTTTTATGTAATTTACACATTACAGTTTTTGTTAGTTGCATTTTTACTCTCTTCGTTATTAATATAGCACACGTCTAGATCTCAAATCTATGAAAGTAGATCAATGGCTTTAGAGCAGTTTTTGTAGTACTAAATTAGTGAGAAAAATATAAAAAACATATATATAGTGAACAAGACAAATGAAAATATAAAATGTATATGCTGGCATAAATGTATCTCTGAGTAAAATAATTTGTAAAACACTGCAAAAGAAAAGAAAAAGGAGGAAGAAATTTGGAAACTAGCTGATTTGGGCCACAGAATCCAGTAAAGCTTCAGTATTTGAGAAAGTAAGAGTGAGGAAGGAGACTGAAAATAGGAGAATTGGCTGAAAGCCTGTGTAAGAGTTAGGTTCTAAGATCCCTTCCCCATTTCATGTAGTCACAAAACCACCTCCCTTCTAACTGGATTTGGAAAGAAGGTTTTTATTTCCTGTGGAATTGGAACCAGAATGTTTCCAGTCTAGGGGATTTCTTGTGCAATGGAGAGTGAGCAAGGAGACATCGTACTGAAAACGGAGGATTAAATGAAATTCCACATTATGAATAATGATCCTCAACCTTTTCAGTTAGTTTCTAGAATGTTTGCAGCAGGCTATCTACTCCTCAATCTGGAAATTGGAGTAGTCTTCTCTGAAGAGTGGATAGCACATGAGAAAAAACTGGATGGATTTCCAATAAGCTTTTTAGTTATCCATTCTTAAAAATAAACTGTCATCCAAAGTATCTCAAATATTTTGGCAATGTCTTCAACATGGATGACAGAGACAAACAAAACAAAAACAAAACAAAAATCTTGGGGGATGAGAATCCCAGAGGAAACTGACAATGCAAAGAACAAAGGAAAATTTCCATATAAATTATAATTAAAAGAAATAAAGTAAGATTAAAGATATAAGAGAAAATACTGCAATGATGAAACAAGAATTAGATGATACCAAAAAAAGGAAGGGAATCAAAAACAAGGAGGAGTTCTTAGAAATTTGTGGTAATACATTTTAAAAAGTCAATAGAACAATTGGAAGATAAAGTTGAGAAAATCTCCTAGAAAAAACAAAAAGTCAAAGAGATGTTCAACGTTAAACCTAAAGAAATTTCAGATAAGAGAATGACAACATGGAGAAGAAACTATTATCAAAGAAATAAAACTAGGAAATTTTGTAGAACTGAAAGATATGCATTTCCAAATTAAAAGAATCTACTACGTGCTTAGCAAATTTTATGAAGAAAGACCCACACCAAAGCATATTACAAGTTTTTAGAATATCAAAGAGTAAAGGACTCTAGGGAAAAATAAATATCATGTACAAAAAATAAAAATAAAAAAGGAATCAGAATAACATCAGACCTAGAGGCATCTGGGTGGCTCAATCAGTTAAGGTTTCGTGATTTCAATTCGGGTCATGATCTTGTGGTTGTGAGATCCAGCCCCACACTGAACTCTGTGCTGAGCCCGTGGAGCCTGCTTAAGATTCTCTCTCCTCTCCCTCCACGCCTCCCCCCTCCACTATTTGCACTCTCGTTCTCTCTTTCTAAAAAAAAAAAGAAAAAGAAAAAGAATTAACATCAGATCTCTCATTAACAATACTGGACTTTGGAAAACAATGGAGCAATGACATTAAAAATCTTAGAGAAAATTATTTCCCACTTAGAATTCTATACCAAATCCAGTGATCACTCAAATATTGAGTGTAGAATAGGAGCGTATTCAGACATATAATACCTTATAAAATTGTCTAAAGAAACTTATCTCAGGAACCACTGAATAATGAGCTTCATGAAAAACAAATAAAAGAAAAGAGTATACAGAAAATAGGGGATCCATCATGAGAGAGAATCAAATAGAATTCCCTGGATGATAAGCAGGAGAAGTATCACAATAATAACCATAGAGCAGGCCAAGTGATGTTAGTCCAAATTGAAACAGGAGAATGGAGAATTCCTGAAGAAGGAGGGGATGGCTCCAAGAAAAAAAAATGAAAGTGACAGATATACTTTGGTATTTGACCATGGTGGTGGAAGGTAGCAGATACCCTTATTCTTACCTGACAGAGCCCACCTACTTCTATGGAAGCTGAATGTGACAGACAATTGCACCTCTAACTACAGCGTGACTTGAGATCCAATCTTGGCCAATGAGACATTAAGAGAAACTACTCTTGGAATTCTAGGAAAGTCCCCCCTTACCTACATATCAAAAAGACAGATAAAAGGAAAGAGATGTGTTGTTCGTATGTAAGTGATACTTGGAGCTGTGGCAGCCATCTTATAACCATGAGGGGGAAAGCCTAAAAAACTAAAATCAACCTGCTGAGGTTGGCAGACCAGAAATGTGAAAAGCACCTGGATAATGTCACTGAATTAACCAATCTTCTAACTCCCTATCTACAGACTTCTTTTTTTTTATTGGAAGATTTTATTTGTTTATTTTTGCAAGAGGGAGAAAGAGAAAGAGCAAGCACAAGGGGGGAGGGGCAGAGGGAGAAGCAGACTCCCCACAGGACAAGGAGCCTAATGCAGGACTTGATGATCCCAAGACCCCAGGATCATAACCTGAGTCGAAGGCAGATGCTTAGCCAACTGAGCCACCCAAGGGCCGTGTTTTTGTTGTTGTTTTTTAAAGATACAGACTTCTTTAAGAGTGAGATAATAGGGGTACCTGGGTGACTCAGTGGGTTAAGCATCTGCCTTCTGTTCAGGTCATTATCTTGAGGTCCCAGGATCGAGCCCCACATGGGGTTCTCTGCTCAGGCAGGAATCAGCTTCTTCCTCTTCCTCTCCCTCTGTGTTCTCTCTCAAATAAATGATAAATACAAATTTAAAAATAAGAGCTAATAAACCTCTTGTTTAGCTACTCTTAGTTGGACATGATGCTACTTGCAATCGAAAGCATTCTAAATTCTGTTAGAAGCTGTTATTCTTCTGTTAATGTGTTTAGGGAAGAATTAGTGAAATGTACATAGAAAACTAAGTTACACCCCCACTCCACCAAAGAAGGCAGTCATTAACTTCAGGTAAAACAAAAAACTGCACAAAAAATTTCAGTAAAATAAACATGAACTGGGAAGAATATTTAAATAATAACAGAATCATCATTGAGTATGAATTTAACCCAACTTTGTGCTGGAACTATGTGGGGAGGCCTGGAAAAACTTAGAGGGGCAGCACCCCACAGGTGGCAAAGATGTAAGTATTCTGTAAGCAATAGTTTCAGGGAAGGTGGCCTTTTGAGGGGTAACACAAAAGATAAAAGGAAGAGAAAGCAGAACTGGACAAGGAGAGCCTTCAGACTCCAATGCAGATCTGAGACCTCTGAAAGGAAAGGAAAGAGGAAGCCAAGTGCAGCAGGGAGGGCCTCAGACAGTTCAGCGGATGTGACAGAAATCTCTGCAAGCCCGCAGGAGATGTCTGCAGCTAAGATGACTCATGAAAGGAGCATTACACTAGGCAGAAGTAGCTAGGCCTTTGCATCAGCACTTTGTGCAGTCATCATCTGAAGGGGTCACCTCAATGTGAGTGTAATCAGCTTAGAAGAGGAGGAAGGCTGAGCAAGCTAACCCCTGAACACTGGCAGATCACCATATTGGCATCAGCCAGGCAATGAGTCCTTTCCTGAAGAAGGATCTGGGCAGCGTATCTCCATGTCTGTCACATAAGATTATTTTGAAATATGTGGGTAAAAATAAAAAGAAGAAATAGTTTTTAAATGTTTAAAGTGAGAGGGCACCTGCGTGGCTCAATCAGTTAAGCGTCTGCCTTCACTCAGGTCATGATCCTGGAGTCCCAGGATGGAGCCCCACATCGGGCTCCCTGCTCAGCGGGGAGCCTGCTTCTCCCTCTGCCCCTCACCCAGCTCATGCTCAATCTCTCTCTCTCTTTCTCTCTCTCCCTCCCAAATAAATAAATAAAATCTTTTAAAAAAATGTTTAGAGTGAGAGTCAGAAATGGAAATAATGCAGAAGAAAATGGTAATAGTTTTTTCCTTTATAAACCATGCACATATTTATTTTAATAACACATTAAAATCTAAACTTAAAAAGTAATTCTACAAGAGCTTTTCATAATTACTTCATCCCAAATAAAAATTATGACACTATAATGCTAATTTGTAACAATGTCAAGAATATTTCTGAAGTGCCTTATCTTAGCAACATATTCAGTATCCTGAATAGCCAGGCCTAATCAGTAATTTTAAGCTGAGATATCAAAACTATTTTATGTTGAGGATAAGATAACAGGATTTTTAGGAATAGAACTGTGGTTTAAAGCAGCCTGATTTTTTCCTTTTAGGTGATAACTTTCTTCACTTGCCCAAGAAAGAAATTAAAGGCATATTATTGAGAAATATTTCAAAACTATACTTTCTATACTATATTATATTACATATATGTATATAAGTGATATATATTATATTATATATGTATATGTATATACATATATACTTTCTATACTATATTAAAAAGTACTTTCTAGAACCAAATGCAGCTGAAATTAGAATTGGAAGTCCACGCGCCGTTATTTCCCAAATTAAAATATTCAAGTATGTTACACTTGTAAAATCAACATCTGATGGGATATTGAGTTAAAAATTTCTTTATAACTTCTAGGTCTTTATAATTGGGCTGATAGTCATAGAAAACCAGATAGGTAGATAGGTAGGTAAGATGATAGATAGATAGATAGATAGATAGATAGATAGATAGATAGATAGATAGATAGATGAAGAGAAAGAGATCCTAATGTGAGCAAATTTCAGCATTGGCTCAGCTGTTGTTACCACCATGATCCCAGATTTATTCTTCTGCTCCATCTTCCTTAATGTATCAGTTGTCATCCTTATGTGGGTGCTTCATGGTTGCAAGACAGCTGATTCACTTCCTTTTTTTTTTTTAAGATTTTATTTATTGACAGAGAGACAGAGATCACAAGCAGGTAGAGAGGCAGGCAGAGAGAGGAGGAAGGAGGCTCCCTGCCGAGCAGAGAGCCCGATGCGGGCCTCGATCCCAGGACCCTGAGATCATGACCTGAGCCAAAGGCAGAGGTTTAACCCACTGAGCCACCCAGGCGCCCCAAACATCACACCACTATTCCAAAGGGGCAAAGGGCCTTTTCCTCAGTAGGCCTTATGATTTTATACATAAAGGGAAGCCCTTCCCAGAAAAACATCTCAGTAGTCAAAACCAGATCATATGCTTACCCTTACACTATTCAATGACCAAGGAGAAGGATACTACCTTGCTTTGTTTAGACCAATTATTATCTACCCCTGGAGCTGCCTAGGCATCTATGATTACTGAGATGGAGGGATTTCTGCCCAACACCCGACAGATGAGTGTTCTGTTTGCAGGGAAGAAGGGGGAAGGATGGCTGATGTGTATATAATGGATAAGGTGCCTTGTTTGATCCAAATATCCAGAACTGTCTAACAGAACCAAAAACATTTGCTGTTATTCTCAACAAGCTATAATTGGGAGTTTGAATTTCTAATTTAGTGTAGAGAATAAGAAAAATTAACTAATTATAGAATCTGACCTATAGCTGAAGCAATCTGTTAATGATCTGGATATAATCACTTTGGTGAAAATCTGCATATGAGTTCATTATTACTGTTTTTTAAATTAACATAATGTATTATTAGTTTCAGGGGTAGAGATCATTGATTCATCAGTCTTATGTAATACCCAGTGCCCTCCTTAATGCCCATCACCCAGTTACCCCATTCCCCCACATTTTTTTTTACTTTTTAAAGCTGTGTTTCTTGCTACAATCCATGATTAATTTTTTTTAAATCTTTTTTTAAGATTTTTATTTATTTCACAGAGGGAGAGAGATCACAAGTAGGCTGAGAAGCAGGCAGAGAGAGAGGAAGCAGGCTCCCCGCTGAGCAGGGAGCCCGATGTGGGCCTCGATCCCAGGACCCTGAGATCATGACCTGAGCTGAAGGCAGAGGCTTTAACCCACTGAGCCACCCAGGCGCCCCATGATTAATTTTTTAAAACTTTGCTTCATTTACTTAAAATTGGTGATGTGTATTAATGGTCATGGGTTTTCTTTTGGGGATGATCAAAATGTTCTGGAATTAGTGGTGCTGGTTGCATAGCTTTGTTAATATATTAAAAACCATTGAATCATATACTTTAAAAGGGTGAATTTTTGTGGCATATGAATTATATCTTAAAAAATTGGTGGCATGCATGTGTGCTGAATTCCCATAAGAAAAAAAATGGGAAAAATTAACAAGTCCCTGGACATGGAACGTTCTTTTGTTCAGACTTCATTCAAATACCTGATTGCAAGTACCCCCTCTTTGAGACTTAAGTTGGATCAGTGTGGAGCAGTATCCATCATGGCACAGCATAAGGCTGCTCTGAGCCCACCAAGCTTTACACCAGAATGTGACAAGTGCAGACACCGGAGATACTCAGGGTCTCAGCAAGCCTGAGTAACTTGAGCAGCCCTCAGCCCAATATCCGGTATGCCAGACAGAAATGCTTAAAGACCTAGATCCTATTATATGAGGTTGAATTCATTCAATTAAACAGCTTAAGCAGCTCGGATCAGCCGCTGGAACCCTTCTCCGCACAGTGCTAAAACAATGGCCTAAGGGGCAGCTGAAGTTTGTTTTCTCTTGTGTGAGGCCAGCTGGAGTTGCCTAGCACATGGCCAAGCTGGGGAGGGCCAACACAACATAATTGCATTAAACCTGCCTGTTCTTTCCGGAAAGCATTTCCTGACAGCATCAAGGAGGAAATGAAATAAGGGGGCAGATTTCAAATCTTAGGATTCCACACCTACCTTTCAATCTCCCTCTCCCAACCCCTGGAAATCACTTTTACAAAAAGAGAAACTGAATTGAGACTCCCCTACTTAAGGCTTGTTTTACTAAATTATGCTTGGTCTTTCTTCATCATTATTAAAGTGACTTTTGTTGGACATATCATTTGGGGCGGCCAAAAACATCCTAGGTTATATTTCTCTGTGGCAGAATCAGGGTATCACTAATTCCATTGCACTTTCTGAGAATCTTATTCTGCTTTCAAACGTTAACCTTTCTCAAAATGCCCTCCCAGGTCTTTGTTACCACCAACTCAGGCTGCTCTATCTCCTTCCCTCCTGTTTTCCTGATACTTTACCTAGATCTCTTTGATGGCACTTCTTCTTCATTCATCCATTCACTCGCCGAGCATTTATTGAGCTCCCACAGTATATCTGAAGCATATCAGGGACCTTCATTTTTCATTTAATCCTCACAATAACCCTTTCATGTAGTGAATGTCATCCACATTTTACTGAAGGCACCTAAATCACAGAGCTTAGGCAGCCTGCCAATGGTCAAAGAGCTGGTATGGACAGTGTTTAGCTTCAAATCTAAATCCACTGTCTCCATGTCCAGTCTGCCGGGATCAGCTATTTGTGTACTTGACTATCCCTGTAACTTAAGAAATAGCTATTGGGGCCTACTATGTGCTAGGTGCCATCCTAAGCACCGAAAGACACATAATTAAGTCCTGGTCCTAAGAAGACAGACATGCTCCCAACAATTTCTCTGAGTCCGACTTTCATGTCAGTTTATCCATTCAGCAGATATTTGCTGAGCACCCACAGTATCTTAGGTACACCATGCTCTAGGCATGGAGAAATGCCACCCACATGCCTTCTGTCCTTAGGACAGTGTCTGAATAGAGGCACAAGCAGATTGTTACTGGAGCACAGAAGGGGAAGAAGGCTCCATAAAGAAGATGCCATTGAGTTGTGCTGTAAAGGATAAGGAGTTTCGGTAACTATAATTCTTTAAGAAGGTGGGGGGAAGGGCATCCTAAAAGAGTCCTCATGGGACAGGACATGGAGGTATAATACTGCAGGGTGGCATTAGGGTAATTGTGGTAGTATCATGCAGCTGGAATATAGGGTGTGAGGAAGGGAGAAGAGGGAGATAAGATCAGAAAGGGTGCCTCAAATGTCTATGCAGAGGAGCTTAGACTTGATCTTATGAAAACAGAGAGAGCCACTGGAGGTTTCTGAGCAGAGGAGCTTATTTATCTTTGTGTTCCATGGCATGTGGCACACTGCCTTGCCCATGGTAGCAGTTTTTAGCATTTGTCACTTTCCTGGCACCAGAGAAGACTTTGTCCCCCAACCTGATGCCATGCTCTGTTAACAGGGGGAAAATAATGTCTATACTCTTGCACACAGCAATTTTCTTGCCAGCCCCTGTGCCAAGTCATCCCAGGTCTGAGAGAAATCTTTCTCTTTTATTCAAGGCCAAATTGCTGCCTCCATGTTGTTGTCACTGCTACAGACTCTGCTAATTTCTCCTCGGCGAACAGAACCTGGTCCAGTGGAAGAAGCTTTAGACTGGGAGATTTAAGGAACCAGTGTCCTGATCCCAGCTTTACAAGTACTTAGAGTGTAACCTTGGCTTATCTCCCATCTATAAAATGGATAGATGATTTCTACATTCCCTTCCAGACTTAAGAAGCTCTGATTTTAGGGGCACCTGGGTGGTGCAGTTGTTAAGCATCTGACTCTTGGTTTCTGCTCAGGTTGTGATCTCAGGGTCCTGAGATCGAGCCTTGCATCAGGCTCTGCACTCCGTACATTCTGCTTGAGATTCTCTCTCCCTATCCCTCTGCTTCTTCCTCTGCCCCTCCTGCGCATGTTCTCTCTTTCTCTCTCTCTCTCAAGTAAATAAATAATTTTTTAAAGATTGTATTTATTTGTTCGTCAGAGAGAGAGAGAGAGCACACAAGCAGGGGGAGGAGCAGGCAGCAGCTCCCTGCTGAGCAAGGAGACCGATTCAGGACTTGATCCATCACCCGAGCCACCCAAGTATCCCTAAATAAGTAAATCTTTAAAAAAAAAAAACTTTTTTTTTAAATCTCTGATTTTAAATATAGGTTCAACATGCCTTTAGCCAGGCCAGATGGTAACTATATCTACAAAGTTCTTCTTTACCATGTAGCAGAATAATTTTCTGTGGTTGTAATTTGTTTTATTCTCCCTGTACTAAACCTCATATCTCCATTCTCCACCAACTCTTTGCCTATTCTAGAAAGGTTGCTAGGATGTTTGTACCTATGCCTCAGGAGAGCTTTGTGTTGCTAAGCAGAAGCAGAAGTTGCTATAGAGAACCCTCTCTACCAGTTTTTGAAAGTCTAAATGCACTGAGGATACTAGGCTATTTGTCCCAAATAGGGTCCAGAGAGAAGGGAGCACTTTTCGGAAGAGAGAGGCAGGAGTGGCAAGATTGAAAACTTTCTTAGGATGACCATAAATTGATTTTCCAAGGGAGTACATTTTTGAGAATAAAAGGTAACATTACTTGTTAATAATTACACTGGGAACATGGACATAAAACAAGATGATCCTAGGGACACTGCATGGTGTTTCTACCCTACCCTATACCAGCATTAAATCCAAGAAGAATCAAGGCATCATGACTCACTATCCTACAGACATCACTAAATCAATCCTCATATTCTTTCCACCCAGCCCAGATGAGCTTAGAAATTTCTCAGCATAGTATTCCTGACACTACTAATCCATCAGTTTTGGCCCTTGAGTTGAAATCTTTTTATTATAGCTAGCCTTGTAATAGAAATCAGACAGCGGAAATCATGACCCTGGGCCCAGATCGCCTCTGGGAGCTGACGAACCCATCTCCCAGCCCTGGACTTTACTGTCTGCTAATGGCTGACAGCTGGAGCTCTCACCAAGCATTGCCCACAGCTAAGGGAAACTGCCTTGCCCTAGGTCATATCCTTCCCCAAGCGCACCAGAAACCAATGATGACCCTGCCCCTCCCACCACTATGCTTCAATTTGAGTCAAGTGTAAAGGACCACCCCAGATCCAGAGTTTTCCACAAGGTCAGCTGAGGCTGATAGCAGGTCAGTTGCTGCCCAGTCTTGACTTCCTCTCTTCCCTACGGATGGGGAAGACAGTATCCCCTCAATCAACCTTCAGCACATAACTCCATTTCAAGGTCTGTTTCCAGGGATCCCTATCTGAGGAACCGAACTACCTCTGTGCTGTTAGTAAGAAGTAAACCCCAAAATAAATTTCTTAATTTGTATCTTAGTAAAATGGATCGATTACCATTTATTTCTTGTTCCCATATTTAAATGATCTTAATTTAAAAGCTGCCCTAGAAAACACATGCCTCTTCACTCTTTTCAGTTAGAAAAGTACAAGTCCTCTCCTTCTCTGGCCTCCAGTGGAGGAGACAGAATTGTTAATGCAGTTCCATAACAGCAAAGTGGGACAACACTTTTAGGGAGAGAGGAGACCTGGGTTTTAGTTCTGACTTTGCCAATGACTCACTATGATGTGGGAAAATCATTTCCTTTCTCTATATGGGTCCAAATTTACTTGTCTATAAAGTATAAGGCTTATCAGAAAAATTATGAAAAACTTAGAAATGAGGCTAAAAAGTGAGTCCCGCATTCTTTCAATGTTATACAGGCACAAAGACCACCCAGAGATTGTCTAGAGTAATGAACTGAATTTTTCTCACCATTTTCCAATAGTTGAAGATTCCAGGTTTAGTAGAATTACTTATTACCTGGTAGAGTTTTGCCTAGTAGATATGCAAATAATTTCTATTCATGGAACTAGAAAGATTTATAGCTCAGTTCTTATGTAACCCAGTAAACTTACCCTAATATTGCAATAGTATATACCTACCTGTCTTTTTAAATGTTATTTGAACCAATCATAACATCTTAATGGTTCCTTTGCTAATTCATGAGTTAGACTCTTTTACATGTGGTTCATTTATATTTGCCTGAGAGTCATGATTTTACCTTTTTAAAAATCATGCTTCATCAGGCTTGATCTGCTCCATGATTCAGAGAGAAAACCAATCCACATGGGGCATCTGGGTGGCTCAGTGGGTTAAGTGTCTGACTCTTGATCTTACCGCAGGTCTCAATCTCAGGGTCCTGGGATCAAGTGTTGGGCTCCATGCTGGGTTTGGAGCTTACATAGAATAACAAACAAACAAAAACAATCCACACAGCCATTTTGAAAATTAGGGTATCTCATGGTATCTACATAAAGGCATCCAGGACTCCTTTCTGCAGAAATCTTCTGGACTGTGTTACCCTTAGGAGAGTAGTCAGCATATCAGAGTCTCCAGAACCACCATCCCTTGACCACTGTGTGACTGGGGTGGAGATGGGGAAAGAGCAGCACAGCCAAGGCTTAGTGAGAGGGACCTTCCCAAGGTTTCCCAGGTCTGAAAGCTATGCAAGTTATGTATCATCAGAGCTAGGATTCAAACCCAGGCCTTTCTAGCACTCTAGGAAGCTCATAACTCCCACTCCTCATACTTTTCATGCCATGGCTCATCTGCCTGAAATCCCAATGTATATCACATGTGCCTGGCACTTAGTAGGCAATCAGTGTATATCCCATGAAATTAAATTTTCTAACTATTCCCAGTGACTAGAACTTGGATATGTCCAATAGACCAAATCTACTGATGAAGCTCACTTCAGAGCACTAGAAAAGACAGACAGCCAGACAGGCCTACATGCTATCTCCTCATTGCCACTTAGTAGCTAATTAGCAGTGTAAACTTGAACCAGAAATGAAATCCCCGTGAGCCTTAGTTTCCTCTCCTGCTACATGTAAATAATCCTCACAGCCTTCTTAGGAGGATTAAAGTAGAAAAAAACAATGTGAAAGTACTTAGCACAAGACCTAGCCCAAAGGTGCCCCTACCCACAATGGTCTTTTGGTCTTTCCTTCCCCTCTCAGAAGACCCTGGAAGGCTTTGAGGCCTCAGCTGTGTGGCTGCTTCTACCAGCCCCCACTCCAGGCACACAGTGATCAAGGGATGGGAAAATCCCTCTGTTCAAACAGGTGTCACTGTTCTAAACCTACAGTCTCATTTCCTGATCGTGTCTTAATCTGCTCGTCGGTGGTGAAAGTTGATTTCTTGCACATTCTTATATCAGTGGGAATTTCTGCCCTTGGCTGACAGGCATTATGGGCTGGCTTTGACATACAGCCCTACAGGGCCTGAACAGCCCCTATTCTTTCCCAGTCCTGAAAGGGAGCTTTGTGCCAAGGATTCATTAAACTGCACTGCACAGCCCCTTCATAAATGGGGCTCAATAATGAACAGTCGATTTAACTGGAAAAGCTGCTGGAGCTGTTAAATTAAAGGGAAATAAAGTGCATTTTAGACTCAGTCTGCCAGAAGAAATGGTGACCTAAAAGGAAAATCTTCATTTTTATTGAATTGAAGTTTTTAAAAAGTTTAAAATGTCCAGGAAGCTTCCTTGTGACAGGCAATGAGACATGAAAGCTCAGAATGCAGGCTTGAGATAGTGGTGCTTTTTATTCACCATCGCAAAGTGTGTCTCAAGCTCTTAAATGGTGCAAAGGAATGATCTCATTTTGAGAAGGAATATGCCACAAGAAGTGTTGTTTGTTTGTTTGTTTAAAATGTTTAAAATATTTTAAGACCAGGATTTCTCCTTCATTCTTGGAACATTCAAAAGACCAAGAACTATTCTTTTCAGTTTCTCTGCTCTCTTTCAGGGATAAGAAATTTCTCTGGGAGGAATCCAACTGTTTCTCTTCACACTACACCTTAGAGTTATATATTTGATTTAAGTATTGTGCTTTGACATCTGACTCAGTAGTCACTCTTTTATGTCTGAGATTTTCACAAGTATGCCTAAGTGCTCCAGAAAACCTTCTCTTCAACTTCTTTTTCTGAGTTACATAACTTCCTGGCATGGTGAGAGAGAACATCTACTAAACACACGCTGGAATATTATAGTTTCCAGTAACTCTCAGGTACAAGAAGCAAAAGCCACTGTGCTTTGGCAGATAGATTAATCATATGGTGATCTTAGCTTTTCTCCACTAAGCTGCTGTGAGCTGGGAATGCTTCTTAACATGCTTCCCTATCCTTCTTGTTTTACAACCTTTATATAAAATCTGCTCGTGGGTATGTTACAGGCTTCACTACCCTAGTCAAGGCCTTTTCTCATTTTCATCGTTAGGCATCATTTGACCGTCAAAAACGACAGTCAGTCATCACAGAAATTTAAAGAGAAATCTGAAAGGCAATGTGAAATAAATAAAGGCCCACTTCCACCCTTATTGTTCAGGGTCACTGGAATCCAAACACAGATTTTCAGTTGCAAAGCTATATAGAAGAGGCAAAACTTCCCTTTTAAGAAGCTATATGCTTTCTTTCTGAAACCTACTTTTTCATTTGAAATCTAAGCCATCAATTTAATTTTTTAGGATTCTGTGTTAGGCGATTCAAAGCCACCTTGAGAATACCCTGAAGTTGGAAAAAAATAAATCTGTACATGTATTCATTTTATTTTATTTTAAATTGTGAATCATTTTTTCATTCATGTATTCATTTTAAATAGTAACTATGGTGACCCAATAAATAGTATTGTTTTAGTTTTTGTTCACCTACCACTAATGAATCACAGTCAACCAATATAAATCATGCGGTCTCCACACCATGAAATTCTAGATTCATAATAAAACTGCTGCCTATTTGAATAAATTCTAGGATGGACCTTAGCCATTTTGAGTCCTGATGGTGACTAGGGTCTACACCTGCACCAGAATAAACAAAGTTTCATTCACCTTCCATTAAAGAAAATGGACATTTGACATTTAGCAGTGGAGTAAATATCCATTAGAAAATACATATTAGACCAGTCCAACTTTTATATGTAGCATCAGTCATTCAAACACACTGTCCCAGGCATGACTTATTTCTACATAAGCAAACATTAAATTATTCAAAATTATTCAATTATTCAAAATTGAATAAGCTATTCCATATTTAGCTTAAAGACAGAGATTAGAGAATTTTCTGAATCTGCACAGATTTGACTACAGCCAGACTACAAGTTAAGGAGAATATTACTAAAGGAAAATGACTAGGAAAGCAATGGTGATCAAAATCAAAGCACAGGAGAAAGTATGCTTCTATAGGATTCAGAACAGGGGCGCCTGGGTGGCTCAGTGGGTTAAAGCCTCTGCCTTCAGCTCAGGTCATGATCTCAGGGTCCTGGGATTGAGCCCTGCATCAGGCTCCCTGCTGAGGAGGGCTCTCTCTCTCTGTCAAATAAATAAATGAAATCTTTTAAAAAATATATAGGATTCAGAACATTTATAAAATCTTAAGTGCTTTTTTTTTCCTACCAGTGCATAATTCTTCTGAAAAAAGGAAAGAAGTTATCCTCAGTGCCTAACAAGAAGTATGATAGGTAGAGGTTTAATAACTATTTGACAAGGGAATAAAAGAAAGAGAAGGAGGGAAAGGAAGATAAGGAAAGAGAAAAAAAAAAGGAATGAGAGACAAGGAAACAAGGATGTGAGCCCAAGGAAAATTAGTAACAACATAGTATCTTCCTTCACATATTTAAAATACATCATTTTGGGAAAGGAATTAGATTTACTGTTTTAGAAACCAAATAATTTCACCAAGAGCTATAAACAGAAAGCTAAGAGATTTCCAGGTCCTAGGTATAAGGAGTTGCTACCCCATCCAAATAAGTAAAAATCTGAAAAATCTGAAAAATCAACAACTCTTTTTAGATTCATAAGAGAAATAAGGTCACAGGCCAAACCCCCAAAACTGGAAAGACAGGCAAATACAGAGAATCACACTTACTGGAGCAGAAACATCCAGGGGACATGTGCTGGGGTAAGATAACCTGAACTGTAATTGCAAAATGCTGGGGACTGAGTGTAGGAAAGCCCGAGAGATAAAACTTCAGGGGGACTCTGTCATCATGGAAGTCCCCAAATTTTGTAACTTTCAGTTCCTGGAGCTCTATCAGTTCTCACAGTCAATAATGAAGAAAAAAATCCCCTTGTGCTTCTAGCAGGGGCAGGAGAAAAAGAACCACCTTGAAATATGCCAGAGCATTCTGTTCTGAACAAGGTCTGCCCTCAGGAAAAACTAACCAGAGTCTGACCTCCCTGGAGAAAGGGAAATATCCAACTCCAGCTCACACGAACCATCCTGCCCCACTTGAAGGGAGGAGGGGAAAAAAAAAAAAACCCTGAGAAGCACTTGTGAAGTTCATAGTCCACAAAAAGACTTAGCCCTAATCACAGGTCTATAAAATGCTTCCCCTCCCCCCACACCCCACCACCTCATTACTAAAGTCCTATGTAGTTCCTTTTACCCCGTACATAATGTTCAACTATCAAGAAAAATTACAAGGCATACTAAAAGGCAAAAAAGAGTTTGAAGACAGAGCAAGCATCAGAACCAGACTCATATATGGCAGGGATACTGTAATTATCAGACCAGGAATTTAATATGATCAATATGCTAATAGATCTAATGAGTAAAGTAGATAGCATGTAAGAACAGATGGGTGATGTAAACAGAGAGATGGAAATTCTAAGAAGCAACCAAAAAAAAAAAATAGAAACAACCAAAACTAAAAGACAAAGAGAAAAAAGGCTGGGAAAAAACAGAAGAGAATATTTAAGAACTGTGGGACAATTACCAAAGGTGTAACACAAGTATGGAAAATACCAGAAGGAGAAGAAAAAGAAACAGAAGAAATGTATGAAACAATATTGACTGAAAATGTCTCCCAAATTAATGTTAGACACCAAATCACAGATCCAGGAAGATCAGAGAACAGCAAGTAGAATAAATGCCAAAACAAACAAACCAAAAACTCACTTTGGAATATAATTTTCAAATTACAGAAAATCAAAGATAAAGAAAAAATCCCACAAGAAACCAGAGGGGAAAAAACCTTACCTATAGTGAAGCAAAGGTAAAAATACATCCAACTTCTCATAAACCATGCAAGCAAGAAGTCGGTAGAGGAAAATATTTAAAATTTTTAAGAAAAAAACATCAACCTAAAATTCCATACCGTATAAACTTATCCTTCAAGTGAAGGACAAATAAAGACTTCCCCATACAAACAAACATTGAGGGAATTTGTTGCCAGTAGATCTACCCTGCAAAAAAATGTTAAAAGAAGTTCTCTAGGAGAAAGAAAATGATATTGGTCAGAAACTTGGATCTACATAAAGAAAGAGAAAAGGAGAAGGAATAAGTAAAGGTAAAAAAAAACCTTTTATTTTTCTTTTTGTTTTTAAATTTTTATTTTTCTTATTCTTAACTGGGCTAACAGACAACAGTTTGTTCAAAATAATAATAGCAATAATGTATTTGATTATGCATACTATGTATATGTATGTGCATATATATATGCTTATGTATGAATGAAATGAATGACAGCAATGATACAAGGGACAAGAAGCAGAAATTAGGATTAATTTGTTAATTATAAAGCACTTGCACTATGCATAAACCAGTATAGTATTATTTGAAAGCAGACTCGGATTAGTTGTAAATGTATGTTGTAAACTCTAGAGCAACCACTAAAAAAAGTAAAAAAGGAAGTATAACTGATGAGCTAAGAAAAAAGAGAAAATGGAATCATAGAAAATACTCAGTTAAAACCACACAAAGGCAGAAAAAGAGCAGACCTCCAAAAAAAAAAAAGGAACAAAGACTAAGGGCAACAAATAGTAAATAGCAATAAATATGGTAGATAATCCAACTATATCAATAATTACTTTGAACAAAAATGGTCTAAATGCATCAATTTAAAAACAGAGATTGTCCGAGTAAATTAAAAAAATAAGACCCAACTATATTTTATCTATAGGAAACCCACTTTAAATATAAAGCACATATAGATTAAAAGTAAATGGATGGAACCTTTTCAGATGGCACTGAAGGTGAGGCCCTGCCTCTCCCAAAGCCAAAGCCAAAGCAAAGGTTTTGAAGGCCAAGAAATTGGTGCTGAAGGGCATCCACAGTCACACAGAGAAAAGATCTGCACATCACCTGCATTCCAATGGCCCAAGACACTGTGTCTCCAAATATGGGCCAAATATCCCTGAGAGAGCGCCCACAGGAGAAATAAGCTTGATCACTATGCCAACATCAAGTTCCCCCTGACTACCGAGTCAGCCATGAAGAAAATAGAAGACAACCATGCACTTGTGTTCATTGTGGATGTCAAGGCCAACAAACACTAGATCAAACAGGCTCTAAAGACACTCTGAGATTGACATGGCCAAGGTCAGTACTTTGATCAGACCCAATGGAGAGAAGGCATATGTTCAACAGACTCCTGACTATGATGCTTTGGATATTGCCAACAAAATTGGGATCATCAGGGCACCTGGGTGGCTCAGTCATTAAGTGTCTGCCTTGGCTCAGGTCATGATCCCAGAGTCCTGGGATCAAGCCCTGCATCAGGCACCCTGCTCAGCAGGGAGCCTGCTTCCCCCTCTGCCTGCTGCTCCCCCTGCTTGTGTTCCCTCTTCGGCTGTCTCTCTCTGTCAGAAAAATAAATTGAAAATCTTAAAAAAAAGAATCGGGATCATCTAAACTGGCTAAATCTAAATTTTTCACCCTAAAAAAAGTAAGTAGAGAAAAATATTCCATGCTCGCACTGATTTAAAAAAGTGGAATTAGCTATATGAATTTCACGCAAAGCAGACTGACTGGAAAGTTGTCAGAGATAAATAGGGACATTATATAATGATAAAGGGGTCAATACTCCAAGAATGCATAACAGCCCTTACCACATACGTACCTAACAACAGTGTCAAATACACGAGGCAAAAAAATGACATAACTGCAAGGAGAAGTGGATGAATTCAATATTAAGTCCAAGACTTAAACACCCTAGATCCAGCAGGCAGAAAATCAGTAAGACATAGTTAAACTTAACACCATCAGTTGAATATAATGGACATCTATAGACTACTTCATCCAACAACAGCAGAATGTGCATTCTTCTCAAGTTCACATGGCCTAAATAGGCCACATTCTGGGCCATAAAACATATACCTTCACTAATTTACAAAAGAAATCATATAATGACTTCACTCAGACCACAGTGGAATTAAACTAGAAATCAATAACAGAAAGAGAGCTGGGAAAACCCCTAAATCCCTGGAGATTAAACAGTGCATTTCTAAACAACACATAGGCCAAAGAAGAAACCTCAAGAAAAATTAAAGAATATTTTGAACTGAAAATGAAAACACAGTCTTTCAAAATTTGTAGGACTCAGCAAAACCAGTGCTACAGGGAAACTTATAGCATTGAACTCATTTATTAGAAAACACAAAAGAGGGACTCCTGGATGGCTCAGTCGTTAATTGTCTGCCTTTGGCTCAGGTCATGATCCCAGGATCCTGGGATCAAGCCCCACGTTGGGCTCCCTTCTCAGTGGGGAGCCTGCTTCTCCCTCTGACTCTGCCTGCTGCTCCCCCTAGCTTGTGCCCTCTCTCTTTCTCTCTCTGTGTCAAATAAATAAAAAATAAAATCTTTCAAAAAAAATTTTTTAAAGATAAATAATGATCAAAATGGATTATAAGCCATTGAATAAAACTGAAAACCATGAGTCCAAACAGATATATTTAGATAAATGGATAAATTAAAAGTTTGGTAAGAAACAGAATATTTACATAGCTTTGAAGTATCTCCCCACAAAATATGTATTATATATAAAGTAGAAAAGAGTAAATTTGTGTAGTAAAAAGCCTGGAAGTTACCATATTAGTCAAATGGTCAAAATAAACATTGTCAGTAATGGGACAAACTGAAATCACACTCTACTGAGATAGAATACATCAAGAAGAATACGGAATTATTTCTGAGATACTCCTGCCTATAATACATAATCTAAATCTAACATGAGAAAATGCCAGCCAAACCAAAGATAGCAGGTTAGAGTTGCCACTGCCAGAGCGGCATAAAAGCCCATTTTGGGGGGCACAGTGAGGGGAAAGAGAAAACTGACCAGCTATGGACAATTGTTCTTCCTTTTTCTAATTCAATACTGGGTTCCAGATAGAACATACTGAATTCTTCTGAGAAGATTCTCTGAGGAGCAGTGATGTTGTTACATGGAACAGAGCACTTTTGTTCTGGATCTGAGATTCAGACACACCTGGAATTTTCCCTCCCTGTAAGTTCATCCATGGACCTTTGGCTGAAGGAACAAGCCTTCTGACTTGCACTCTAATTGGATTTCTCTGGACTTAGTGACCTCCACATGGAAGTGAGGATCTAGGCCAAGAACTGGGAAGAGAAAGAGAGAGATTTAAGGTTCTAAACTCATATTTTGCACACATGTTCCTGGCCTCCTCCTGAAGAGTTATTACTATGGACTAGACCCCAATGTATGGGGCAGGAAACTGAGGCTCTGAAGTCTTGGCGACAAAGGATAGGGATCTCAACTCCTGGGCTAGATAGGAGCCCAACTCAGTCCAACACAAATAGCCTCTACCCACTTCTAAACCCCTACCATAAGCCTCTTTATTAGCTATTATTTATCTCCAAATACTCCTTCGTGGCTTCCTCAGACTGGTCCTTTCCACCTTTGTACAGGTATACCACTTGGGAGGACAGGGAACGGGATCAGCTTACCTGTATGTTGGTAGTGCTTTGAGTGGGAAAAAGGAAGCAGGGCAGATCAGGGCAGAACCACTGGGTTCACAGGGCTCTTGGATCTGAAATGTTCCTGAAAAGAGAAAGAGAACAGAGATGGAGGACTGGAGTTAAGTTTGGGCAGATGGAGGAGGCTTGACTTACATATCCATGATTGGCTATTTCCACCCTTCCAAAGTCCTGGGGACAAGGTCTGAAAAGGGATAGCTAGTGGATCATGCGGGCCTCTTTTCTGACCTGAACATACACATAGAACTAGGAAGGGACTGGAGATGTTGGAGTTAGGAGGGGTAGGCCTGAACATGGGTGAGGCAAACGAGGTGCTCAGGGCACAAAACTGAAGGAGGTACTCACTCTCAGTTCATGCAAGTAACCCTGAGAGTGAGAGACCTCTTTACATTTGTTGACACATAATATCAACCATCATCAGCCATCCTTGTCAACTTGGCACTCAAACATATATCCTTATACCATACTTAATCTCTGAATTAGGACAACAAGAAGCAGTATTCTTTCAGCTGGCAAGACCAGCAATATACCATCACTATCCTACCTTAGGGTATATTAAATCTCCAGCCTTGTATCATAATTTAGTGTACAGGGACTCCGATCATCTTTCTCTTCCACAGTGTATCACACTGGGTCCATTATATTGAGATGACAATGTGCTGATTGAACCTACTGAGCAAAAGAGTGACAACTCTAGACTTATTGGTCAGATATTTGTGTGTCAGAGAGTGGGGAATTAACCCAAGAAAAAATCAGAGGCCTCCTACCTCAGTGAAATTTCTAGAGGTCCATGGTGTGGGGCATGTAGAGATATTCCTTCTAAGATTAAGAAGAAAGTGCTGCATCTGGTCACTCCTGCAATAAAAATACAGGCGTAATGCCTAGTGTGTCTTTTTTCATTTTGGAGTCAACCTATTTCTCATTTAGGTGTGCTACTCTAGCCCATTTACCAAGTGACCCAAAAAGCTACTAAATTTGTTGGAATGTATGGTAACTCTAAGGAGATAGTCTGAGGAATTGCCAGACTGTTTTCCAAATCAGCTATACTCTTTAACATTCTCCCCTAGTATATATCAGAGCTCAAATTCTCCTATATCCTCAACAAAAATCCTTATTTTCTGTCTTCTGGATTATAGCCATTCCGTGAGTGCGAAGTGGTATCTCATTATAGTCTTGGTTTGTATTTCCTTAATGGCTGATGATGTTTAGCATTTTTATATGATTATTGTCTATTTGTATATGTTCTTTAGAGAAATGTTTACTTAAATCCTTTGCTCATTAAAAAAAAATACAAAGCATTTCCTTATACTCCCTCTCTTCCCAGCCTCCCTACTATTAACATTATATACCAGAGTGGTACATTTTTTACAATGATGAATCTACATTTATATCTCATTATCACAAGTCCATGTGTCAAGCAGCTAGGTACCTGGTTGCTTGGTGAAAGAAAGTCTAGATGTTGCTTTGAAGGCATTTTAAGATGTGTTCAAAATTTAAATCAGTAGACTTTGAGTAAAGCAGCTCACCCTCTATAATGTAAGTGGGCCTCATCCTATCTACTGAAGTTCTTAAGAGAACACACTGAAGTCATTTACAATGACATTATAATTACAAGGAAAGAACTCTGCTTCCAGATTGCCCCTGAACTCAAGACCTCAACATTGACGCCTGCTGAAATTTTCAGCTTGCTTCTCATCCCAGCAAATTAGACTTGTGAGCCCTCAAAACTGTGTGAACCAATTTTTAAAAATACATACACACAGAAAGAAACACAGAAACACCTCCTATTCATTCTGTTTCTCTGGAGAACCCTGACTAACAGAAGGGGTGAAGGCTAAGGCATGTGGGATTTCTTTCTGAAGTAATAAAAAGGATCAAAATTGATATGGTGATATTCACTGTGAATACACTAAAAATCATTGAATCACATACTTTATTTATTTATTTATTTATTTATTTATTTATTTATTTATTTATTTATTTGACAGAGAGAGAGAGATCACAAGTAGGCAGAGAGGCAGGCAGAGAGAGAGAAGGAAGCAGGCTCCCTGCTGAGCAGGGAGCTGGATGCGGGCCTCGATCCCAGGACCCTGAGATCATGACCTGAGCCGAAGGCAGAGACTTTAACCCACTGAGCCACCCAGGTGCCCTGAATCACACACTTTAAATGGGAGAATTCTATGGTATATGAATTATATCTCAATAAATCTGTTAAAAATATCTCTAACTGTAAAATAAACATATTTTAACCATATTAATAAAAAATGTACAGGTGACACTGAAGGAGAAATAGCTATGAGTTGAAGGTAGTTGACTTCATGAATAGAAAGTAGAGGTAGAAATTTCTCAACCATTATCTCTTCAAATATTTCTTCTGTCTTATTTCTTTCTCTCTCTTTTTTCCTTGTTGGATTCTAATTACAAATGTGCTAGACTTATTTTTTATTGCCCTTATCTCCAGATTCTCTGTTTTATTTGTTTTATTTCCTTTGTTTTCTTTGTATTTCACTACAGATTTCTACTGATGTATGTTCAAGTTCAAGGATTTTATACTCTGGTGAGTCCGGTATACTATGAGTTAAATGTTTTTAAAAATCATTAAAAGGGGGTACCTGGGTGGCTCCATTAGTTGAGCAACCAACTCTTGGTTTCAACTCAGGTCATTCATGATTTTGCGGTCCTGGGATAGAGCCCTGAGTTGAGTTCCATGCCCAGTGGGGAATCTGTTCAAGGATTCTCTCCCTTTCCCTTTGTCCCTCCCCACCACTCATGCACTTGTTCTTATATAAACAAACAAATAAATATTTTTTAAAAAGCATTACAAGGATTGAAGGAATGGCAGTCAAGGAGCCAGTACTACACATTAAGGTCGCATCACTACTAAGTTTCATAGTCAGGAAACTATTTCTGCTACCTAAAGTTCAGAAAACCAGGAAACCAATGCAGCTGTCACAAAGCTATTGGCTGAACAATAGCACTGCAAAAACTCTTGCCAGCTGAAGTCCATACATCAGCTGCCACCACCCAATAAGAATGGCCTCTACCTTCCTTCCATCTTCCAAATCTAACACAAATGTATCTCATTGGAAGAGCCTAAATTACATTCAGAATTCTAGTAACAAGTGAGTCTGTGAAATGAAGTTTTTACCTTTCCAAAAGCTGCAATATAAGGAGAGCTGAGAACACAGAAGAGGTAGAAACAACTGCTAAATTCCAGTAAACAACATATAGTACATCCCACCCCTTTGAGGACATAATATTGATATACAAGTTTCTACCATGTTTCAATTTCCAATCAACAAAATAGCAACTATAATATACCATAATATAATATAGCTAACCTCATATAAATGAAAATGCACTTACTCTCTATCCAAAAAAATGTTTACACCCAAAGCCCCATCACTCTCAGTATTCATCTATTGGTGATAATCTTTTCTCTTCCACCTCAGCCACAATCCCATGTTGATAATCTAATGAACCAAATTATAAAATTAAGCACCACAAATATACCTTCTATAAAATAGTAAGGGAAAGGAAGAGTGGAATAAAGGAAATTGGCTAATAAGTACAAGTATATTCATGACAAAGCAATATGCATAAGGACCACAATTCTCATTTCTCTAAGTGGTCACAAGGCAACAGTTGGTATTTATAATGACCTCCTTCCACTACCAGTTCCATGATCCTTTTGTCTCAGTTAGCACCTCACCTAGTCAGTGTTATTTATTTGGTAAGGTAACCCAAATCTTCATTTGTAAAAGGACTGAGCCATTCATGATTATCTGTGTTAGTTTGCTGTGATCATCTACTTTCCTTTCCTGCTCGGTTCTTAATACTAGGAAACACCTCTCCCCATTGGATCCTTTTTACATCAGTCAGGGCCACATCATGAAAAAATAAATCACCCTAGGAAATTTAAATGTAGGAATTTAATATAAGGAGTTGCTTATACTGATGTTGGAAGACTGAATGAAAGAGCAAAAAGGGACATGTGAGGGAAGCCAAATATTTAATAACCTAAGGAAGAAGCAGGCCATCCTTGGGACTGAAGAAACCAAAGGGAAGAGATAGGATTTCAAAATTTGGGGTTGTGGAGGAGTGGCCTTCACATAACTGGTGTTCAGACTGAGGGGACACGGTACAAGTGGTGCTAGGAGTGCCATGAGGAGCTGTCCCTGATGCTGAAAGGACACTAACAGGAGCTCAAAGCAGGAAGTCCTATACTCTCTCTTTCCAGTTTCCCACCAGTGTCTCCCACTGGCATTATCTAACTGAAGGAAGCCAGTTAGCAAGGAAATCTAGGAAAAGGGGTGGGAGGGTAGGGATAGGGTGGATGGGTTATGGACATTGGGGAGGGTTTGTGCTATGGTGAATGCTGTAAAGGTGTAAGCCTGATGATTCACAGACCTGTACCCCTGGGGCAAAAAAAAAAATCTAGGAAAAGTACTTTGCGGAGTCCCAGCCCCAACATTTCAGAACAGAGTATAGAATAGTGGGCTTAGGTCTATAAGACAAGACATAAGTAAAAGAGATGCACAATATATCCCTTAGCCTACTCAGTATCCAGTCACACCCCTTTACCTATAACTAAACTTCCGTATTACAGCAGTAACAACTTCAGGCTACCTCCTAACAAGATGCAACTAACATTTATACAAAGGAAGACACTGTCACCCGAAAAGGGGAGACAGAGCCCAATAGCCACCATATCCATCTCTGGATGAGGTTAACTTCTGTTTTAGTTGGTCAAATTCCACCTGCATATTTTATAAGCTAAATATCAATTTGTAAGGTTAATCCCAATGAACAATTCCTATGTAAAATCATAAAGAAAAAGAGTATGGAAAATAGTTAACATATACTAAAATACACATAAAAGTAAGGGGTAGGATAATATCTTCTATAGTTCTCATTTCCATAAATGATCTCAATGCCATAGTTGAGTTTTATACTTTCTTATTCCACTGACTTGTTCCTCTTTCCTTCAGCTATAACCTCAAATGATCAAGGTTCACAAGCTTGTGCAATCTTCATTTTTAAATCTTCATTTTTAAAAGGTCTGAAGCTTTAGCAGTCCTACCTTTATTGTATCACTATAGTGCACCAAGAGAATACCCTGGTGTCTAGACAGTTCTCTTCACCCCGTTGTGCAGCAGCAATCCTATTTTCTCTTGGAAATTAGAATTAATCACCTCAGCCACTGCGGTCACACCCTTCTTTACATGTTAGATAAGTGACATGAGGAGCCCAACATTGCCAGGTGATAGTCGCAATGTCCAATTCAATGGAACTATTGGCATGCCTCCTAACAAAAACATTCTTTCTTGATGCACTAAGCCCTCTAAAATCAGCAGTGACCAAATATGTAAAGACGGAAAGAAAAAATGTTGAGATTTTTTTGGGTAGTAAAAGGAGCAATTCCCACTTTACCTACTTAATTTCTAGCCCTGTGTATTCTAGCTATAAGATAAACAGAATTTTATATTGGTTGCTAGATAAGCATATGCTCCACATTGTAGAATAGCATCCAACCTCCAAAAGTAGTGTTTCCCAGCTAATGTAACTGGACCATTCTACTACCCTTCAAATCCAACTGTTTCTGAATAGTAGGCAACATGATTGCACAACAAAAACAGTGAATATTATGAGCTAGAGCCCATAGCTTCACCCCCTCTGCTGTCAATAATTATTCCTGGAGTAAAAGTAATGAAATGTGAGATACTGTGATGACAAATAAGGCGTTCTGTCAGTCCATAGGTGATGGAGATGGCAGAAGCATTTGGGAAGAAAAGCTAATCCATTACCCAGAACGACTACTCTAGTGAGAAAATTTATTCTGTCAGTAATTGAAAGATTGAAATCAACTTGTTACCAGATGGCTGGTTGGTACTCCCAGCATATAGCATTCATCTTTGCTGTTGGCAAGCTGGGCTTCCAGATGTGATCACAGGTAGTTCCGTCTTGGAGGAGAGAAGAACCCCATGTTGTTAAACTCATGTACAACTCTGAGCATGCATCAGAATGGCTGGGAAAAAAGACTGACTGACTTCTACAAAACTGGGCCCTTTTACTCCTACAGTACATTTCTGGCTAGAGCCAGTAAAACATGTGGAACTATACACAGACCAGGCTAGAATTTTCTTCCTTAGTCAAATGGTCACAGAAAATTCCCCATAAGGCCGTGGAATGGGCTTAGGGAAAGTTGACAAAGGAACAGTAGCTTCATGAACGTCTGAGTCATACAACTTACTTGTGCCATCAAGTCCTATTCTACATCTAAGTCACTTTGAATTGATGGAATGCTTTTCCCAGTTCGACTAGGGCATTCTCAGTTTTAGCACTGAAAATCCCAAATCCTAGTAATCTTCTCAGTCCAGGTAAACTGGGAAAGTTAGTCACTTTGGTTGCTGTACACACCCAACATCATGGCTTGGATCCAATGATGCCCAGTTTATAATGTGAATCTCCAGCAGTGTGTTCCCTTAAAGTCCCAAGATCAGGTATTAAGTTTCTACCCACCAAGGCCTAACAGCAATTCAGAAGTTTTCCCAAAAGGAAAAGAGCAATTTTCTAGAGAACATGTAGCTTTGTTCTAAAATCCTAAGAGCCTACAATGTGAGTTCCCTCAGGAGCATACCATAGTCTCTTATAGTACCCAAATATGTCACACTGAATTTAAGCATCTTTAGCTGGGTTAGACCATAAAACTAAGCTTGGTTACTTGCCCTGCAGACTAATTTTGCTCCAGAATCTGCTCTTCCTTTGGGTCCCACTGAAAACCAAGAGCTTCATTTGGAAATATCTCTTGGTAAATAGGTCCAAGCAGCACAATTAAATGCAGTATAAAACCCAAAAGGAACACCAAATTGTTTCTATTTCTTCATGACATAGCATGTAATGTAGCAACTTCTCTTTCATTTTGGAATAATAGATACAGATATAGAGATATATCCATATAGATAGCTTTACAAGTGGCAAGGCTGTGTGGATTTTCTTGCAAGAAGCCCATACCCGAAACAGCAACTACAATGTAGTCATCACCTAATTAAATTTGTGATAATCCACCATCACTATCTAAAATCCATCCACCTTTTACATAGGCCAAACAGGAAGTTAAATGGGGACATGAGGTGAATCACCGCCCTCTATGTTTCAAGGAATTGATGATGACACCAAACTCTGAATTTCCCCTATGAGACAACTTACTGTAATCAGTTCCATGGCTTTCACTTGGCCTTTCCTATCATAATGACCTTCATTTCACAAGTCAGAAAGGCAATGTGGAAATTTCATCAGTTGTTGAGTAGGTCTTTTCCAAGTATGCATTCGGAAACCAAGGAAAAAACCACTCAATGAGTTCTTAGGCCCACATTTTTTTTTAAATAGGCTCCATGCCCAGCATGGAGCCCAGTGTGAGGCTTGAACTCACAACCCCAAGATCAAGACCTGAGCTGAGATCAAGAGTCAGACACTTAACCAACTGAGCCACCCAGGTGCCCCAGCCCACACTTTCAATATCTGTATAATACTTTTAATTATATTATATAAATGTCCCTAGGGTAAATATGTGGATGGATAATTAGATAGATAGATATCCCTGAAGTTTGGATACTACCTTACAAATCTGTATGTGGTAGACCTGTCTCTTAGAATCCTTGGGAAGATGATTGAGTTTGTGAATTTAAAGCTCAGAGAAGAGGTCAGGGTCAGAGGAAAAAATTCAGAAACCATAAATATATAAATGTTACGTAAAGAAAGCCTTAGTACTAGATGAGATCATCTGGGAAGGGAGGATACATAGAAAAGAAAGCAGAGAGGAAGATCGAGTCTGGTAGCACTTCAACATTTAGAAATCAGAATGAAAAGAAAGAGCCAGCAGAGGAAACTGATCATGAATTGTCAATGAAGTCAGAGGAAATGAGAAGTTGCTATCACGGAGACCAAATTTTATTACATTCCGTTGGGAAGTGATGACAGAAAAAAAATGATGAATGAAGTCAACCATGAGGGTTTTTTGTTTTGTGGGCATTTTGGCAGTGAGGTAGCAATTTGTTAAAAAGATAAACTTCATTACAGTGACAGAAAATTAGGATAGACTAGAAAATGAAAAAATGGGGGAAGTGAATAAAGCCAACATTTTCAAGAAATTTTATAGTAAAAGGAAGAGAAATGGGAACAGAGTTGTTGACTGGTGGTTAAAGATAGATATTAACTATCACATTCAAAAGTTATCCTTTCATTGATAAAAACTAAGAATTTTTAACATGAATGATATTGAACTTTATCAAATGACTTTAATAGACTAATTTTTTGGAGCACTTTTAGATTTACAGAAAAACTATGAGAAAATACAGGAAGCTCTGATATATTGCTTTTCCCTTCCCCTGCACATTTTCTCCAATTTTTAACATTTTGCATTTGTGTGGTATAGTTGTTACAACTGATGAACCAAATTTATACAAATGTTCAAAGTTTACATTAGGGCTCATTCTGTGTTATACAGTTCCGTGGGTTTGGACAAATGTGTAATGTCCTACCCTTTGCCATCAGAATATCATACAGAATAGTTTCACTCTTCTAAAAATGTCCTGTGCTCCACTCTGGAAAACATTATGGAGGTTTCTCAAGAAGTTGAAAAATAGAGCTATCCTACAATCCAGCAATTACACTACTAGCAATTTACCCAAAGGTACAAATGTAGTGACCCAAAGGAGTACCCACACCCCAATGTTTATAGCAGCAATGTCCACAATAGCCAAACTATGGAAAGAGCCCAGATGTCCATTGACAGATGAATGGATAAAGAAGTCTCTAATATATATATAATATATATATATAATTTATATATAATATATATATATATATAATTACTCAGCCACCAAAAAAATGAAATCTTGCCACTTGCAGTGATGTGGAATGAACTAGAGGGTATTAAGCTAAGTGAAATAAGTCAATCAGAGAAAGACAATTATCATATGATTTCACTCATACGTGGAATTTAAGAAACAAAACAGAGGAGCATAGGGAAAGGGAGGGAAAAATAAAACAAGATAAAATCAGAGAGGGAGACAAACCATAAAAGACTCTTAATCATAGGAAACACACTGAGGGTTGCTGGAGGGGAGGGAAATGGGGTAACTGGGTGATGGACATCAAGGAGGGCACGGGATATAATGAGCACTGGGTGTTATGTAAAACTGATGAATCACTAAACTCTACTTCTGAAACTATTAATACACTATATATTAATTAACTGAATTCAAATAAATAAATAAATGGGGAAAATTTAAGAAATAAAAAATAAAAATGTTCTGTGCTCCATCTATTCATCTCTCTCCATTTCCTCTGGACCACTGGCAACCACTGATCCATTTACTGTTTTCATAGTTGTGCCTTTTCCAGAATGTCATATAGTTTGAATTAAGCAACATGTAGCTTTTTCAGATTGGCTTCTTTCACTTAGCAATATACATTTAAGGTTCCTTCATGTCTTTTCATAGCTTGATAGCTCATTTCTTTTATCACTGAATAATACTCAACAGAATAAAATGTATCATGGTTTGTTTGTCCATTCACCAATTAAAGGACAACTTAGTTATTTCCAATTCCAGGCAGTTATGAATAAAGGTTCTATAAACATTACTGTGCAGGTTTTTGTGTAGAGATAAATTTTTAACTCATTTGGCCAAATGCTTAGTTGTGCAATTGCTGACTCATACAGCAAGCCTATGTTTAGCTTTGTAAGAAACTGACAGACTTTCCTCCAAAATGGCTGTACTATTTTGCATTCCCACCAGCAATGAATGACAGTTTCTGTTGCTCACATCTTTGTCAACATTTGCCATTACCATTGTTTCAGATTTTAGCCATTCTAATAGGTGTGGGGTGGTATCTCATTATTGTTTTAATTTGCAATTACCTAATAACATTTGATATTGAATGTCTTTTCATATGCTTACTTGCCATGTGTACATCTTCTTTGGAAATGTATCTGCTCAGATATTTTGCCCATTTTTTAATCGGATGTTTTGTTTTCTTATTGTTGAGTTTTAAGAATTTTTTATGTATTTTGGATACAAGTCTTTTATCATATATGTGTTTTGCAAATAGTTCATCCCACTCTGTAGTTTGTCTTTTGATTCTCTTAACAGTGTTTTTCAAAGAACAAAAGTTCTTAATTTTAATGAAGTCCAAATTATCAATAGTTTCTTTCATAGATTGTACTTTCGGTGTTTTGGTCTTGTATCTAAAAAATAATCACCAAATCCAAGGTCAGATAGATTTTCTCCTATGTTATCTTCTAGAAGTTGCATAGCTTTGTGTACCATGTTTAGGTCAGTGATCCATTTTGAGTTAATTTTTGTGAAAGGTGTAAGATTTGCATTTAGATTCATGTTTTTTGCATGTGGTTGACCAGTTGTTCCAGGCCCATTTGTTAAAAAGACTATCCTTTCTCCATTGATTTGCCTTTGCTTCTTTGTCAAAGACCAGTTGACTATATTTGCATGGATCTATTTCTGAGCTTTCTATCCTATTCCACTGATTTATTTGCCTATTCCTCTGCCAGTGTCTTAATTACAATGGCTTTATAGTAAGGTTTAAGGTTAGATAGTGTCAATGCTCTTTGTTCTTTTTCAGCATTGTGTTGATTATCCTGGTTCCTTTGCCTTCCCATATAAACTTGACAATCCCTTTATCCACAACATAACTCACTGAGATTTTGATTGGAATTACATTGAATCTATAAATCAAGTTGGGAAGAACTGAATCTTAATAATAATGCTTCCTATCTATGAACATGGAATATTTTTCCATTTATTTAGACTTTCTTTGATTTCTTTCACCAGAGATTTACAGTTTTCCTCATATAGAGATTTTACTTATTAGGTTTATGTTTATAAGTTAAGTATTTTGATTTTTTTGGTGTTGATGCAGAGGGCATTATTTTTTAATCTCAAATTCCAGTTGTGCATTGCATGTAAGAAAGTGATTGACTTTTGTATATTAACCTTTGTTATATTAACTTGTAATCATTTATTAGTTCCAGGAGTATTTTTGTGGATTCTTTAGGGTTTTCTAAATAGACAATCTTATCATCTCAAAGAAAGATAGTTTTATTTCTTCCTTCTCAACCTGTCTACTTTTTATTTCCTTTTCTTTTCTTATTGCATTAGCTAGGACTTCCAGTACATTGTGGAATGGAAGTGGTGAGAGGGGACATTCTTATCTTGTTCCCAGACTTGAACTTTCCTCTATTTGTAGTTTGCTGAGAGTTTTTATTATTATGCATGAGTGTTGGATTTTATTGGAAATTTTTATTTCTGCATCTATGATATGGTCATGCTTTTTCTTTAGCCTGTTGATATGATCAATTGTATTAACTTTTTTTTGAATGTTGAACCAGCCTTGCATGCCTAGAATAAATCCCATTTAGCCACGGTATATAATTCTTTTTTAATGATGTCTTAACTTTTATCAAGATGATTTACAGGTGGTAACATATTACATTTATTTTATATTATTATTATAACATATTACATTATTACCTTTCCTATTATTGGATTTGCCTAATACTTCTACAATTAAACTGCCTTTTGTATGATGCATTCATCATTTAATATGGTCATAAATTAAACCTAGTTATTTTATTAAAGACATTTCTATGCAGCAGCAGCAGTATGGAGGCATTACAGTGCTTCATATTGGAAAGGAACATTGGCTTTGAAATCAGACCATCCTTGATCTGAATCCTAACTCCACAACTTAATGGCTATCTGAGCTTCAACTACTTATTTAATTTCCCTAAAGTTAATTCCTTCCAAACAAGGATTAAATAAGATATATGCGTCATGGCACATGGTGAGCACTCAATTAGGTGCAAGTTTTTATTGATGTTAATATTTGAAGATGATACAAGTACTTTCTTATACTCCTTTTGCCAGACTTTGGTATCAAAGTTTAGCAGATAAGAATTTCAGCAGCAACAACAAAAACAACAAAAAACAAAAACAAAAAGAAACAAACAAATACCCCTATGTTTATTTTCTCTAAATAATTTTAACTTCAACACCAAGCTTCCCTCCAGCTTTACAGAAAGAAAATTTAACCTCAGTCATCCCCAGGGATACCTTTTTGCCAGGTATTGGATTCTGAGGTCTAAAAGAGCATTAAGACTTTAGGATAAATTCTCCAGTCAATAGTCATAGGCCATTCTCATTGAGACATAGTCTCACAAAATCTGCAGGCCCATTCAGGCCAGTCTATGTTCTTTCCAGAAGCCAGAGAAATGGTTAGAAAAATGGACTCAGGAGATAGATTTCCCAGGTTCAAACCCTGTCTCTACTCCTTCCAAGCTGAGCCTCAGTATACTCATCTATAAAATGAGGAGAATGATAATACTTAGCCAGTATGTAACATTTTCAAAAATACCTGATACACAATATGTACGTGTTAGGTATTATTATATTTTAATTAATTACAGCCTCGGAACCTTGGGCAAGGCTGGAAACTCCACTGAAGTTTAACATCTATCCCCCACTGGGAGTGGTGGGGAGAGAATGCCAAGGAGCAGAGAGTCATTGTTTAAGGGACCCACAAATCTTTATCCCTTTCTCAGTCTCCTGGAACTCAGTCTTCTTTGCCTTGCTGCATTTCAAAGGGTCTTCTCCCTCCCTCTACCTCTCAGGGCAGATAACAAGATCCCTTCAGAAAGCTTGGACTTTTGGAAAACAAGAGCCAGGAGAAGAGGATGTGAATATCCCCTGCTCTCTATCTTACCGCAAATCCTGAAGCAAGAAACAAAAATTGGCTACCTGCTTAAAAGGGGAAGAAAATGGGGGTGGGATGGAACAAACAACTAATATCTCAAATAGCTATCCTGACCCAAGTAAGAATAAAGTTAGCTTCATAAATGACTCAGAAAAATTTCCCTCTTTTCCTCTCTTCTTTTCCTCACCACTGGAAAAGTAACCATCAAAAGAAATTGCCTATATCATGGATTTTCACATGTTCTGGAAGCAGTTCATGTGTAAAAACTGTTGATCCAGGAAGTCTGGTGCAGAAATGATACCATTATCTCTTTATCAATTACTAAGGAATATGAGGAAAGGAAGAGGAAAGAGGAATGGAATTAACATTTAATGACAAATGGAAAGTGCTTCTTACACTAGTAGGTCTTTGCTATATAATTCACATCTTAATATATGACAATGAGTAGTAGCAAGGTAGATCTGTTATCCCTTTTATAGAACAAGAAAACAAGGTCATCAAGATCACACAATTAATACATGGTAGAGCTAATATTTAAATCTGATTCTGATTTAAATCAGAATCTAAATCTAATTCTAACAGAATTTAAATCTAAATCAATCCTCTTTCTACCATACCTCCATTGCTTTATAATAAATTAATGACAAATACGTGCATCTTCCTCCCAAACTTTATCCTTGCAAACTGAGGTTACTTTTAGGTCTAGCTCTTTGAAAAGCCCTAAGCTGAGGAAAAACCCACAGAAACATACATGTTTATGAACTTCAGAACCAATTTCACTACAGAATGATTTCCTGAAAGTTTCTTTTACACAAGCTGCATCCTGATTAACCCCAGATGAAGATCTATATCACAAGGGGAAGATTTTGAAGGGTCAGTTTGGGAAGTGGAAGGCTTAGCTGAACATTTGGGTCTTATAAGCCTCTTTAAAGCAAGCTCACTTACATATTGACTTGGGACTTTTTTCCAAAGCTGCTATATGTGATGAGTCCCCCAGATTTTATCCCAGTAAGAAATTAAGCCTTGTTAATGGGAAAGGAATAGCACCCACTTTTATTTTCATGCAAATGGTCCCAGCAGAATAAAAAGGGGGATCAGTGATGACACTGATCTAATTATCTGCAGGCCAATATCACCAAGTTCTTGAAAGGAACCCGCAGAATGGCCTGACACAGACACACAAAACACAGCCAGGAAACAATTGGGACCTTAGCAACAAGGCAAAAAACTGGCTCCTTTGTGCATAAAGAACTGTTTTATGAGCATTTCTTGTTACTTTACATTAAGTCCCACTATCTCTTCCAAAGAAGGCTGCAGTCTATTTTTAATCGATGCCCCATTGCCTGTAATCACTGACATGTACCATTCCAACTTCTGCTTTCCGGCCTATTGTCCTCTCACGCAGTTTCAAGCCTGGTTTTATGGGAAATGTAGCACATAAGAATAAAACTTCAGTGACTACAAAGCCTCAGCATCCAAACACAACCTATCCCTCATATCATCCTATTAACTACTAAGTGAAGCCAGTGTTAAAATGTCCATGTTTAAAATGAGGAAAATGAAATCCACGGAGATGAGGCCACTCGACAAAACATTCAAAGCTAGTCAGTAGAAAGGAAGGAGCCCCAGGTCTAAGACTCTTTTCACTGCAACACACTGCTGCTGTGTTAAGGTATCAACAAAAAGAAGAAATGAGAGGTAGGCTCCAAAAAGCAACATTTGGTGCAATTCAACAAATGGTTTCCTGGTTTATGCTTTAGTTTCCTGAATCTAGCCTGCTTTACCTGGGTTCCAAGGCCCTTCCAACCTTTGCTGAGGAGCCTCTCCTCACCATTACCTTCCAATCTGTGGCTAACTATAGTCCTATATCAAATCCCGGCTGCCATAGCCTTCCCCCTTCCTTGTAATTTTCTAAATATCATCACTGCCTGGGACCAAGTCATGCCCTGCCCTGCTTCCAGATAAAAGTCTTTGCCTCCTAATACCAGCTCAAACCAAATCATGTTCATCACAACACCTATGCTCTTGGCCATGCCCCTCAGGGATCCGATTTACAGAGAGTTTGCATCCCCTCGCCCTGCCTAAATCCACCTCCATCCGCTTCTCTAGGGCCTGCTGTTAAGATCCCACACACTCTAGCAGAGGCAGTGTCGTGAAGGCAATTATCATAGCCTTTGGAGTCAGGTATTCAGGACTGGATTTGAATCCCCATTACATGAACTGGGAAAGTTATTTCAGCTCTGTAGAATTCTATATTCTTATCTGTCTGTGAAGAATGACACAGGTATTTTGTGAGGAATTAGCACACAGTGATAATCCAGGAAAGGCTAGATGTGTCCAAAGTCATAACTCTCATTTATATTTAATCAAAATTCTTCCTACTGTTATTTAAGAATAACTTCACATTCAAATTCAAATTAAATGGTGATCAATTGCCATGCTACTTAAAATGCTTAAGAAGTGAATATGATTAATGAATGATTAAATAATTGAATGAATCAATCAAACCATTGGATATACCTGGTATAAATGAATCAGTTCAGTTAACAAATATAGATTAAATGATATCATGTCCCAGATACTATGCTGAGTTCTAGATAAATAGCAGTGAATAAGATACACAGGATCTTTGCTCTCATAGAGCTTACAGTCCAACACTTACTCTCTCCTTCCTTTGGTTTTTGATACAAGATCCATGATAACATTCAGTGCAACAAAATGTACTGGAATTATTTGCTTCGGAAGCTGCTTCCTCCATTGGCCTGTGAGCACCATGAAGGTTAAGAGCTGGGTCTTTCAAATACCATATGATTTCACTCATAGGTGGACTTTGAGAAACAGATGAAATCAGGGGATGGGAGAAAAAATAAAATAAGACAAAATCAGAGAGAGAGGCAAACTGTAAGAGACTCTTAACTCTAAGAAATAAACCGGGGCGGGCGGNCACTCACGAACAATCATTTGCTCTTACTTATACAATGGACAGAGAACAGGAAGCCTACATGCAATTGCCTCACCCCTGTCAGAGCTTGTAGCTGGTCATCATGAACCTCTGAGAGCATTTCCCAGAGAAACACTTTGGACTGAGTCATTTCATAAGGCAGATAGCAGCAGCGCTCCTGTGGTTGGAGTGACAATAGGTCTGGAAGGTCTGCTCACCCCCCTCCTTGTACCTTGCAGTTGGCAGGAGTGGGGGGAAGGGAGCAGGGAGGGGAGAGAGCTGGGGAAAGGATGAGGAGGTTGTGGTTCATAAAGAGAAAACCACAACACTGCAGAGCATTGGGATTTCATATTCTTTCAGGGTATTATATGCTGAAACAATGGTGAATGAGAATGGTCAGGAATGAGTAATAACTCGCTGCCAGGATCCTCATTAACCATGGTGATTATCTCCCAGCCAAAGTCAACAGGCAGCAGACTGATAAGAGACGCATCAGTTTTGTTCACAATGCATTTAGAGTTTTTTTAAAAAAAGAAAATATGGAAGCCAATTTATTCAGACATTCAAGCCAGGTCTCTGGTCAGCAGGAAGGCATTTGTTCCTTATCCCTCATCTTCTCTGACTCTTCAAAACCAAAGAGGAAAAGATGCCAAACCAACTGGTCAGAGAAGTCTGCATTCATGCTGGACCTTCTTTCAAAAGCTCTGGAAACAGAAGGCTGCACAACTGCATCCACCTATGGCCAAACATCTTGAGAGTCCCCCTCTCCCACCAAACCCCAGCTCAGGCAGCTGCTTCCCAGCTGCAGCAGTGGCCAGCCCTCAGACTGGAGAAAGGGAAGTAAACTGTTGCCATTTACCACCCGTCAAAAATTCAGACTCCACTTGTCCTGCACAGCAGTCAGACACAAAAAGGCCACCACCAGTCAGAGGATAAGAATGACGTGAGGAGGGCCAATGGGCCTGTATCTCACTTGCAGGGAAGAAGAAGGGAAGGTAACGATGTTTTGCCACTGTCTTTCTGTCTAAATAGGAAGGCTGAGGCTTATGATGTGTGTCTCTCTAGGAATAAAAAGATCAGGCTGAAGGTCTCTATTCCACTCTTTCACTGTGTGCCTTCTGGAAACTTACTTGATTGAAGACCTGTTTCCTCCATCTGTAGAAGGAGAATAATATGAACTTCCAGGTTTTTTGTGGAGGTCAGTCAAAAAAAGTGATGAGCCTTACAAAGTGTAATGCACTGTATATGTGATTATCAAGAGTATCTAAAGACTCTCTGGAGATTTTCTGGTCCTGAGTGTGTTTATCATCTTACCATCCCCTTGTTCCTGTTCTTTCCTGTGTATAACCATGTTTGCCCAGTGGAATTGAAGGAATCAGCAACTTCAGCGATGCCTGAGACAACAGCCTAATTAGATCACTACAGCAGCTGCAAGGTAACACAGGACTTTGAACGTTGACAGGCTGGGGGTCCAGTGTTGCCTCTTAACCTGTTATGTGACATGTAACACACTATTATTCTCCAAGTCTCTTTGTCTTAAGTTTTTGTGTAACATAGGGCCAATAGCATACACCTTTGAGGTTAAGTTTGAGAGACATACTGTCTAAAGTGCCCAGCTTTGGGTGCCTGGGTGGCTCAGTCAGTTAAGTGTCTGCCTTCAGCTCAGGTCGTGATCCCAGGGACCCGGGAGGTGAGCCCCGTGTCGCATCGGGCTCCTGAGCAGGGAGCCTGCTTCTCTCTCTCTCTTCTGCCTTTCCCCCAGCTTGTGTTCTCTCACTCACTCTCTCTCTCTCAAATAAATAAAATCTTAAAAAAAAAAACCTGCCAGAAATCAAGCTTTTCTTTCAAAAGTGCCTGACTCTCAAAACTATTGCCTTTCTAAGGATTCAGCACAGAACTCAGGTCTGAAACTGAAAGCTGAATAATGGGAACTTGGCTCTAGGTGGTATCTGGCCTTCCAATAAAAGATAATGACATCGAGTCACTGAGTAAAAAACAATACGATACAATAAAATTTATATTAAAATTCATCCGAATAGTCTAAACAGTATGATCCTCAGTATACCTTGCAGAAAAGCATGTACACCACTGGCAGCTCTGGAACAAGGAAATCTCCAAGATTCAATGACCTGTTATTCCCTGATGTCTTGCCGGACATCTCAGAATCAAAGATGTTCTGATTGACTTCTATCCTATCACAATGGTCTATTGATAATCCAGTGATTATCTTCAGCCAAACTGAGTTATTCATTATTCCTAGAGCCCAATTTAGGGGTAGGCCAGGCAGGCCATTTCCCAAGACCCCAATTTAAAAGGAGAGGTAAGGCAGGACTGAATTATATAATGTCAACACAAACCGTTTTATACAAGTGATCACTGCCAAGTTTCACCAGGAAAAAAAAATCCACCAACAGAGTCAGCAGCAAGACTCAGAGCACCCTGTGCTAGATGGGAAGAGTGCCCTGGAGTCTGGGTTAATCCAGATAAGACCACCTCTCTCAGAATTCTTTGCCCCTGGTGGGGCCCTCACCTCTCTCTCCTCCCCCAGCTCAATACCCATAACCTCATACTACCATCTGCCTTGAGATCATCAGAGTTAATCTCATACACCCTTTATACCTACTGAAGTCAGACATCAAAAGGCGTCTGGACATCCTCATCTCTGGGCTCTCATCCCCACTTGGTTCTCTATATCCTCTTTTCTGATGCCACTGCCTTCAGGAGATACCTTAGGGAACCCTTCCACTGTATCCCCCTGGAAATCAAAGCCAGTCATCAGCAAAACCCTTACATCCTCAATCTTATACTTTCCCTTTGCCTTCTTGTTCTAACAGAAACCTGAACCTTCTGGGAAGACATTGCTTCCCCAGCAACCCTCTCAAGTGGTTGGGTTTTTTTATCTCCAAATTCCTTGGACTATGGAACCCAGGTGGGATTCTTTTTACCTATTACAATGCCTCTGCATCTCCCTAAAACTAGTTTTAAATCATGTCACCAGACCATACTGCCCACTACCCACTCTTGGTTACTGTCATCTATTGACCTCTAAGTCATGCCTCCTTATTTCTTGGAGAGTGTATTTCACTTTTATTCTTACCTAATTATAATTCAATGATTTCACTGAGACATAATTTCAATAATCATATAGATGTTCCTCCCCATATCCTGGTTTCAGTGTTCCTTGACCTCATCTCCTCCAACGATATTATCCTACAGTTCAACCTAGCCACTCATTCCCATAGTCTTATCCTACAGCTTACTATTATCAATAATGGCATTCATCTAGTCTCAGTTTCAAACATGCCACCTTCTGATCATCACCACCTCTTATTTTTCCAGTCATAGTATTCCAAGTCCAAGAAATATTTGACCACACAGTAACCTGCAATCTACGGATTCTACTCCTTTTCACTATTGCCCACTAGGGCACCCTTCTATGACTTCACTCCTCACTTTACCCAGCTCAGAGTCCAGCTCTGTCATGGTCCAGCTCTGTCTATGACAGACCCAGCTTTGTCATAATAATTTCTCCCTTTCATGCACCTTCAACTTTCTTTTCCCTTTCTTGCTTCATTGTACTCACCTTGAAAACTCCAATCTCAGTGAGAGCCACGTCTTCACTTCTCCCAGCCTGTTTCTGACCAGCTGAACCTGGTTGGAGGTAAACAACAGCTGTGCTGACTTTATGTTCATGACTCCAAACTGGAGCAGACTCTTGGAACTGCTTGGGAATCATCTCCCTGATCTTTCTTAAGGAAGTATTTCATACATTTTCCTCTCTTTAAGCCACCACCCCTTCTTCGATCATTGCTTCCTCTTTCTCACAGGAAGTAGAAACAATCACATAGAACTTCCCGAAGCTGCATCACCCCATTTGCCCTCACACATGTCTTTGTCTACATTCTCTACCTTCTTTCCTGTTACTGTTAATGAATAGTTTTTGCTCCTACCTAGAGCCAATTCTCTGGCTGTATTTTGAAAGCATCTAAAATCCAACCTCTTGGGACACCTGGGTGGTTCAGTCAGGTAAGCATCTGCCTTCAGCCCAGGTCATGATTCCAGAGTCCTGGGATAGAGTCCTGCATCAGGCTCCCTGCTCAGCAGGGAGCCTGCTTCTCCCTCTGCTTGCTTCTCCCCCTGCTTGTGTGCACTCTTTCTCTCTTTCTCTCTCTGACAAATAAACAAAATCATTTTTTAAATGATTTTTTAAAATTTTTTAAAAATAAAATAAAATCCAACCACTTCTCCATTCTCAAAGCATTACCTCTTTGGTCCAAGATACTAATCCTGGTTTATTGCAATAAACCTCCTAACCAATGTTCCTATTTCCTCCCTTGACTCCTAATTCCAACCTCCAAACTTTTACAATTGTGTCAGATTGTGTCACTCCTCTACTCAAAACCCTTTAGGGGTTCCCATCGCCTTCAGAATAAGAAGACCCAAGGAACTCTACAGAGTAAACCATTTTCTCTTCTCTGAATCCTGTGTGTACTATACTGTATATTCTCATACTGAATACTAATGCACTTGTTTACCGGTCTGTTGTATACTCTGTTAATTCCTTGAGGACCTGGGTTGGGGGCATTTTCTTTTCTTTTTAATTTTTGGAATTCCCAGCTCCTAGCCCAATGCCTAATACCTAGAAGGAGACCCATAAATATTCATTGGATTTCAATTGCACATAACCACCGTGAGTGTGCCTAACCCTAAATTTTCTTGAGGAAAATCCCGGGTATATTTCCAACTAGACTATAAACTCCATGAGGATAAAGAGTGCATCTGCTTCTTCCACAGAACCTACCATGACACCTACTACAAAGTGGGTGCCAGGTAAACAGTTACTGAATGAGTGAACAATGAACAGGTAATGAAATAAAGGTCCCACACCTCAGGCTGACTACCCCCCTCCTCTCAAATGCCACTGTCATCTCCAGAACAGCTCCTTGTACTTTTCTGAGGGAAGGCTTGAGTTGTTAACTTCTTTCAGCAGTGCCGAGTTGGCAAAGGGGAACAGCTAGCCTGGTTTCCCGGGCTCAGCTGGCTGGGCTCCGAGCTCATGGCTGGCCCTGGGTGAGGGGGAGAAGGGGAAGGGCAACTATAGATCACTGCTTCAGTGAAGTGAGCAACACTTGCTTCCGCAAAGAAAATATCTTCTCTATTTACCTTTACTTCAACTCAGAAGAGCTCCTGACCAGTCAGCTTTGTCCCCAGACTCTTTCTCCTCCATCTCAGGAAGCCAGGAGCCAGAGCCCACTCCCTCTGTTCTGGTGTGTGGTCTGAGTTTCAATTCTGTCTGGCAGACAGTATGGAGGACCCCAGGTCAGCAGGGTCATCAGAATGCTAAGAGGAAATCTGATTGATGAGCAAGTGTCAACAGGAATGAATGGAAGCCTTAATTAATGACTTCTACCCTGTTTCAAAGAAAGGTTCCCTTACACCCAGTTCTCTCTTTTCTCTAAAAAAAAAATTGGGGTGGGTGAGGAACTGAGGAAGAAAAGGAGGAAAAAACACCCCTATAATCCAAAGTTTTCTAAACAACATAAAGGAGACTTCAAAGACAGACATGGTCAGTTTTTTATGTGCAAGACTGGTTCAGTGATTCTCTCCTCTCTTTGTTTCCATGGACAGCTAGGCTCCATTCCAAAGCTAAAAAATAAAAGGCCACATTGTTCTGAGGGGAGCTAGCTTTTACAAGAAATTTCCTCCTCACCACTGGGGCAAATTAACTGCCTCGGTCCTGGGTGCTCCGGGAGCATTTCTTCCCGAGCTGGCTCAGCAGGGCAGCCCCCCATTCCCGCCCTACTCACTCTTACCAGAGGAGTTGCATAATCCACCTAGTCCACTCAACAGACTTTGAAAACTGACTGGTTGGGTGAAAGATCACAATTCAGAGTGATGAGTGTGGTAACAGAGGCCTGACCAGGGTTCATGTGTAACAGAGGCAACATTAGGTTACAGAAAGTTTCCTCAAATGGGTGGTGTCTAAACCGAGGCTTACATTCAGGAATTTTAGTTTATAACTCAGCATTGAACATCTGCCACATACTTGGTCATGGAGCTCAATGATGACACAGACGTAGAGAGGAAAGATTCATATCACAGCTCAGCAAGTCAATAAACTCTCTGCTCTTAGAATCTCACCTCTAGCGTGGATTTCATAGTATCTATTTCCAGGAGTTGGTGAGGGAGTGATGAAATGAGACAATATAGGTAAAACTCCTATATAGTATGTGCTCAGTACATAGAAGTTAATCAATAAATGATAGTTTAGGAAGGAGAAAAGCAGTTAGTCCCTGTCTGGATCCCCCTCAGCCTAGGTAAAACAACAAATATGAAAAACAAGTAATCCTATTGGGTCTTAGTCAGCTGTGGCTGCTGTAACAAATTAGCATAGACTGGTGGCTTATGAACAACAGAAATTTATTTCTCACAGCTCTGCAGATTGGAAGTCCAAAGTCAGGGTGTCAGTACCATCAGATTCTGGTGAGAGCCTTCTTCTGGGTTGCAGGCCACCACCTTCTTGCTGTGTTCCCATTCATGAGGGCTTCGCTCTCATGACCTAATTACCTCCCAAAGGCCCCACCCTCCTAACAGCGTCACATTGGGAGTAGGACTTCACGAATTGGGGGTGGGGGAATACAAACATTCGGTCCATTGCACTTGGTGATACTACAAAGGCTACAGAAGGTGTGCACAAAATGTAAGTATGAAGTAGAATGTACACAGAATAGTAACCCTCAAGGGAAAGTTTCAGCACAGATTTAACAAAGAGCTAAATTCGATCTGAGTATTGAAAATCAAGTAACAATTCACCAAATAAAGGAAGCTGGGAGGACCATCTAAGGGGGAGGACCAGTGAAAGGACATCAGGCCGCTTCTGTGGGCTGTATGAGTGGAGATTCCGTAACAGATGGGATATTGGGATGACAGAAGCCATTGAACTTGTCAATGGATTGGACATGGGTTGAGGGCATGGAGGAAGTCAAAGATGGCTGAGGGTGGGCTTGGTGGCAGGAAGGTGGTGATGCTCCAAATTAATCTCACAAGAAACAAGGCAGAGTTGCTCATTCAGAGAAAAGAGGAAAGAGCAGATTGAGTGGAACCCCAAACCTCAAACAATGGGGTAATTTAGATGCTTTTATGCTTCTGGAAGTGATGAGCTGGAAGGACACTTGGCTAACTTTTGCCCAACATCCTCAAATTGTAACAGACCCCACTTCTGCAACTCCGTCACCTATATGAATTACTGTTGAAACCCTCCTCAGGTATTCCTCTGGCAACCCTGTCAATTGGGTGAGCACACTTGCTGTTGGTTGAAAGAGATGAGAAAGCTGGAACAATGAGTAGCCTTTAACTGAAAAAAGTATAGGTCTGTTAATGAATTGACTTAAGTGACTTAACTATGTTTGAGTTAAAATCTGGGGATTCAGTTTGCTGAATTTTGCAAAAACACCTGAAACTAGAAAATCAAAAGGTTTTCCAGTGAAAAATCAAGTCTATGTAAAGTTAACCTACAAAAATTACTTTTTACAGATAGTTTCTTTGGACCACTTGTACATTTTTTTTTGCTAGAAAATACATGCACATAGTAAAGAAGTTCTAAAGGTATGAAAGGTTACAATGGAAAGGAACTCTACCTGTCCCCCAGCCACTCCCATTTAACCCTTCCAGAGGTAACCACCAATTTCTGTGTATCTTTAAAAAGAATATATTACCTGGTAAAATATATTCTACACTAATAAAAGCTTGTTTGCATACTTCTTTTTATTTACACAAGTGTTATTACACTATACTCACAGTTCTGTGCCTGTATTTTTCCACTTAGCAATTTATCTTGCACATTGTTCCATATCATTATGGATAGAGTTGTTCCTTCTTTTTCACCATTTCAGCATTACCCAAAAAAGTCTTTATTAAATATTCTGGCATATATTTATATAAATATTCTGGTACTTTACAGTGTATAGAATAAAGCCCAAAAAGTGGATTGTTCCTTATTCATAAATTGTATATCCTGATTGTTGAGGTTTATCTTAATGAGTTATAGATATTTTTTATACACTTATTATGTGTCAGGCACTGTACTAAACATGTTACATAAATTAACTCTTTTGGTCCACATAATAACACCATAAGGTAAGTTCTATCTAGCATCCCAATTTCCTTAAATGAGGAACAGAAGCTCATAGAAGCTTAATAGTTTGCCCAATGTCACACAACCACAAAGTAGCAGAGTTTGTATTTGAGCACAAGCATTCTGGCTCCAGAACCCAAGGTGAGCTAACTGTTATGCAATACAGCTTCTTAGCATTGTACCTCTCTTTTTCATCTTATGTCCTCCACGTACTGTATGGCATTGAATGAAGGAGGACACAAATGAATATTTGACCCAGTACAGAGACCAAAAGAGTAAGAATAAGGCAACTCAGAACCAAAAAAAAAGTGCCACCCCTCTGTGCTCTGTCAAAAAGGGATAGAGTGTAGGAAACTGGTTTAGAGGAGAGCAACTTGTGGCCATCTCACAGCTAGTGAGTCCTTAGGCTCAGGGTAATCTGAATGAGTCTTAGAGCCCCTTGAAGAATTCTAATAAGAAGAGCTTTATTCACACAGATATTTCAATAAGGGTTTTGAGGCAACTGGAACAGCTGTCTTTCAGAGACTGTGCTCCCATAGGCTGTTCTTGCTCTGGGTTTCCCCCCTCCCCCACCCTACCCAAACCACTATCACCAATGTGTTTGATCAGAAAAAGAATTGAGAGCTTTTATTTCCATATGACATGGAATTTGAAGAAATCACTTGAATCTCACCAAAAATAACCCTCCACTTGCCCATTAAGATTGGGAAACCAAGGCCCCAAATGGAAGTGACTCGTATAGCTCTTTCCATAGGAGCCAGACCTCAATCTTTGACCCTGGTTCCCACCTCAGTATTTTTTATACTGTTGGGGAATATAATGAAAAACAAACTCTCTTCCCAACACAGAAAACTTCTCCACAAAAGTTGAAGAGAAAGAAAACAAATTTATTATTGAATAAGCATTAAACCAGAATATGATGCATATCAAGACCAATCAATCCACAAAGAGATTACAAAGAAAGAAATCTTACCCTTTTATATAGCTTTCTATGAACTGAGTTTTTTCCTTTAAAATTCATAACTCCAGTGACCTCAGAATATGACCGCATTTGGATAGGGCCTTTAAAGAGGAAGTTAAGGGGCACCTGTATCTCAGTCGGTAGGGTATGCAACTCTCAATCTCAGGGTCATGAGTTCAAGCTCCATGTTAGGCATGGAGCGTATTTAAAAATAATAATAATAAACAAAATAAAAAATAAAGAGGTAGTTGAAGGGAACACCCTTATCCAATCTGACTGGTAGCCTTCCAAGAAGAGGAAATCTGGACACACAAAAAGCCAGCGGGGATGTGCATACAGTGGAAAAGTCATGTAAGGACACAGTGAGAAGGCAGCCATGTGCAAGCCAAGGAAATGCCTCAGAATAAAATAAACTCGCTGACACCTTCAGCCTCCAGAAATGTGAGAAAATCAATTTCTGTTCTTTAAACTACCCAGTCTATAATATTTTGTTATGGCAGCCCTAGAAAACCAAGAGCCAAGCAGATGCAATCCATTTCATTCATGTTCTCAAGATAAACAATAACTAGTCCTCAGGTAAGGAGACTTGACAGCACCATCTGTCACACACATAATTCATCCTAGATTCATCTGGTAATTGAGGTGGCCATCTAAGTTGGCTAATTGGCTTTATAAGAAAATTAAAATATAATTTTCATATCTTTATAAAAGGAGGTAGTTTTACAACTTGGAACTAGGCACCCAGTGAAGTTAGGCTCCTACCTGTCCCAAAGAATTGGAATGTGGGGATACTATCTTATCTCCCTTGAGGATTATGTTTCAAAGGGATACTTCACAAGATCAATGGTGGTGTCACTGTACAACAATGTGAATCATACTTAATGCCACTGAACCATTCACTTTAAAATGGTCAACATGATCACTTTTATGTTATATATATTTTACCACAATTAAAAAAAAAGAGAAGCCTTTGAGAAGACATTCCTCATTTGTAAAACTGGCAGGATGCTTTTAAAGAGACTTATATGCATCTGAAAGGGTCTGAGAAAGCTGAGAAAGAATTTATAAGTTTTCTAAAGAAAATCCTATAAGAAAGAAGAGAAGGAAAGTTTTTTCTCTTACTCTCAGCAGGGAGAATTAAGTCTCTTATATTTAACTTTTATTTGCCCTTAAAATCTAAATCTTATTCCCTAATTTCACACTTAAGGAAACTGAGGCCCAGAATGATGAAAGAGTTTGCCCAAGGTCACATACTTGATGAAAGGCAAAGCTTGGCCTTGAATTCAGGTGTCCTGACCTAGGCTAGTGCTCACTTTTGAGATTCCTCTAGAGACAATAAAACCCCTATACCTGTATCTGGAGAAGCAGCATCTTATCTTTCAGCTCACTGTCTGGCTACTATGCATTTTAAGTAGGCGGTATCTGTGGCAGTATCTGTGTGGCTAGAGCCAACAAGATGTCTCATCTCAGTCTGGGTCAAATGCAAACTACCAAGAAGCCTCTTTGGGGTCCTCACCTCCTGCTGCAAGGGGAAGGAGAATGAGACCATGAATAGTACCTCTGACACAGTGCTCAGGGAAGTTCTGCCTCCCTCTCTAATCTGTCTTGACTTGGACAGGTGGTATAATTTCTGTACCCCCCATCTGCTTCTAAGCCAAGAAAAGTCCTGTGAAGGTAGTACAGAGGAAACAAAGCTTGAAGGGGTTAGAGCAGAAAATCCTGGTGTTTGGCTCATTGTGGTGCCACCTCCAAGAGCCTGGATTATATTGTTTTGAGCACTAAAACTACATTTACTGACTACATTTCAATAGCATTTAACAGTTTCCAAAGTATGGTAAAACCGTTATTATCATCACAACAACTGTCTGAATAAAAAGGAAGTCTTTTATACATACCCATCACCTTCCTCTTCCCCTTCGCTTAACACACACACACACACACACACACACACACACACACACACACACACCCCACTTCACCTCCCAGTCAAAATACACATTTATATGTTTTCCCCCACATCACACCCACTTTTTTTAAAACCTTTAAGACATTCAGGAGGTTGACCAAGTTAGCAACAGAGGGGCTTCTGAGCTCCCCTCCTCCCATGGACACACCGAATATACAGCTAGTCAGAGCAATTTCTTCTGAAAGAAATCCAGAAACTAGCTGAGCAACTCTCACGCACCAGGCAGATGAAAAAAATGCCCACATTGAAAAGGGTAGGAAAGGCTGAGACACACTCTTATTGTAGACTCTACCCTCAGGGCAGTGCCATGCATCTGGAAGGGAAATCCCAAGTCCTGGCTTCTCCCTAAAGTGCACAGAGTGTGAATCCCATTTTTTAGTGCTCTAACTTTTAAGACTCCTGAGCGATGGATCCTCAAAACACCTAGCTCTGAAAGCCAATAGGGATGGCATTCACAAGTCCCACAGAACTATAGTAAACAAAGAAGCAGTTCTTAATGGGTGCACAATTACTCACTACAGCTATACCTCCAAGGATTAATGCAGAAGGAGCAGGCAAAAACGCCTCTCTTCCAGTCTTTCTCCAAAAGGAGTCCATCTGTATACTTTTGAAAGCTGCTGCCTAAGGGTCAGTCTTCTAATTTACCACAGTGGACACCTTCCCTACTTTCTCCCTCTAGCCTGCTCCAAGTCACCAGCATCAACCTGGAAGGAGGTACACACATGTCTGTGCCCAGTTTTGCAGCCACCACCTGAGAGATGTGTTCCCATATCATCTGCCTTTGATAGCCAACAGATCTTGCATTCACAAGTCTCACAAGACTGTAGCAAACAAAGACACAGTTCTTGGTGAGTGCAGGAGTACACCCCTGTGGCTATACACTTGGGCCAAGTACAGAGGAAGCAAGCAAAAACTTGTAAGGGGTTAAATACATACTTGCCCAGTAGCTGCCTGAGGGCTCAGCTTTTAATCAACCTTCATCTGTTTGCTGAACTTGATCTTCCCCTTTGGGATACTGCCAGGTCTTGGCACACCTACAGCTAGGTAGTCCTTCAGAATTGAAGAAGACATAAAGAGTTTCCCAGAAAAGCAAAAGCTAAAGGAGTTCATCACCACTAGACCTGAAACTATAAAACTCCTAGAAGAAAACACAGAGAAAAAGCTTCTGAGATTGGCCTTGGCGATGATTTTTTGGTTATGACACCAAAAGCACAAACAATAAAAGCAAAATATCAACAGATGGGACTATATCAAGCAAACAAACAAACAAAAAGCCTCTGCATGGTAAAAGAAATAATCAACAAAATGAAAAGGCAGCCTGTGGAACAGGAGAAAATATTTGCAAGCCATACATTTGATAAGGGGTTAGTATCTAAAATATATAAGAAACTCATAAATCAATAGCAAAAAACCAAATAACCTGATTAACAATGGACAAAAAACAAACAAACAAACAAAAAAAAAATACCAACCCTGAATAGACATTTCTCCAACTGAAAAATACTTAAAGATCATGATACCTTAAATTTCAATTAAAATACAAGTCATAGAGACAGAATACTTGGCAACCTTTCTCAGTGAGAATCCCCTGATTAAATCTTACAGAAAATATTTTGAACTACTTTTTTTTTTAATTCTCCTAAAGATGGTACATAGCTAGGACTATTTCTAGATGCAATGGAGAAAAGTTAATTCATTACACACAATGGATACTTTAAGCAGAGAGGCATAATTCTTCATGAAATACGTGAGAAAGATTTAATAGCTTGAGGAAGAGGGAAGGGTCAAGAAAAAAGCCTGGTTTTAGGCTTGGGACCCGAGAAGATGGAAGTTCTATTTACTAAAATAAGAAATAATACCCTACCCCCCGCCCTCTGGTTGTAGAACATTCTGCTTCATCTAGAGTAGTATTTCTTGTCCTTTTTGCCCAATTTGTGAGATGTCTCACAAGCAGTATCACTCTTCATGTCCCCAAACCATGTTCTCATTTCCCTTCTTTTTTCTTCTTTGTTTAAAGATTTTATTTATTTGAGAGAGAGTGAGTGAGAGAGAGAGAGAGAGAGAGAGAACGAGAACGAGAAGGGGGTAGGTCAGAGGGAGAAGCAGACTCCCCACTGAGCAGGGAGCCCAACATGGGACTCAATCCTGGAACTCCAGGATCATGACCTGACCAAAGGCAGCTGCTTAGCCAAGTGAGCTGCCCAAGTCTCATTTTCTATTTGCCTACATCCTGTGTCTATTCTCAGTTGATTGGGGACTAAATCCTGGAGATGACACAAAGTCAGTGTTTTATAATCATGAATTCAGGGGCAGGGTCCATGCAGATGTATCTCTGTAATCTCATACAGTGTCTACCACAGAACAGACCTCCATACATATTGAGTGAATAATTAAGAAAGCATTTATGATGGCTAAGCCATTTGGGACTTTTGAAGCATGAAAGCAACTTAAGATTTGTGTTTAAAAGGATTACCCTGGCTATGGTGTGTAAAATCTCCTAAAGCAGGTTTTCTCAACCTTGGCACTTACTGATATTTGAACAGGTTAAATCTTTGTTGTGGGAGGCTGTCCGGTGCATTGTAGGATGTTTAACAACATCCCTAGCCTCTAGCTACTAAGTATTAGTAGAATTTGGTTATGAAAGCCAAAAATGTCTCTCCAGGAATTGGCAATGTTCTCTGGGAAGCAAAACTACCCCTTGTTGAGAACCACTGTCCTAAATGGAAAAGAAGATGAACGATCATTCATGTGGCCATTCACCAGATAATGTTATAGGAAGAAGAAGGAAGTGTACTCACATTGGTTGAAAACATCTACAAAGTGTTGGGCACTACATATGTTACCATATTTTAAAGAGGAATATGGGGTAAGAGAGCCCCACCTGCCCAGACCACCTGCCTCCAGAAATCCCTTCAGGATTACCTGAGGTCAAGCTCCCAAATGATTTAACCCTAAGACAGACACCATCAATTTTCCTGGCCCCATTTGAGCGCAGTGAAGTCTAATTCCCACGCCATGTCGAAGAGGAGTATTTGACATTACTCCATGGATATTAATTTAAGTTATTCAGGGGAGGCCTCAAAATCACTTTTCAGTCAGCTCCAAGGGAAAACAGAGCAGATTTTTCTTTGGCGCAAGCCGGTCAAACTTCAGGACTTGCTTGTCTTCTTCCTTTGCCCAAGCCTACATCCATCCTTAGGGAGCCTCTCCCTGGGGACCATGCAGCAGCTGGGCTAAGAGCTAAATGCTGGAGCTGGCCAGCATTTCTGGGGAGGTCCAGCTCAGAGGGCCCTGGCAGGTGACTCGACGTTCACTCAGCAGCCTGGGGGCTCAGTTGGCTCCTCTCTGCTCTCACCAACACCCGCTGGTTGCTGCTGGTATTAATAACCTGAGCAGCAGGAGTCTTTGCACCAGAATCAGGGCTGTCTGGGTAATTATCTAGTGGCCTAGGACCAGTCAGTAAATTACTCTGTGACCTGGGAATTCAGCAGGTTACCGCCATCACTCAGGCCTGCTCACTTTATTGCTCTCCCCTCCTGCTGCCCTGGCATTTATTTGTCTAGTTTACATTCAGAGCATTGATTTCATGCCTTTTGTTTTCCATCTTAGAGGTAAGAAGTAGCCCTTTGAGGAGACTAGTTCTCAGGTCAGTGCAGTGACACGGGGAGGGGGGATACTGGAGGTTTTGTTTTGTGCAGTCTTTTAGTACGCCCCCAGCACGTAGGCACCTGTTCTCTGTGGCACTCCCAAATGTTTTTCAATCTTTTTTGTCGGAGTTGTGACACATTCCAGTAAACTACCTGTCTATGTAATCTTGCTTACTAGGGAAAGCAAAGTCAGAGAAAGAGAATCTCACGTCACTCCCACCTCACACACCACACCTCAACTATACCAAATGGGAATAGCACATTCACACTGATGTGCCTCAGTGCGATAGTCCCTTTCCTTGGAGCACTTGCTCCCTTTATCTAGAGCACTCTGCCCTCCCCTTCACTACATTCTTACTCAATTTTCAGGTCTTAAGTGTCACTCCCTTCACCCAGAATGCTTTTCCTCACCCATCCGTAACATTGTCCTGTAACTGGTGCCCCTTTGGAAATGCCATAGTCGTCCTAAGGGTTCTGCCTTATTATAGGACTAACTCCAGTTGGTTGCAATGACTTGTTTTCTTGTTTGTTCTGTCTTTCACAGGACAGATTTCAGATTACGAGCTCAGTGAGAACAAGAACCAACTCACATCTCTGCAAGGCCCCCACTTAAAGTAGCCAAAGAAAATTAATAAATAGACATAGGAAGGTATCCCCTAACTCTTTTCTCCAGACAAATCTCATTCCCAGCTTCAGTTACTCAGCCAACATACTCACTTACATATCCAACACCATTCTCCAAAGATGGCTGTTATGAAGTTTCCCAGTAGGGAAACTATAGCTTCAGCCAAGGACTTTATTATACCCACCCCCCAGAATTATCTACTACACATCTCTCCCTCTTTTCAATTTACCTATTTCTTTCTTTCTTTCTTTTAATCAGAGGGAGAGTGAGCACAAGCAGGGGGAGTGGCAGGCAGAGGGAGAAGCAGGATCTCTGCTGTGCAAGGAGCACAATGCAGAACTCGATCCCAGTACCTTAGGATCATGACCTGAGCTGAAGGCAGCCACTTAACTGGCTGAAGGCAGCCACTTAACTGAGCTGAAGGCAGCCACTTAACTGGCTGAGCCGCCCAGGCATCCCATCAATTTACCAATTTCTATAAATGCACCTGAAGATAATCCTGTGTTTTTTGTAACTCTCATTAAATGTTTACTTTCACTTCATAATTCATCTAAAAAACACAAATATTTCTGGATCAGCTGATTAAACTGCTTTATAATCTGGATGAAGACATTGTATGCAGTCAGCCTTGGTATCTTCTTACATTGAACAAGTTCGTGATCTCTTAGGTGCCCTCTATTCTGAAAGTTTTCTCATTCTAAAATTTGAAGTATATTTTGTACTTCTGCACCATAAAGGTGGCAAGAGTTCCCACCTCACTGCAAAACCCTTTTGATAAACATAATATAAATCAAGAAACTAATTAAAATAAATAATTTACCAACTTTTTTCACAAAGGTACAGAGTGAGAGATCATAATCTGGCTCCTGTGTACTCCTTCAACCTGCCCCACTCCACTACTAATCACAAACTGCTTCCAGTTCTAGTTCAAACTGCACAAATGCTTTTCTAGTCAATGTACTTTTACCTACGCTACCCCATCTGCTTGGAATGCCCTTTCTCCTCCGTATACCTGGAAAACTTCTAGATCTGTTTTGAAACCCAGCTATGGTTAACTCCTCTGGGAAGTCTTTCTTGATTTGAGGCATAGCCCAGCATAAATGAGTAAGGCTTTATACTATCAAGTCAGACAGATCTGGGACTCTAATTTGGCTCACCACTTATCACATTGGAAAAGTGACTTAGCTGATCTGACCAAGCCTTAGCATCCTCATCTGTGAAATGGGCATGACAGTTCCTACCTCACAGGGCTATAAGGATTGAATGAAGTAATTTAACCATTTGGCTAAGCTCCTGGCAAATAAAAAGCACTGTATAAGAGTTAGCTGTTATTATTGACCCCAAATTAGAAATAATCAATTCTGATGCATATTTATCAAGCTGAATTTTACATGCCTTCCTCCCCTACAAGACTACAACTTCCTTAAGGATTAGACACCAATTCATATATGTATTCTCAAAATTAGGCATAATGCCCAGCATATAATAAGTAGCCAACAAATGTTTTATTGAGTTAAAATGAATTATACATTTAGAAGAGAATTCTTAAAAGAACAATTAAAAATAATACTTTAAATAAAGTAAGATAAAATAAAAATAAAAGTATACTATGTTATTTGACAATATTCTAGATTGACTGTGGCACTTTCATATTTATGTTCACATTTTCAGTATGGTTCTCACAGTGACTTTAAGTGCCAGGCATTATTATCCCGAGTTCACAAATTAGGTAAACAGACTCAAAGGGATCTAATTTTGGGCCAAAGTCAACACAGCAATTTACAGAATCCAAACCTGTATTACTTTTCTCCCCTCTTGTGCTTCCCTTTCCCACCCATCTCCCCACCCCCACACCGGCCCCAAAAAGGAGCAGCTAAGCCCCTCTTTAACTCAGGTGTAAGATGTTAAGATTCCACAAGTGATCCCTCACCCAGCACTCAATGAAAGCAGGCGCCTAAGACCTGGGCCCTTCTCAGAGATACCATTCCTGCTGATGACCGCAGCCTCAGCTTTTCAGCACGTTGTGAAGAAAGTAGGCATGTGTTTACGTTTTGCCCTCAGCTTTCAGAGGAAAACACTTGCTTTCTGCTAGTCCTTTGGGTTCCTCTAGACTTTTCCTGTGCTTTTGTGCAGCTGAGAAGGTGAAGCATAAGGGTATCAAAAGTGGCAAACAGTCCCTACCTCTGGAGACAGGCATTTACTAGAAGAAAGAACGGACCAATGGCTTCCCAGAGCATTGTTCAGCCACATTAGAGAAGGGATTAAGCAGATACATTCAGCTATTCTAACAGATTTTCTTTAAGCCTTGAATACGCCTCTCACACTCACTCAGATAATCACATTAGTTTTGTCATTAAAAGTTCCCTTTTATAGAAAGTACCTAAACCGCTTAAACCACCCAGAGAGGTTGCATACATTATCAAACACCAAGACAAACAAAAGGGATTTTCTGTTCCACATCTCAGTTTTCTTATTCCTCAAAAAATTTGGGAAATAGAAGAAGAGATGATTTTTTAAATAGACAGTGGCAGGACAGCAATTCTCACTCCTCCCTTCCCTTGGCGGTGGAAATGGGAAGATGAGAAAACTCCTTCAGCATTGAGGCCAGCAGAAAACAAAAGTTAAGGCAGAGATGAAGACAGTAGGGCAAGGAGGGGGTAGAAAGACGTGTGCTTGCCTCTCTGCACAGGAAATTGCATTTGGAACCCAGGGAGAGTAGAAAAGCACAAGATTTGGGATCAGACAATTGCTGCTTACTAGATCTGGGGCCATGGTTGGGGGGAAGAGAGTCACGTCATTTCTCTTGGCCTCTGATCCTCCTTTATAAAATGGAGGCAAAATCTGCCTTGCCTCTCAGAGGTCCAGGGATGTTGAGGGGCTCCAATGAGAAAAGACAGGCAGCAGAGTTCTGCAATCTATAAAGTATGATACCAGCATTACAGGTGAGGTTCCCCTTGGTTTTCATTTTATGAACCCCCTAACGTTAGAAACTATGTCTTTTTTCTTCTTCTTTTTTTTCACAGTAACATGGTTGGTGCCTAATGCTTGGTACATAATGTGTACTGAATTTTTTTTTTAATAATGCTTTTGTTGCCTTTCTCACAAAGCTCCATCCACCCTGCAAACGCTCATCCCTCGTCTCCATACAAATGTTACTTCTCCTTTAAAGCCTTCCTCAAACCTGCAGAGTGAATTAATCACACGTGCTTTCATGCTTCCACAGCATCCTGAATGCAACACAAATTCTTAGCCCCATCGTGGGCTAAGACCACCTCTCCCCATCAACACCGGGTTTCTTTTTTTTTATTATTTTTATTTATTTATTTTTTTTTTTTTTTAAAGATTTTATTTATTTATTTGACACAGAGAGAGAGATTACAAGTAGGCAGAGAGGCAGGCAGAGAGACAGGGAGAGGAGGAAGCAGGCTCCCTGCTGAGCAGGGAGCCCGATGCGGGCCTCGATCCCAGGACGCTGAGATCATGACCTGAGCCGAAAGCAGAGGCATTAACCCACTGAGCCACCCAGGCGCCCAACACCGGGTTTCTTGAAAACAACCTGGTTTTGCCTTTGAATTCTTACTATCTAACACTATACTGCATAGAGTTGCCATTCAGTAAATGTTTCAATGAACAAATGATAAATGAACAAACAATCTAAAGAATTACAGTTATTTGGCCCAGGAAAGCTAAATTCAAGAAGTAACTTAAGAATCAGTCTCTACAATAAAGGCTATTAAATTTTAGAGAGGAGTGTGTCTGTACTAAACATTGTGCTAGTGTATTATTTACAATGTAAGACTAATGGGTAAATTGAATTAACAATGTTTTTCATCTCCTTTGTAGGGTAAAACTTGAGGAAAGGACCTTAAATTACAATAGGGAAGATTAAAGGTTAGATTAGAGTTTCTCAACATCAACATTATTGCCATTTTGAGTCAGATAACTCTTTAGTGTGGGAGGCTGTCCTCTGCATTGTAGGATGTCTACTCACTAGATACCAGCCTCCCTCCAAGTTGTGACAACCAATAATACCCCCAAATATTGCCATATGTCCCCTGGGGGGGCACAAAAATTGGTACCAGTTGAAAACCACTTGCTTAAACCTAAAGACTAAATTCCTGCAGGTGAAGGTTTTTGTGGCAGCAGAAAAAGGCAAAAGAGATGGTGGAACTCTGACTATAAGTTCCTTAAGGATAAAGCACATGCTTTATTTTACTGGTTTATATTGTACCTTCCATTCTGAAGGTAGGAATTTGACCTAATGAACTGACATCATGGTAATATATAAAATGTCTTCTGTCAACTGCAAGAGAAATTTCTTTTTTTTTTTAAAGTTTATTTATGAATTTGAAAGAGCAAGAGAGCACAAGCAGGGGGAGTGGTAGAGGGAGAGAGAAAAGCAGACTCCCCAATGAGCAGTGAGCCTGACATGGAGCTGGATACCAGGACCCTGGGATTATGACCTGAGCTGAAGGCAGATGCTTAACCAACTGAGCCACCCAGATGCCCTCTTAAAAAAATTTTTTTTGATTGATTGATTTGAGAGTGTGTGTGCATGCAAGTGTGGGGGAAGGACAGAGGGAGAGGATCTCAAGGAGACTTCCCACTGAGCATGGAGATGGACGTGGGGCTCAATCTCACAACCCTGAGATCATGACCTGAACCAAAATCAAGAGTCAGATGCTTAATGAACTAAGCCATCCAGGTGCCTCGCAAGGGAGAGTTCTGAAACAGGAATCTGATAGATAGCCTTTGTTGATGAGAGAAAGAAGCCTTTTATTTATCAAATCATCTGGCTACTTCACTGGATTGTATATATTCAAGGGCACTTACTGTACACCCTGTTATAGCACTTTACATAGCACCTGAGCAAAAAGTTTCATTTAGAGTTTAATTATCTTGAAGTTTTTGACTTGATGGTTTTCTGTAAAACTTTCTTTGCCTTTTTATCTCTAGATTTCAGGAGCTACAAAAAAAAAAGAAAGAAAAAGAAAAAGAAAATTGAAATCACACCCCAAAGCTACAGAGGAAGTTTGATAACAGATGCAAACATCTCTGCAGGGAAAGAAGCACCTGATTCCTTGTCTCAGCTCCACCTCCACATGGTGTTGGTTCTATAGTAAACTAACAGTTTATTCAGGTATCTGAGCTTGTTTTTTTCAAACTACTGCATTTGTGTTATAAAACATCATTCCTTCTCCCTCTTCAACTGTCTACTAAGGCATTAGAAACTGGCCAAGAAACATCTATCTGGCAAAATATTCCCTGACAGTGTTCCTCCAAACACTGTAGAATCTATTTCTAGATTAAGCCAAATTGGCAAAAAAACACATATTCCAGTAGTGTATTTCATTAGCTCATTATAGAATAATTGTTGTATTATGGTATTAAGACTTTCCTCTAGGGGCACCTGAGTGGCTCAGTTGGTTAAGCATTTGCCTTCAGCTCAGGTCATGATCCCAGGGTCCTGGGATTGAGCCCCAGGTGTGGCTCTCAGCTCAGCAGGGAGCCTGCTTCTCCCTTTCCCTCAGCCTGCCACTCCCCCTGCTTGTACTCTTTCTCTCTCTGCCAAATAAGTAAAATCTTAAAAAAAAAAAAAAAAGACTTTCCTCCACTAAAGGATTGTGTAAGGATGAATACAATGAGATTTAGCAATATGTATAAAGAAGATGAAGATCTCATCACATTTTTTCCCTCTCTGAGGCTCCATCAGGAAATTCCTGCCTGGACTCCTCCAGGTTGATAGGTCTGATTTATTTTATGCACAGTGTGAACTCTTTAACTGATTTTGTCTTCTTCTTCGCAGATGGCTGCTAGAAAACTTAGCCAAATTTTCTTGGCCCCTGTCTTTAAAAAATGTATAGGATTCCATGACAGTATTTCTCAATGAGTGTTTGGCAAAGAACTAGTCGTTCAAATGTTGCTAAAAAAAAACGGGTTCTGGATTAAATAAGTGTGGAAAATGTTGCATTCTTCACAATGCACATGGCTTTATCAAAATTTGAGAGTCTGTAGTAAAGATAACCTGCTTAAATTTATTTCAACCATGTTCAAACATTTTCATCATGTATACCTTCTTGATGAAATATCCACTAATATCTGGCCTTATTAGAATTCTGTGGAACCTGTTTGATAAATGCTGCTTTATGATTTGCTTTCCTAGATCCATTTTACAGCTCTATCCCTTTTAAATCTCTTCTGTCCCACCCTTGCTGTGTTTAATGTATATCTTTAGAATACCTTTAGAACCAGATGTGACAAAAATTTAAAAATTATGTTAAATAACCATGTTTTCTATATGACCTTGGGCAGGTAACTTCTACACTCCAGGCCTGAGCTTCTTATTAAAGGTGTCAGCCACATTAAACAAACATGTAGAACTAAGGGATCCAAGACGGAGTTCACACTCTGCTATTGGAAATGTCCATCCTCCCATCTCTCTTAGTAGGTAACAAAATCTATTGGAACCAGACCCTTCTTTGACCCTTTGCACTAAAAAAAATGGCTTCAGAGATACCTATCCACCTTCATGTGTCTGTTTCTAATGGTCTAGTTCCCACCTAACCTCAAAATGGAGCTGCATTCAGCCCCCTTGACAAAGAGTGCCAGGCTGACAGAGTGGGAGAGGGACCTCAGAGCACACTCAGTTGAAGAGTGGGCAAATCAGAAGTCTGAGTTCTAGAGGTATTGAGTAAAACATCCCCTTTCCAAAATCTAGGAAAGCCTGGGACAGGAGGTCACACGAACACATCAGAGCTGTGAAAATTGCTTGGCTACAGAGACTGGCGGATAGAAAGCTTGACCTTTCGATCCTGAAATGTATCTGCTCATATAAATTTACAGAAAGCCTACTGAGACCTGGCTGCCAGACCCCATCCTAGATGCTGATTACTAGAAAGAATAAGATGTAATTCTGCTCTCAAAGAATTTGGTCTTCCTAAAAAGAGGGTGAGAACACTTAGCAAAATATCACAATTTGGGATATGTGAAGTAAATTAGAGGTAGTTGGGTACCATTTAACATCCTAGAGATGCAGAGATGAATGAAAGAGACAATTCTTACCTTGGTGGAGTGTACATTGTCACTGACATACTAGGTATGAACCTAGTTCTTTGAGACCATAAATAAGGAAACCATTCATTCCCTTTAGGAAACCTAAGAAAGACTTCACAGTAGAAGTAATCAAGTTGACCTGGGCTTTTGCACACAAGTTTGTCAGTGAAAATATACTGGAGAGTAATGCTAGGAAAGGAATTTCAAAGGAAATTTGGAGTGACTGAATGGCAGGGCATAAGGAAAGTAAGAGCTGGCAAGTAAGAACAGGAAATGAGTACAGAGAGGTAGATCCCAATTTAAGCCATGGTTGTACTACAGCACAAGTGGTAGGTTGCCTAAGTGGAGCCATATGTACTAAGGTTGTAGGAGAATTAGATGTGTAGGGCTTAATTAATGTATCATGGTAGCTACAACACAGTAGTGGCTCCTGAAGTTTCCTGAACACTAGCTGCTTGAACTAACATCTCATGCTTTTTTTCCCCCTAGATTATTTATTTATTTATTTATTTATTTATTTATTTATTTATTTATTTGACACAGAGAGAGAAAGAGAGAGAGAGAGAGAGAGATCACAAGCAGGCAGAGAGGCAGGCAGAGAGAGAGGAGGAAGCAGGCTCCCTGCTGAGCAGAAAGCCCAATGCGGGGCCCCATCCCAGGACCCTGAGATCATGACCTGAGCCGAAGGCAGAGGCTTTAACCCACTGAGCCACCCAGGCGCCCCGAACATCTCTTGCTTTGATTACCATCTATTCATCAAGGCTTTCTAGCCCAGACTGGATTCCAGATATTTACATCCAACAGCTCTACTTGACAGCTAGCTCTATGTGGTTATTTCAAATTGCATAACCTGACAAAACTGAACTGAACCCATAGTCTTCCTGCCAAATCTGCTCATCCTCTACCCTCTGGTGCTTTTTGCCAGTGTACAGCACCACATCTATCCAAATGCATAAGCCAAATATCATCCTCAGATTCAGAGAACACATCATCAAATCCCATTGATACTCCTTACTAAATCTCTCTCAAATTCATCTACTTCTTATCGCCACCTCTACCACCCTAGTCAAAGCTACCCTATTCTCTAACCTGGACAAAAGCAAAAATGATGTGGTCTCTGTATCACAGGCTTGTCCTCTACAATGTATATTCCAACATGATCTTTTCAAATGAAAATGTGTTTATGTCACTCCTGTCCTAGGACAATCATTGATTTCTCATTCTTTATAATGACTCCTAATCATGGTCTACTTGAATGAGCTTTATCCCTGCCCAAATATGCAGTTTCATCTTATGACACTTTCTCTGTGGTCTATTATCCTACGACAGTGGTCTTCTTTCAGTTCCTGGAATATGCTACACTCCAGGCTTTCGCACATGCTATTTTCTCCACTCCTTCCTATATAGCTTCCATCACACTTAGATCACAGCTAAAACATCACATCTCTAGACAACATTCTCTTCTTCCTGTAGACTAGCACAGATTCCCTACTAATAACCCCTACTCTTCAGGGCACTTATACCAACTCATTGTATAACTTGACAATTCATGTCTTTCTACCACTAGAACATAAACCTTATCAGAACAGATAATATGTTTGCTTTTTCACCATTGTTTTCTCCAAGTCCCAGAATGCCTTATGCCTTGTAGGGCTCTGTAAGAACAGGAAAGCTGCATTCTCCATTACCATTTTGGAGAGTCACAATGCATATTTATAGATTAAAAATAATATAGATTAAAAATAATATAGATTAAAAATGCTTAACCAATCATTTTTCAAACTAGCTTAACTGTGGATCTTTCTACTACATAAGTATTGTCATTTTTTTGGCTACTTATGTTCTGGAAAATACTGTGAGATAAATATATATATATATAAATATATATGGAGACAAACCATAAGAGACTCCTAATCTCACAAAACAAACTGAGGGTTACTGGGGGTGGGAGGGTAGGGATAGGGTGGATGGGTTATGGACATTGGGGAGGTTTTGTGCTTTGGTGAATGCTGTGAAAGATGTAAGCCTGATGATTCACAGACCTGTACCCCTTGGGCAAAGAATAAAAATAAAATTTATATATATATATATATATATATATGTGTGTGTGTGTGTGTGTGTGTGTGTGTGTGTGTGTGTGTGTGTGTGTGTGTGTATACACACACACACACACATTTGCCTGAACTGCTTCCTCTATAACAGTGTATCTCTGAAGCCATGATTTTATAACCTCATCCTTCCTCAATACCTGAGAGTTGTGGGCTTGTAAGGTGGTGCAGCCACAGGAGCCTGAGGACACCATGCTTGGAAGTCATCATGGGCCTGTACCAGCAGAGAAAAGCTGGTTTGCAAAGAAAGAATGAAGCAACCATGGGAAGAGACACTTTAGGCAAAGATCCCACACTCAGATGGGATCAGGCAGGATAACAGGAATGAGGTGAATTGATGGGGCTTGTCCTGTCTCGAGATATTCAAATTCAGAATTCTTTCAACTGGTGGTTCCTAAAGTATGATTCCCGAGTATCACCTAGGAACTTGTGAGAAAAGCAACTTCCCAGGGTCCACCCCCACATTTTGTTACAAACCCTGCGATGAGGCTCAGCAATCAGTGTTTTAACAAGCCCTTTAGGTAACTCTGACGCCCATATACATTTTACGCTGCTGGCCAAATTATAAACATTTGAGGAACAAATCTCACCCACAGGCTGGTGACCTCTGTTGAAAGTGAGATCAAGCAGAAATTAGCAATCTTGACCTTTCATGACTTTCTAGACCCTAGTTCCACTCCCTCACAATTCCTAGTTTTATTCAAATCTGAGAGCTATTCCTGCATAGTTTCAATAAATTCCCTCTTCTGCATAAGCTGGTTTGGTGAGGTTTTGTTGCTTATCCAAACAGATATTCAACTATATCAATTTTAAAAACAACAAAACCAAACCTGGATTCAAGGTCTGGTTCTACCAGAAATGAGCTGTGACAAGTTCTATCTCTCTGGGCCACAGTGCCATAACCTACAAATGATGGGTTTGGACTGGATGATAGCTGAAGTTTCCTCGTCTTCTAATATACTAGACTAGACACTGATTCCTCTGGGTAATCTCTTGATCCTACAGATCCCTTAAGAAAGATTCCTATTTCTTTCATTCTATCTATTGACTCCAGGTAGTTAAAGAAACAAAAATAGAAATAAAAACACCCAATTTTTTAGGTCTCTCTTTCCTTGTCTTTCAAAGGCATCATCTATTAATGAGAAAAATGCTTTAAATAAGGCTTATTTCATGTTCCAATTCTTTTTCAATTTAAAATTAAATTGTAGCATATTATAATTAGGCTAACTTAAGGTTGCTGTCTATAATGAAACAAACATTGAAAAACATTACATAAGACCAAATTATATTTGCATAAAAATATAGCAGTTTTTGGCAATGTCTCTTCACAAAAATGTAATTCATTCAAACAACTAATATTAAATCAAATGGCAAAATATTTTAAAGATTTTGAACAAGTATAAGATTTCAAGGAGAATATCACAAAATCAATAGTACCTAAAATAAATAGTAAGCATCTCCTTTATTAAGCCCTTAAACCCTGCATTATATGACTTTTTAGTTGATAGAGAATAAAAACTAGTATTGTTTTGACCCTCAAATTCTCACTCCAGCAGATTTTGCTCTGATGCTGAAATGAAAATAGTGACCAAATGCTTTGATGGACAACTCATTACAATGAGAACTGAAGGCTTCCGAAAGCAGACAAAGATTTTTTTCTGTATCTCCCAGATGCCGGGAAAGTAAGGGAAATATTTCAGTTTCCCACCCAAGAATGCACTCTATATCTGCACTTTTAAAAAATAAGTGCTTTAGAATTGACTGAGCTCAAGGTACAGTTTTTGAAAAGCAGAAAATGTTCCCAAGGCAGGGTGAAGAAAAAAAAATTACTGAGAGAAAATAAAAAGAAACAAGGGGGAAGAAATCTTTCAACAGAGTAGAAACTGTTAGTCTCTCTCTGTGTCCCTGAAAGGTTTTGATCCAACCCTATTTGTTATCCTAGAAAAGCTCTTCTGAAGAAAGGTCTCAGTGTAAGAACTGCTTGAAAGAAGCCAACCCCTTGGAAATAGGAACGGCTCGGCCATTTATTAATGTCAAATATGCTGCCTGCATGAATTAGTCAGCTTGTCTTTTGGAAGCCATACAGAAAAGTTCTCGTGCACCTGCCTCTTAGCACCCTGACACTTCTGACTTTAATGACAGCAGTAACAACCACCAGGAAATAAAATTTAAAAAACAAAACGCTGACTATAACTACATTCTATCTTCTAACTAGTTGATTTGTCAATTTTTAAAGACTTCTCACTGAAGTATCGTCAGTGACTGCAGTACATAAAAGCTTGCTCGAATGTAAAAGCAAAAGCAAAACAGAGTCATTCTCCTAAACTGGCAAAATGTAACCAAATTACCACAAAACTGACCTTAGGAACAAAGAGAAATGGAGCAGAAAAAGGCCAGATTTCTTACTGGCAGTACCACAGTGGCAAATATCCCAGAACGGAAAAAAGCCGCCAAACAGAAGAGAGAAAATTAAAGGACTTTCCAAAAGCAGTCAAGCCCAGTGTACACAGCATTCCCAACAGCTGGAGTGAGCTTCAGAAGTAACACACAGGTATAAGGTCCAGCCTTATTCTTTATTTACAGCACAGTTCAAAGTCATTAAATCAAGTACAAAAGAAATGGCTTCCATTTCCTGGATTGGCATCGGACATCCTTCCTACCAGCTGCAATTACATCATTTTTATCTATTTTCTGCTTTTCTTTTTTTTTGGGCGGGGGGTTGGGGAGTGACAAATGGACCAAAGAGACTTAAACCTTAAAACCAACAGAAAGCCCTGATTGCAGAGAAACAAAGGAAGTGACTATCCCTCTTGTGAAAGGCAGTCAGGAACTCTGCTCCAGTTATGAAGGCCACTGATGGTGTAGGAGAGCTGTCACAGAGAGATTCTTCCTGGAGGTGGTGTGAAGATGGCGAGGACCCAGGATGTGGAATGGCTGCTGTCACCACCATTACCCTCTTTTCTATCTCAACCTCCACCCCACCAAATCTAATGACAAACAAGGAAAAGTAATTACATGTAGAAAACCAACATGAATGGGAACGTGGGTAGAATGAACGTAAAAGAACAGAAAATGCTCAAAATTGTTCAGTGCTTCTTTCTCAGATTGGCATAGAAATCTCTGATCCACTGCTTCATGTGTCTAACTTCCAAGGAGCGGGCTAATAGGACGGTCGTGGGATCAAAGGCATTTCTGGCTCGGAGATCTAGATGATGGGCCCCATCTGGGATGGTGATTGCAACCAAGGTGTCTGTGATATCCTTGGTTACTCCACCTCCTGACCAGGGGTCTAGTTCACCATTGCTAAGTGAGGGAAAGAAGAAAAAATAAGATTGTTAGTTTTTCATAAATATACCAAGATAAGATAGAAGAAACCTATTATATGCATAACATCTAAAATTACAAGTTCATAACCTGGGGGATTTGGTCTGAGGATCTAATCTGTCATATAAAAAGCTGATTCATGCTGAAGTTTTATAGTTTTTCTACAACCAGGTGCAAGAAACAGTATCAGAGAAGGCTGAAGGTGGTGCTCCATGAAGCAACCCAGATTATACTAGGACTTGGAATTCAGAAGGCTGAATTTCAATCCCGGTTTTATCACTCAAAAGCTAGATGACACACAAGCTACCTGACTCAGTTTCTTCATCTATAAAGTGAAGGTAATAAGGCTGACCTCATAGGGTTGTTATAAAGGTTAAACCAGATGGTAGATGTGGATGTACTGAAGAAGCACAAGTGTCAGGCACAGAGGAGTCCTTCAATTAATACTGGTTTCCTTCTTTTCTAGGACCCAACTACCAGAGTGATTTAAAAAAAAACAAAAACAAAACTCCTATATTTAAAAATGCTATTTATCTCAGCTTTAAAAAAGAAGAACTGCTTTATTTTTCCTTTTTAAAGATTTTATTTATTTATTTATTTGAGAGAAAGAGAGAGAGCAGGAGAGAGAGTGAGCAGGAGAGAGGACCAGAGAAAGAGGGAGAAGTAGGCTTCATGCTAAGCAGGGAACCCAACGTGGGGCTCGATCCCAGGACCCTGAGATCATGACCTGAGCCGAGAGAAAGAGGCTTAACTGACTGAGACACCCAGGCACCCCCCCACCTTTTTTTTTTTTAAATAATACTTTCCTCTTAGTACAGTACTTTGGGAAATAGGATGGTAGAACTGAGAAAATTTCCCCTGAATCTGGAATCAGAAACTTCGGGCATTACTCAAAGATCTTCATTTCATATTAGTTTTTAAGTTAAAGAAATGGTATTTTATTAGTCTTTGCTGGTTCACACAACATTTCAGAACGATGTAAACAGGATCAGTCATTAACTGGCTATTTAGTTTAGCTAAGTAAAAACCCAATATTTCACTGATAGCGTTCTTAACAATATTGTTAACAGCTTTGTTGGGATATAATTCCCCTATCACAAAAATCACCCACGTAAAATGTATAACTCAATGGTTTTTAATCTGTTCAGAGTTTACAACTATCACCACAATCAATTTTAGAAAATTTCATCACCTTAAAACAAAACCCACACTCATGGCAGTCAATCCCTATTCTCCAACCCCATTTCCCCTCATTCTCAGACCCAGACAACCACTAATCAACTTTCTACCCCTATAAATTTGCTTTTACATTTACATTTCATATAAATGGAATTATATAATAGTAGTCTTTCGTGATTGACTTATTTCACTTTGGCATAATGTTTTCAAGTTTCATTTATGTTGTAGCATGTGTCAGTACATTATTCCTTTTTATTGCCAAATAATATTCCACTGTATGCCTACACTCATCAAATGCACATTTGTATTTTTCTACTTTTTGGCTATTAGGAACAACATTGCTTCTACGAACATTTGTATACAAGTTTCTGCATGGGTGCAGGCCTTCATTTCTCTTGGGTATATACCTAAGAATGGAATTTTGGGGATATATGGTGACTTAACCTTTTAATGCACTGTCAAACTTTTTCCAGAGTGGCTACACTGTTTTACATTCCCACTAGCAACATATTGTTTCAGGATTTCTTTTCCTCTAGTGCCTGTGGTTCTTAGTCACACCACTTCAAAGAATGAAGAGGTAGACCAGATAAACAGTGGTGAGTAGCAAAGGAAAGTTTATTTATAGTACAAAGCTCCCAAAGAGGGAGGGCACCTGAGAGGGTTGCCCTCAGAGTTTCTAAGTCCAGGCATTCTTATGAGATTTCTGGCAGGTTGTTTTAATCTGATTAACCCTCCTTGCACCTGTCACCCAAACAGGTTTTAGTCCAGGTACTCATCTACTTATCAGGTAGTTGTTCACATGGGGAAGGGTGGAGCGCTCCTTCCAGAATGGTTCAAGCCTTGGGGATCAAGAGGGCTGCAGCCGCCACTGCCCTAAGGCATGCTGGCCAGCCACAGGCCACCAGATCAAACTCTTTGCTTAAATATCAGAGGCTGTTGAGCTGGTCCTGGGGCCTGGCTTAGGACTTCAAAGGCCATTTCCTTCCTTTCTGCCATGTATAAGTTGTAAGTCCCAGTAGGAAGACTTAAAGCTGGGGCACTGAGTAAAGCCTAGAATAACAGGATGGGTCCTTTTTCCTTTTAAGGATAGTTCCCCCCAACCTTTTTTTTTAAATTTGAAAATAAGAAATAGAGAGAGTCTGAGTGGGGGAGGGGACAACAGGAGAGGGAGAAGCAGGCTTCCCCACTGAGTAGGGAAACCAATGTGGGGCTCCGATCCCAGAACCCTAAGATCATGATCTGAGCCAAAGGCAGATGCTTAACCAACTGAGCCACCCAGATGCCCCCAAAAATGTTTTGGCAATGGCGGCATTCGAACCCACATCCCCGAAGAGACTGACCGGAGCCTTATCCAATGCCTTACACTGCTCAGCCACACTACCACCTGAGCGCTCTGAACCAAGGATAGTTCCCTCTTAGCATGCCCCTCCTTCCCCTGCTTGCCTTTCTTCCGACTATCCTCCATTAATATAAGGGTTCCAATTTCCCTATATCCTTGCCAGAACTTATTATCGTTTTGATTATAGCCATCCTATGTGGGTGTGAAATGGAATCTCACTGTGGTTTTTATTTGAATTTCCCAAATGACTGATGGTATTGAGCATTTTTTCATGTGCTGAATGGCCAGGTGTATATCTTTTTCAAAAAAAAGTATTCAGATGCTTGACAGTTTTTAAATTGAGTTATCATTTAAAATCATTTGATCAATTTTGAGTTAATTTTTTTGTATGGCTAGGAGATAGGGATCCAACATCTCCCTTTGGCTTGTGAATATCCTTTTTTCCAGCATTACTTCTTGAAAAAAATTATTCTTTCCCCAATAAATTGTCTTGGCCTTTGTTGATAATTAACCATACACAAAATAAGGGTTGATTTCCAGCAATTCTCTTTGAAAGATCTGTATGTCTTTCTTTATGACAGTATAATAATGTATTGATTATGGTAGCTTTATAGTAAGTTTAAAATGAGGAAGTATGAGTTCTTTTTCAAATTTGCTCTTCCTTGTTAAGATTGTTTTAGCTATTCTGGGTCCCCTATATTTTTATATGAATTTTAAGATCACCCTGTCAATTTATAGGGAAAAACCAGCTGAGATTTTGATAGATTGTACTGAATTTGTAGATCAATTTGTGGAATATTAAGAACTTACTGGTATTACCTCTACCACACGAACATGGGATGCCTTTCCATTTATTTAGATCTTTAATTTCTTCCAACAATGTTCTGTAGTTTTCAGTATATAAGTCTTATACTTCTTTTGTTAAACTTATTCCTAAGTATTGTATTCTTGATGCTGTTGTAAATCAAATTGCTCCTTAGCATTATTAACTCCACACCCGCATAGGGTGGTTTAGAGTTTACCGAGCCTTTCACATTTGACTATTATAACAACTCTGTGAGGTGGGTTTAATTACAACTCTTTTATAGGTGAGAAAACTAGTATCCAGAGAAATTAAAAGACTTGCCCAAATCATTCAGCTAGAAGTGGCAAATCTGAGATACAAACTCAGGTCTTGTAACTCCAGTCCAATGCTCAGTCTTATACTACACTGCATTTCATGGATAAAGGTTGGATGAACAGCACATAACCTCTTGACTTGTGTGATGCAAAATAAGAAGAACATAAGCTTTGGGATTAGACACACCCGGGTTCCAATTCTAGGTCTGCTTCTCAGCTTCCTAATCTCATGGAAGTTTAGATTCCTCAAAATAAAATAAAGACTAAAATACCTGGATTTAAGAACCTGGCAACTATTAGATCACTTTCCCCTAATACTGTACCTCTTGATATATCTTTATCTATATATCACTTGATTTCACTTACAGAACATTTTTATATGCATTCTGACATTTGTCTCATGTACATCCCATTTTGCTGATATTGTTACAAAGCCTGAAATAACAAATCTTTAGGGTCACATTATCAGATATATGAAATGGTTCCCATAATCTACATAATCATTTTTAAAAGTCTCATTTCTTTTTTTTTTTTTTAAGATTTTATTTATTTATTTGACACAGAGAGAGAGATTACAAGTAGGCAGAAAGGCAGGCAGAGGGAGAGGAGGAAGCAGGCTTCCCGCCGAGCAGAGAGCCCGATGTGGGCCTCGATCCCAGGACCCTGAGATCATGACCTGAGCCGAAGGCAGAGGCTTTAACCCACTGAGCCACCCAGGCGCCCTAAAAGTCTCATTTCTAAGAACAATTTATACACAGATAACTATCAAATAATATTTTTAACGAAGACCTTTCCCCTAAACTTAAAAAGCAAAATTCAACGGCCTACTTGACATTTTTACATGGAAATCTAATTAGACATCTCAAACTTACCAGGTCCAAAACAGAGCTCTCAATACTCCCCAACTCCCAACCAGTCCTCTCTCACTATCTTCCCAATCTTTGCTGAAGGCAACCCTATCCTTCTAGTTGGTTAGGCCACAAGAGTTTGATGTCACTTTAAACTTCTCTTTCTTTCATGCCCAATTGATCAAGAATTCCTGTCAGATATATCTTCGAAAATATATCTAGAATTTCAACACTTCTCACCACCTCCACTTCCACCACTCTGACCCAAATCACCATTATCTCTAGCCTAAAGAGTGTTTTAACTGATCTTCCAGCTTTTGCTCTTATCTCCCTGCTTAGAACAGCCAATTTGATCTGGTTAAAACCTGAATTAGATTATGTCACTTCTCTGCTCAAAACACTGAGTTTTCTCACTCAGACTAAAAACCTAAATCTTTACTAGGATCTACAATTCTCTACATGATCTGGGCTCTCTGTGGCCTCTGATTTTCTCTCCTGCTACTCTCTCCCTCATTAGTTCCACTCTAGCCACACTGACCTCCTTACTGTTCCTGGAAGAGAACATGATAAAACATTTACTTCTCCAGAGTGGCTGCACCAGCTTGCATTCCCACCAACAGTGTAGGAGGGTTCCCCTTTCTCCACAACCTCGCCAACATGGAGATTCCTCAAAAAGTTGAAAATGGAGCTACCCTACGACCCAGCAATCGCACTGCTGGGTATTTATCCTAAAGACACAAAGGTAGTGATCCTCAGGGGCACATGCACCCGAATGTTTATAGCAGCAATGTCCACAATAGCCAAACTATGGAAAGAACCTAGATGTCCATCAACAGATGAATGGATAAAGAAGATGTGGTATATATATACAATGGAATATTATGCAGCTATCAAAAGAAACGAAATCTTGCCATTTGCAACGACATGGATGGAACTGGAGGGTATTATGCTGAGCGAAATAAGTCAATCAGAGAAAGACAATTATCGTATGATCTCTCTGATATGAGGAACTTGAGGGGCAGGGTGGGGGGTCTTGGGGGGTAGGGAGGGAAAAATAATGAAACGAGATGGGATGGGGAAGGACACAAACCATAAGAGACTCCTGATCTCACAAAACAAACTGAGGGTTACTGGGGGGTGGGAGGGTAGGGATAGGGTGGATGGGTTATGGACATTGGGGAGGGTTTGTGCTTTGGTGAGTGTTGTGAAAGATGTAAGCCTGATGATTCACAGACCTGTACCCCTTGGGCAAAGAATAAAAATAAAATTAAATTAAAAAAAAATTTACTTCTCAAGTTCTTTGCCCTTGCTTACTCCTTGGTTTAGAGTGTTCTTACCCCACCAAACCCATGGCTACCTTCTTCCATTAGATCATTTTTCAAAAGTTCCCCCTTGTAAGGTCTTCTTTGGTAACTCTCATCTAAAATTGCAAGCTTTCGGGAGCCTGGCTGGTTCAGTTGGAAAAGCACTGTGATTCTTGATCTTGGGGCCATGGGTTCGAGCCCCACATTCACTGTAGAGATTACTTAAGTAAATAAAAGAAATCATTCACTGTAGAGATTACTTAAGTAAATAAAAGAAATAAAATAAAATAAAACTGCAAACCTTTTCCTTCCTCCCGACATTTCATGGCCTCTCCCCTGGTTTATTTTTCCTCCTTAGCATTTAGCTCCTTCTGATGTATTTATAGGTACAATCTTTACTATCTCTCCAATTAGAACTCCATGAGGGAGTTTTGTTTATTACTATATCCACAGTGCCTAGAATCAGGCCTGGCACATGGTAGGAGCCAAATATTTATTGAATTAATGGGGAAAAAATTAAGTGTATAGTTGTCTGTGGCCTTGTACTAAATGCCCTACAAAGAGATCCATAAATATATGTATGCAAGTTCAGGAACAAGAAATCACTTCCATACTTTTTACATGGGAAACCAGAGTTAATATAAGTGATTAATATAAATATAGAGAGACTGACCTTCACCTGTGTATAATAGTGGCAAGAACAATTAACTAAAAAGATCAAAGTTTTATACCCTTACCAGCCCATGACCTTGGGTAAGTCATCTAACCTCGGTGAACCTTAATTCCCACATGTATTACAAAGAAAAAAAATTATTTTATTTTTTAAAGTTTTTGTTTGTCTTGTTTTTAGAGAGAAAGAGAAAGAGAGGGAGAGAGAAGAAGAGAGAAAGCAGCAGGGAGGGGCAGAGGGAGAGAGAGAATCTTCAGTTGACTCCCACCTCAGCCGGGAGGCCATGACGGGGCTTAATCCCTTGACCCATGAGATCATGACCTGAGTCTAAACCAAGAGTCAGATACTTAACTAACTAAGGCACCCAGGTGCACCCCCCCAAATTTTTTTAAAGAAGAGATAATGCCCCTCCCTCACAGAGATACTGTGAGGTTCAAGTTAAATAATAATATGACAGTAAGGTATAAACTATAAAATAATACACAAATGTACAGTATTATTATAATTATTATTATCATAGTCTATAAGCATGAAAAGTGTTAATACTTCTTCTGAGAGGTAAATGAATCTTGAAAAAGAATGTGAAAGCACATCTCAGAGAACACTGGCCAGAAAAGTAATGTGATTAACTTTTTCCAGGTAAATGTACAAACTAAATGAGAAAATAAGCACTTAGGTACAGTGTGTGTGTATATGTGTGTGTGTGTGTGTGTGTGTGTGTGTGTGTGTGTGTGTGTGTATTTGAAATACAATTTTAAACTCCCTGTTTTAGGGGCGCCTGGGTGGCTTAGTTGGTTTAGCATCTGACTCTTGGTATCAGCTCAGGTCATGATCTCGTGGGTCGCGGGATGGAGCCCACTATGGGTTCCATGCTCAGAAGGAAGTTCGCCCAAAGATCCTCTCCCTCTGCCCCTCCCCCAACTTGTATGCTCAATCGGTCTCTCTCTCTCAAATAAATAAATCTTGAAAAAAAAAAGTCCCTGTTCTATTCTCACCACACTTCTCTTTAGAAACAAAATTAATTCAATTGCAACTTAATAACATTATTCTTGGGAAGAAATAAATCACTCCAAAATTGTAGATTTTTGATTTTGTTAAAAACAGAAAGGATAACTCACATGCAAAATAGCAGTCTTAGTTTTCAACTACCAGATAAATTCTTAAACTACACAGGAGTTAGATTCTCTTAAGTGAACAAATAGCCTTTATCATTATTCCAATTTGACAGGACCAACCCAGATAGGAAACTCTCCGTTATTTGCAAAACAAAACGGCCATCCCAACAGCCACATAATAAGCAAACTGCATTTGATTTAAAAGGTCATCTGAATCAGCCCAGTGGCTTAGCAACAGTGTTTGGAGTTGCTGAGAGACCTAAGATGCACATGGTCTTGAATTTCTTGGTCCTAGACACGTGAAAGCTAAACCAGCCACTGGGACTTTTACCAAAAAAAAAAAATTGGCTTTCATGAGAGAGTCTAAATGCCTGGATAAAATTCCCAAAAGCAAGCTCTTAACCACTGACAACAATTTGCCTGAGAAATGATATTAAACTAACCAACTCCTCAGGGACTCCCTTTTGGGTTTATATTTAAATAACTGAGCATGACCACTGATAAGATAATTTCTTACCATTTGGGGTTGGGGGAAAAATTAATTCTTCTAACAAAACAACAGTGGGAAAAAAAATTACTGAACTGAAACAATAAAGGGCTACTACTTATTAAGTCCTCATTCATTCAACAAATGTTTACTGATGTACGATGCATTCAACAGTGAGCAGACAAGATCTCTGCCCTCATGGGACTTACTTCCATGATAATCTATTTACTCATTAAAGTAACCCTGTTTCGTAGTCATTATTTCTAATTTAAACAAATTGGCAATTAATCTAAGGCTATACAGCTAAACTTGGTCTTCCTGACTTAAAGCCCAAGCTTTTAATTTAACTGACAAATCTCCTATCTGATCAATACAGACTGAACTTTCCATACAGAAAAGTGGTCACAACTGGATTTGTGTGAGACAACCTAAGGAGAGAGTCATGGACATAAAGATACTTTCCACCTTGTTCCGTGGACATTTTCTTAGTCATCCACCAAAACCTTTTTCTAGCTCGTAGCCACAAAGTAGACAGAACAGAGACACCTAAGGCTGTTTCTTCACTTTGAGAATGTGTTTTCTTCAGAAAAGCAGGACAATCTTTAATTTTTTAAAACTTCAAAATTTTTACATTGGATTTCTCACACCTAGCAGCATAAGGATTTCTTTTTAAAAGTAGACTTGCCACTGCAACAACAACAACAACAACAACAACAACAAAAACCAAACAAACAAACAAAAAACCCCAATATATTCACATAGTCCTGCTTTTAAACTTTCATGTGCCTCGGAAATCTTTCTAAGCTTTGTATTTAGTTCCTTGTTTTTATCAACACACACATTTCTTGGGCATCCAGTATGTGCCAGTCACTGGAGTGTTAAAGGCACAGACATGATTAAGACAAAGTCTCTACCATTGTGAAGTTTACAATCTCATGGGCAGAAAGAAACACAAATAGATAATTTCCACATAGAATGCTAAGTGATATTCCCAGGCCTAGGGGAGCTAAAGGGTTGAGGGAAATCTAACCTCCCTGGAGGACTCAGGGAAGGATTCTTGGAGGTCACCAAAGTCTTAAGAAAGGAAGAAAAGGAGGAAGGGAAAGGACATGCAAAGACAAATAGTTCCCTGTAGCTAGGACATAAGTACAAGGCAGAGAGTGTATTTCCATTTATTCATTCAATAAATATTTCTTGAGCACATGTATTTGTCAAATCTGGGCCAAATACTTCCTTGGGTTAACTCTTAAGCATTACACAACACTGTGCAGTGAGTGGTATTATTATTAGCAGAAAAGGAGACTGAGGATCCAAGAGCTTAAGTAATTTTATTTAAAACAGCTCATTTGACCTTTGCACAGTTCTGTTAGAAAGTCCTACCTTAATACGCAGTTAAAAGTTTCTAACACTAAGCTATACTTTCCATCTCTTGGCTTCAGTTCTATTCTCCAAACTTTTCTCACAAAATCTGCCCCTTTCCCCAATGATGATGATGATTTTGATAGCCTAAGCAAAACAATATAAAAGGGCAAACAGATAACTAAAATACTCATCTATAATGGTCGAATCCAATTAAAAAGGACAATATATTTAACCAAAACTCATATATTAAAACCTTCATACAAGGATTTAAAGACTCTACAATTCAACTTGAACTTCAGCTTTATAAAGTCAAAGGAAAGAAGGATGAGCTTAAAGTATGAGCATGCTACCAAAATGCATTTAAATACTACATGGAGATAAATTACCAAAGAAAAACAAGAAATTGACAAAGTACTTCCTCTTCTGAGGAACAAAAACGAACCTGGACACCCAAAGCTGTGTTTAAGCCTTTTACAGTCCTCTAGGTCCCTTCATGTTTTCCTGATTTCATACACCCTAGTTTGGCACAGTTTCCTTAAATAATCTATTCTTAGATAGATTCATTTGCTCCACCATCACTTTATAAGGTTGAGCGGAAGAGTACAGTTTTGAAGAATGCTACTGAGAACAATAAACACAACTTAAAGAAATTAAACGAATGAATCTTTACATTTTCCATTTAAGTGTTTCACCTTTTATTTGGGGCAGGTACCCTGTTGGGTGAGCAAACAGCATGAATCTAATAAGAAAGAGGATCTTTTGCAAAGTGGGCAGTGCACCAGCCTAAATCCAGAGAATGGTCCTTCAGCTATTGGCTATGTCCAGAAGGCCAAATTTGACTCTCATTTTAAAGAGCTTGCAAAAGAAAAAAAAAAGGGCTTGTAAAAGAATGACATTTACAGTTTAAACAATGGCTCCAGATTAAGAAGTATATACACTCTTTCTCTACTATTTTCATATAGATTTGGGGAAATTTTTTGAGTAATTGGTTGTTATTTTAAGAGCTGACGACCTAGTGTTCAAACCAAAATACGGAAATTTTAAAGTCACAATCAGATACACATAGGAGTCTACTCGATTACATCTGACATCAGCCAATACCAAATATATCCCTTCTAAAGAAGCAGTTTAACACAGAAGAACAAACACAGGTTTTGTAGTCACAGGCCAACGTTGAAATCTGGCTTTCTCACTTAGTAACTATAACAAAGTTAGATGAGGTTTGGCAACTGACTGAACCCAGTGGCCTTCACTTTCTACCTCAGTAAAAGGGGGACTATAACAACTACTTCACAGGACCGTTGTGAGGATTCAATTAGGCAACTTATTTAAAGTGCCTCACATAATGCTTGAAACAGAACAGGGTAGGTACCTCAAAAGTATTTGAATAAATACTAAAAAAAGCTTTATTAATAATTAATAACAATAGTATCAATAGTGACACAAATTGAGAGCAGCAGATGATGTTTCATTTTGTGCTACCATTTTTTAATAAAATATTTAAATTTTGTTGCTATTATTCTTTCTAAGCCTTTAAGCACGTTGGTAATAGAGTATAAAATCGTATCTCTTATGCAACGTCCTCTATCTTTCAAGGAAAGACATGATGGATACCACTATTGCATTTTATATTGTTTACTGTCAGCATTTTTCTTGTTCTATCTTCTCAGCTATTCTACAAATGTCTCCATCAACCGAAGTTTTTCCTTGAATCAGTAAAAACTCACCTAAAAATGATGTTCGTGTGTGAACTGATGTTTTTGCCTCCATACATAGTAATGATCCAGGCAGGCCTCGGTCTTACACCCCACTGTTGAAAACAGTCATCAGAAAATTCCCTCAAGTTCCATGAGTGAGGTTCAAACATGTCATCAATACCATTAGTACAAAAAGGCATGACCATTTCTGTGCAGGCCTAAAAAAGGAAGTCAAAAGAGAATCCAATAAGAAAATGAAGTGCAGAGTTAAATTAATTATCCAAAGTCATATAGCTAGTAGTAGCAAAGCTAGGACTTGAACTCAGGCAGTCTGGCTTCAGAGCACCTGCTCTTTACCTGTCATACCACCTTTCGTTATTTTTGGAAAGGCTCAGCTGAGAAGCTACAAAAGTTAGGGCTATATATTCTTCCTTTGTAAACTGCTTTCTTTCACATCTATTATCATAATTAATCATCAAAACAACTCTGGAGGGAAAGAATTATTATGTCTCATACAGATTAAGGAATGGAAGCTCAGAGAGAGTTAAAAGAAATGCCTTTCTTTTCTGTATCCATAAAATGCTTCCTTTATAGGACTTACCAAGATCTGTTGTAATATAAGTATATTTTTCACTGAGTTATATTTGAAGGAGAGATCATATTCTATTTATCTCTGTATCTTTACAGCCTAGAATGTTGTCTGACATGTGGTGAGTACTCAGAATATATTTGGTGGTGATTAAATACAGGAAGGAAGGAAGGAAGGAAGGAAGGAAGGAAGGAAGGAAGGAAGGAAGGAAGGAAGGGAGGGAGGGAGGGAAGAACTTACCCATGGTCTCACAGTGTAAGATAAGAGAGCCCAGATTTGGATCCAGGTCAGTGACAAAATACTATGAACTCTGTTACAGTACAACCATATCAGTGAAAAAGTAAGTTCCACTTGAGGAAATGATACACACTTACCTGATAGCTCCAACCCTGGGTTCCCAGACTGCTAGTTGTTGTCTCTGATATATTGAGGCAGCTTGCCTGGCCTGAATAATTGTAATAGACATTCAGAGCTTGGAAAATATTCTGCAGAAGCTGTGCATCAGATACACTGGGATTTTTCAAATACTGGCACACTACCTGTCATTTTAAAGAGATATAAAGAAGAAGAGTCAATGTATTTATAAAATCATAATTTTTAATGGAAAAAAAGAAGAAATATAATTTTGATTTGCCTATAAAACAATCTTAAACATCTAATAGCACTGCTTGACAGTTTTTATCCCGAGTATAATCCTGTTTACAAATGAATAAACCATTACTCTCCAAGTGTAAAATTTAAATTACTCTCTTAGCTATAGAAATAAACCAAAGTCATTTGCATGGTAGGCGAAGTCCTCCACATCTACCACTGTAGCCTCATCCTTTGTTCCAGTCTAGCAAAACCATTCCCATCACACCAGGCTCTTTCTCTCCTTGTTGCCTTTACTCACCCTGAAATACCCTTTTCCCACTCTCCCACTCCATTAATGTCTGGCAAACACTAATTCATTTTCTATGATATTTAGCTCAAGTATCAGCTCCTCTATAAGGCCATCATTATTATCTACACCCTCAAGTTGGGAAGAACTAAATCACTCCCCTTTGTGCTTCTACTTATTCCCTGTACTTTTTCTAACAGAGTCCCTGTAACACTGCATTGTACTCATTTAATTCCAGAACATCTTACTCAGCACTTAGCAAAGTATCTAACTAAATGCTAGCTGAATGAAGAAGTACATTTTTGAATGATAAAAAAGGGAATCGTGAAAAGGCAGAAGAAATGAATCAGGGAAAATTCAATGTCTCTCCCCAAATGCATTCAGCACAAAAACGTTTTTATGAAATGTTAAATGGTACTTTGTGAAAAAAAGTTTTCATAGTCAAATAATTTTAAGATACATCGTATTGGCAAATGTGAACAGGATTCCTCAGGGCCTTTAACATGCTCATCTGAAATGTGGCTCTCCAAAAGGGAGATAGAGTGTGCACTATTTTCAATAAGTTTTGGAAATAACAAATAAAAGAAAAAGTCAGAAATTAAGATGTCCAAATAACTTGGATATACCTTTAAAAAGTAACAGTGATTAAGGAGAGCGCATGTTGTGATGAGCACTGGGTGTTATACACAACTAATGAATCATTGAATACTATATCAAAAAACTACAATGTACTGTATGTTGGCTAACTGAACATAAAAAAATTAAAAAATAAATTTAAAAAAAGTGACAGCGAGGTCATAAGAATAAGATACACCTGAAAAGGTGACATAAAGAAACAGAATTGAGCAAACCTATCAATCCTAAAGGATTAAAAAAATGCAAGCTAAAGAAAAAAGGCAAAACAGTGTTTTACTATTCTGACAACTTTCAATTATTCATGGTAGGTCAAAAAATACCTAACATTTGCATAGCACTTTTTTCAGAACATATTCCTAAGAAATATGCCAATCAGAAACAAGAAAATATGGAAATCAAGAACCAACCACAGAATTTGTTATTATTGCCAACAGTTGATCAGCATTCCTTCTTGACTGTGGACACTAACAGTGGACTCAGCTCTTTCCAAATCCAACATAAAACTATGGAGTGGACCCATGGAAGGCATAGAAGAGCATTAAGTTCAAGTATAGCTCAATAGATGAGGCAGGGTGACCATGTAAGCTGGGCAGGAGGAAAAGGGAGTGCTGATGAGCGACAACAAACAAGTAGCCTAAAACTCTGGAAAAGAACAGTAGCAAGTTAAGTGTGACTCACATGCTGGCATCAGATCCCCTCTCAGAGCTAGAACACTAGCCCTCTGTCAGGCAAAGAAAAGGAGTTCCCCATGAATAGCCATCTCTGCAAACAGCAGTTACTGTCACTTCTTAAGAGACACAAGTATGGCTGGGACCGGCACCAGCTGACAATACTTGGGTTTCGGCAGTCCCAGTCACACAGAGAGAACATCGTGGTCAGAAACTTGGCGTCTAATAGAAATTCCATGTCCAGATTAAGGCCACTCCTGGGTTCACTGTTCTCTGTGAGGTCAGGGCTTCTTTGGAGTATTGGGTTCAGTTCTGAGCACCACACATTAAGAAGGACAATGACCAAAGGAGCAATCAGGGTGGGGATTTGAGGAAAACTTGAAGCTATCCTACAATCGCTCCTTTGTATCATTCCCAATCCTTCACACTACAGAGGCCACAATAAATAACACTGGTGCTAAATTTTTATCTATATCCTTAACTGCTTTCTTGAGATAATGGGTTCAAAGGAAATAAACATTTTTTTAAAAGATTTTATTTATCTGAGAGAGAGAGGAAGAGAGAGCAGGAGCAATGGGAAGGGGCAGAGGGAGAAGCAGGCACCGCGTGAGCAAGGAGCCCGAAGCAGGGCTCGATCCCAGGACCCTGGAATCATGACCTGAGCTAAAGGCAGATGCTTAACCAACTGAGCCACCCAGGTGCCCCAGGAAACAAGTACTTTTAAGGCCTTTGCTACATCCTGTCAAGCTGCCTTATAGAAAGAAAGTACCAGTTTATAATTCTACTGGTACACTAGATAATAGAAGGCCTAAAAAAAAAATCACTTAAAATTTTTTGTAAAATACTTACAAATTTACTAAGGGAATTTTATTATTTTACTGCTCCTAAAGTTCCTTTCTAGCTCAAAACTTCTGTGAGTCCAAGCATCATCCTCTAGCATAAAAGACAAAATCTCTACATATCTCTATGTATTTTCTTAATAATTATCATAGTAAAGAATGAATGCAGTTTTCAAAAAAAATACTGAAGTTATACTAGCAAAACCTTAGCACTATTTCCATGCTTATTCAAAAGGAGATAATCATGGGGTGGCTGGGTGGCTCAGTCAGTTAAGTGTCCGACTCTTGATTTCAGCTCATGATCTCGGGATTGTGGGATCAAGCCCCGTGTTGGGCTACACACTCAGCACGGAGTCTGCTTGTTCCTCTCCCTCTGTTCCTCTCCCCCACCCTGCTCATGCAGGCACTCTGTCTTTCTCTCTCTCTCTCTTCCCCTATTTCTAAAATAAATAAATAAATAGATACATAGATAGATAAATCAATAAATAACTTTGAAAACCAGAACACCAACAAAAAAGAATAAAAGGAGATAATCATGTACTTTTATTACAGATCCATAGAATGCACAAAACACTTACGTAAATGTTAATTTGGAACCACATGAAATTGTCCAGCTTCTTTGGTTCAACCTCATCTAATACTCATTTCACCTTAAGCCTGATAATTTGCAGTTATTAGCCAATTGACGACTATAAGCACTTGGCCTACTGACTGTTTATTTAGGAGCTATGATCTACTCAGACAACAAGGAAAGAGTCCCTGCCAACCACTTCCATTCAGAATACTGACCACCTATATAGCCTCTGTACTATATTTTCTATTTATTTTGTGGACACTATCAAATTAGCTTCTTCCAAATACTGTCTACATACGGGATAGCACTTCTTTTACTTTTTCTTTTTCTTTTTTTATTTATTTCACAGAGGGAGAGAGATCACAAGGAGGCAGAGAAGCAGGCTCCCCGCTGAGCAGNAGGATAGCATTTCTTTTTCTTTTTCTTTTTTTTTTTTTTAATTTATTTCACAGAGGGAGAGAGATCACAAGGAGGCAGAGAAGCAGGCTCCCCGCTGAGCAGGGAGCCCGAAGCGGGCCTCAATCCCAGGACCCTGAGATCATGACCTGACGGCTCAGCAGAGGCTTTAACCCACTGAGCCACCCAGGCGCCCACGGGATAGCATTTCTACTTATGCCATAAATTCACTGATCTGAGGGCATCTGGGACTGAGGCTGCTAGTACAAGTACTGAATATTCCTTGAGATCAGATACTTTCTCTACAATGACCCAGGGAAAAACATAAGGCCATCCCCATATCACATAGAAAACAAGCTAGGAGAGGTCTGGCTACAGATCTACAATCTTAAAACTATGAATATAAGTTCTGAACCCAGACTTTGGCCACAGAGTCCTGGCATAACACTGCCCCTCTGTTATTATGTAATAACAATAATAGCTATTGTTATTATTATATAACTAGTATCACTTTTAGTGCTTACTATACAAAGGGTCCTATTAAATTCTCATAATGACCCTAATAAGCATTACAAATACTATATCCCCACTTTGTCAATGAGGAAACTAAAGCACAGAGAGGCTAAGAAACTTGCCCAAACATCATTCAGCCAGGAAATGGCAGAGCTGGGATTCAAATGCAAGACACACTCTGAAGCTTCCATTTGTAATAACCAGCACTACACATACTCAACCTCAAACTTTTAGTATAAGAGAAAAATAACAACACAAACAGTGCCTAAATATACCTGTAGTTTCATTCTTAATTTTTAAAGCAAATTTTTAAATTCTTAGATTATCTTTATATTTTTCTAAGTTTATTTGTCTTAGGTAAAAATTTTAATAAAAGGGATTCTGTGTCAATATAAAAATCATACAACTTTTCTGGGGCACCTGGGTGGCTCAGTCAGGCTGCCTTCGGCTCAGTCATGATCCCAGGATCCTGGGATCAACTCCACGTCAGACTCCCTGCTCAGTAGGGAGCCTGCTTCTCCCTCTCCCTCTGCCTGCTGCTCCCCCTACTTGTGTGCTCTCTCTCTCTCTTTCAAATAAATAAATAAAATATTTTAGTTATGCAACAAAAAACTGTACAATAGTAATTAATATGAGGCTCAACAATAAACATATGAAATACTTAATTTACCTTCTATTTCTTAGAACAAAGATGAACGTACAAGAAAAAACTTAAAAAGAGTATTACACATTCATTTTAATAATTCTGGTTTTAAAGAGTATAGAAGCAGAACATTCCAATCTTAGTAGCAAACTAACTAGCTCTACACACAAATATTTAGATTCTGCTCTTTGACCCCACATACACTAAAGAAAGTAAAGATAATGATTTATTTAAAAGCTTTACATGTCCCCTTACCTATAAGGATAAGCATTTGAGTAAGAGAAAGAAAAAGGGGGCAAAGAAATTTTTTTTAAAAGAAGGAAAGAAGATAGGTTTAAAAAAAAAAGATCAACCTCCTCTCAGAAAGTATGGTCCATCCACATTAGAGAAAGGATTAAGCAGATACATTCAGCTTTTCTAACAGATTTTCTTTCTCTAAGGTTTCAATACCCCTCTCACACTCACAGATAATCACATTAGTTTTGTCATTAAAAGCTCTCTTTTCATAGAATGCACCTAAACCGCTTAAACCACCCAGAGAGGTCGCATACATTATCAAACACCAAGACAAACGGAAGAGATTTTCCATCTTATGTCTTATTATTTCACTATATCTATCTACATGCTCAGAAGGCTAAGCCAAGAGATTTGGTGAGTTATCGGCTAAAAACTTTTTCAAAATAAACAACCTCTATAGTATCCTTAAACACTGCTCTTTAAGCTGAGAAGAGACCTAGTAGTTTTTATGCTGACGGAGCAGTCAAATGACAGAGAGGTTTTCTATTTCTCTTTTCTCTTCTTGTGTTCCCTCAGCCAAGTCCATGATTATTTCTGCATGAATGTTGCAGCTTCTGTTAACAGTAAACAAAAGCAAATGGAGTCCGAGTGTGCAGAGCCCACAAACAAATTAAAAAGAACGATACTTGAGTTGACACGGAAAAGGCATTCAATCACTGCCTATGGATCCTTCAGAACCATACAAGCAAGGTTCAGGCAGAATTGGAAATTACCTACTTTTTTTCATAACCCAACTGTTACACATTATCTCACTATCCTAAGCCTGAGTTACAGACTTAGAAAAGGACGGCTGTTTGTCAGCCCTTTAAAAAGGAGGAAGTGTATCAGAGGGAGGAGGAGTCCTGGTTAAATGGAACTATCCAAGTGAAAGAGCGGTCCCCAACTGGGTAGTGTTCCTGGGATTAGTGGGTTGGGAGAACAGAGAGGAGGTCAAGAAAGGAGAAATAGAATGAACAGTGAAAGAAAGTGATCTAAAGCTAAAACTTTGGGAGGGAGACACGTAGTAGAAATACTCTGGAATCATATAGGATAAAACTGGATATAGGGCAATGGAAATTTCTCAAGCAGGGTGTAAAGAGAGATTTCTTTCGGTTGGGGGTGCAGGCAAGAAACAGAGTCATAAATATATTATAAGCAAACAAGAATTCTTTAATATGCCAAAAGAAAGGATAAAACCAGTAAGACATAACTGAAGACAATGACAAGAAGCAGTCCTGAAGAAAAGTAAAAGGTGATTGTCGGGCAAGACACAAGTTACCTTGTCTTAAAAATAAGCTTTTATAATGTACACATACAAAAGGTAAAAGAAGGATTGTGCTAAATCAAAAACAGATGACAAAATGTTTGAGATACACTCCACTAACTTTGAGTGAATATTTAGGAGAAGAAAGGATAGATATTTATTTACATTTAAGATGCAACAGCAAAGTATCTCAAAAGGAACATTAAAGAAATGGGGAGAAAAGCAAAGTTAGTGTTCCTTGTTCCAAATCATAAACAAATGAACACTAAAAAGCCGTATTCCTCTGGCTTTTTTTCTAAATCAGGGGTTGGCATACTATAGCCCCCAGGCCAAATCCAGGCTACTGCCTGTTTTATAAATAAAGTATTATTGTGACACAGTATTCCTCATTGATTTATATTTGTCTATGGCTACTTTCTTGCTACAGCTGCAGAACTGAATTAACTGCAGAAACCGAATGGCCCACAAAACATAAAATATTTACTATCTAGTTCTTTACAAATAAAGTTTGCCAACCTTCATTCTAAAGAACAAGGGAATTCCCCATATGTTTTTATCACCTGACAACTCATTTGTTCTTCAAGTGGGCATAAAAATGCAAATGTAATTATCACTTTATAAAGAGAATACAGTTAAATCTGATAGCTGTCACAATGTGGCTAGTGATCCACCCAAAACTTCAGCCAAATCCTCTCCTCATCCAGTGCAATATGGTAGAAAACCAGAGGCTCTGAACAATGGTAGACTCAAGCTCAAATCCCACTTTCACCATCTCTTCACTAAGCTTAAATTTCCTCTCCATAAAACTCCATAAATTTCCTCTCCATTATACCTCTTTTTCCAATATTATGGGAAATAAATGAGATAGCATATATGAAAGTGTTCTGCAAACAGTAAAATAATATAGATAAGGCATTATTAACACAAAGACATATATGGAGGCTAACTGACCCAAATTTAGTTTTTTTCTCATTATTTTGATCCAGGTTTTCTTACCATGAGAGAGATCAGCTCTTTTAAATATTTCTGTATTGTCTAAATTCGATTTAATTCAATACACATTTACATCTGGCCTGCTATGTGCAAGACATCCACTTGTCATTCTACGTTTTGGATGAAGAAAAATATGTCTAATAGCAAATGACCTTGTGCCATTTGGGTTACAAAGTTTTAAGCAAAATGTTCATTTAATATTAAGTTCAAAGGAACTGTTAAATTAGAAGTGCTTTTGAAAACTGGTTCTCATATTATCAAGTCTATTTATATTTCTGGCACACATTCCACCTGCAGAATCAGTTATATTCTCTAAACTTAACCATCAAGTTGGCCAAACTTGGATTTTAAAACTAAGAAGAATGTTCTTTATAAAGAAATGCTTAGAAGGGGATATACAATAAAGAATTTTGCCATGTAAAGAACCTAAAAACTAATGATGTAATGTGTCTTCACACATTTCCAGAGTGTTTTCACAACTAATATTTTATTTGATCCTGAGTATAACCCTACGGAGAACGTAAGTAAAATTATCTCATTTTGCCGAGGAAGACATAGAGGTTCGGAAGAGACAGCCTCGCCCAAGATCACACAGCTGGTAAATGGTAGTTCTAGATAAAGAATCCAGAGTCAGTACTCTTTCCACTCCACCCTGCTGCATGGAGATCACTCCTTTATGGTAAGCGTGTAGCACTTAGAAACACATTAGCAGGTGACTGAATCATAGCACTGTGAGAGCACTTGCCATTTATTAACCACTAACCATATGACATAGGTCTATGTGTCTCACATACATCACAAAGATGTAATAAAGTAAATTGTCTATGCGAGACTTGGCACACAGTAATCACTCCATTAGCAGCAACTACTGGTCTTAGTTTTAATTCATACAACTCTATAATCTATACATTTTGTCTTCTTTATTCAAATGAGAGGAAACTGATGTTCAGAAAGTTAGATAAGGGACTCCTGGGTGGTGCAGTCAGTTTAAGCCACCAACTCTTGGTTTGGGCTCAGGTGGTGATCTCATGGTCATGAGATGAGCCCCACATCAGGCTCTGCACTCAGTATGGAGTCTGCTTACGACTCTCTTTCCTTCTCCCTCTACCTGTTGCCCCTGTACTCTTTCTCTAAAAATAATAATAATAATAATAATAATAATAATAATAATAATAAATCTTAAAAAAAAAAGAAAGAAAAAAAGAAAAGTTAGGTAAGATGCCCAAGTGAGTAACCACAAATGACAGAAGCCAGGATTTCTGTCCAGGTTAGTCAAACCCAGAGCCCCTTTGTCATTGGAGAGTCCTTTGATGCTAAAAGTCACAGAAAGCACCAGCTTAAAAAACAAAACAAAATCCTGAAACTAATAATACACTATATGTTAATTAACTTGAATTTAAATTAAAAAAAAAGAAAAAGAAAGATGCTTTCTAAAAACAGAGAGAGAGAGAAGTTCATATGAAAGGACGTTTCTCTGTTACCTTGATAGGCCAAGCAGGTAAAGGCTGTAAAAAGTCAGACTCATAAGGGTAGTCCACCATTGCCAGATTTATCCAGGTTTCAGAGAGCCAGGCTTTCAAACGCTGGACATCCTGAGTATTTGTTAATGCAGTACATAAGTCAAGGGCTTCAGAAAGCCAACGTAAGCCAGCACCTGAGAACAGAATCACATTTTTGGGAATCTAAAAAGCACCACTTGACAGAAGGCTTTACTCGGTATTTTAGAAAATTCCACCTTCTATGCTTTTTCAACATTCAAAAAAGATTTTTAGAGCATCTGGATAATCCCATAATAAACAAGTTGTCTATTCTCATGGAGTCTGCCAGAAATTATATGAATTATTCCCTGTTTCAAAGATATTATTGACATAAGTAAATAAATAAACAAATGGAACATTAGAGAGCAATCAGAATGTGTAAACCACAATTAAATTGTTTTATAATGGAAGTATCTGACATAGTGTCAAGCAAAAGACAGCAGACACAAAACATACATACTGTGTTCCTGTTTATACTGGATGATGAGTATACTACTATACCATACTGATTATGTTTTCCTTGTGAAAATTCATCAATTTTGTATTGATGTATTTTGATTTGTGTATATTTTTGTATGTTTTACTTAAATAAAAGTTACTGAAAAACTGAGAAGTGTTGAAATTAACAAGTGAAAGGTAAAAAACTCTGTGATTCCATTCTATTAATTAAAGCCTACCTGTTCTTGAGAATCGATTAATAGCATCCCATGAGCTGCGGATGGTTTCTGAACAATTTGGACCACTTCTCTTAAAATCTTTAGTTACAATCTCCATAAATACACCACAAGGTACCAGATTACCAAAATGCCAAATGGGAGCAGAGGCTGCAAGAGCTCTAAATGGTGAGAAATATAAGAAAGGAGAAAAGAAAAAAATACAACTTACTGAATTCAAGTTTTAAAATTGAAACTGATACTGAACAAAAATGGTGAGAAAAGTTACAGTTGTTAATGAGATAGAAAGTAGAAATATCAGTACAACAGAACATGTTTTACCCAAAACAAATCTCTACGCCTGGACAATCATTAAGAAGTACTCATGTCCAACATAAATGCATTTACCCAACCACTATATGAGGATATTTCATCCTGAACCAGGCTGCAAGCATGCCACCGTAAGAGCCCCCTATGGCAATGACAGGTTGATTTTTAGCTCCTGGAATTGTTTTTTTCAAGTGTTTGATTAACACTGCAAAATCAGCCAGAGCTTGTTCCGATGTCAGAAAATCCAAGTGTCTGGAATCCTAAAGAAAAGTAACAAAGAACATGTATAAATGTGCACATAATAGCAGCTTAGGCATAGGATAGATCAAAAAAAAAAAAAAAAAAAAGCCAGTCAGATAAGCTTTTCTCCAAACAGAATTTCTAGGCAATTGAGTTAAAATGCCCAGTCAACATAAAAGCAATGCTGATTTAAACAAATCATTAAAAAAATGATTTTAAGTTTGTGGGACGAACATAATGTATTTTGCATTCAAATGTAATTTCTATTAAATGCTATTTACCAAAGATCTTGTTGAGGTTGTAGAAACAACAAAAACAGACTGTAAGTAACATTTAACAGCAAATGTGACAAAACACAATTCTCAGCTTAACAGACAATTGCTGTATTATAATTTTTTTTTTAAAACTTGAAACATTTACAATGGCTACCATACAGACAAAGGTAGACTGAATCCTGTGAAAAACTGAAGTATCATCAATAAAAATAAATCTCATCCTCCCTAATAAGAAAGATAATTATTATGTCTGGTATACCAACAACTGGAAATTACCCTGTTGTAAACAATATAAAATTAGAGTTAAAAACAAAACCAATAGAGCAACTGTATTCAGGCATTAGAAAATTGGCAACACAAGACATTGATCTCTGAGAGAAGGATACTCATAAAGTAAGTTCCATGATCAACTAATTCTCTACCTAGAGACAACTGCCTCACTTCAACATAGGGAAGTAGAGCTCAGAGTCCTGCTAAGCTGAGGAGGCTAATAAAGTATCTCCCTTTAAAAGATAAGGCCTACGGGGCACCTGGGTGGCTCAGTGGGTTAAATCCTCTGCCTTCGGCTCAGGTCATGATCTCAGGGTCCTGGGATCGAGGCCCCCATCAGGCTCCCTGCTCAGCGGGGAGCCTGCTTCCTCCTCTCTCTCTCTGCTGCCTCTCTGCCTACTTGTGATCTCTCTCTGTGTGTCAAATAAATAAAAAAAAAAAAAAAAAAAAAAGATAAGGCCTACGTCCTCTGTCTTTGAACTGGGACTAGACCTAGTGACTTGGTTCTAACCAATAAAATGTGTCAGAAGCAATATGTGACTTCCAGTGTTAAGTCATAATAAGCACTGCAGTTTCCACCTGGCTCTATTGGATTATCAACTTTGAGGGAAGCCCGCTGCCTTGTCATGAGGCCACACAAGTAAGCCTTTGAAGAAATCCAGGAAGAGACATACTGTAGCCTCTTGCTAACACCCGGCAACGTTTATCACTCATGTGGATTCTCCCTATAGTGGAGAAGGTTCTCTGGGACCAGTCAAGCCTTCAGATAATTGTTAGCACCAGCTGACATCTCAACCTCATGAGACCCCTTGAAAAAGAACCTCCTAGCTGAGCCACTTTTAATTTCTTACCCATAGGAACTATGAGACACTAAATGTTTATTGCTGTTTTAAGTCACTAAGGTTTGAGGTAAATTGTTACATTGCAATAGGTAGAGCTATATACCTATTAGGCTGTCTTATTTGGTCTTCATGCTTTGGTCTCACCACTCTGACTCCTTCCATCATTTGGCACAGTCTGAAACCACATAATTCCCATTCACATACTTTACTATGTATGTCACCTACTACTTTAGCCTTCCCCCTTATCCAAGATGTATACCTTCTGACCTCTTACCTCCTTTCTTATTGTCTGTCACTAGTCTTTTACTTCCAGTTTTCATGGCATTATGTATAGTTGAGTGCGATCTTTTCTAATTCTCGCATAATATTTGTAATATTATCCCCCAAGCTACTGACAAATTCTGTGAGCACATGAAGAAAAAGAAGCATATCAAAGAGAGCCCTCTGCTCCATTTTGCTAACAAAGTATGAACGGAAGGGATCTAGAAGAGAATGTTACATTTCTGTCTGCAACAAGGTGACTACTTCCAATGGTTTCAGGACCTATCAACTCTCCTAATCAGATAATCATGCAGAATAATAAGCTAAAGAATAGAGTTTCTTATGCAGCCCAACAAATATCAGCAAATTGTTCTGCTTTTCACTTACAACACAAGGACTTTTTATTTATTTATAAAATGAACTAATAAAACCCCTGAAAACAAAAATTAAAACTCCTTTCAAAATAGGCAGCCTAGAAAATTACTGTCCCCAAGTTCTTCTAACTCAGAGTTCCCCCTAAAGATGGTATATGTATACTGGTAGTATGCATGATGGTCTTAGATAATGCACAACCTTTTTTAATTTAATACTTGCTTTAATGTCATTTAGAAAAAACATATAACTAATACATAAAGCCCTTGTTAAGGTAATGCAAAATTTGAAAAGTTGTTTAAAGAAAGATATTACATAAATAATAGTGCAGTTGGCAATCATATACTCAGAATCACAAAGGAAGTACACGAGTGAGTTAGATGCAGAAAATGTATCCTTTTTTTTTTTTTTTAAGATTTTATTTATTTATTTGACAGAGAGAGATCACAAGTAGGCTGAGAGAGAGGAAGAGGCAGGCTCTGTGCCGAGCAGAGAGCCCGATGCGGGCCTCGATCCCAGGACCCTGAGATCATGACCTGAGCCGAAGGCAGAGGCTTTAACCCACTGAGCCACCCAGGTGCCCTCCTTTTTATTAGATGTAGAGTCTGTGGTCAAGGCCAAAGCTCTTTGTGAGATCAGGAAAGGCCAGCAGGGAATCCAAATGGCCCATTGGACTCACTGAAAACAGGGATAATGTGTCCTCATTTTATTGAAAAATACCTCATTAAACATTTGAATGGTCATTGTATTTTTTTCCAGTGGTAGAGGAATTTAAGTGTATAATTTATAAAGCAGAATTACTTAATGACATTTTGAAACACTGAGAAGTTCCCTTCAGAGTCTCTGTAGCCATACCTTAAGATTTCGCTGGTGACAGCTAACCTCATCACACTGAGTTAAAGACTGACCAACATTATAAATGATAATATTATGGTTTTAAAAAGGCTTAATCTGTTCAATTGCATATAAAAAGGAAAGATTAAATATAAATTTTTGAAATTTCAAGTGTTCAAGTTAAAGCTATCATTTCTTCCTTAGATATTATTAGAACATGTAACATTCTAAACTTCAAAAAAAAAAAAACCAAAACCCTTTTAAACTTAAAAATAAGTATACATGCACACCTCAGAGATATTATAGGTTCAGTTCTAGACCACTTCAATAAAGTGGATATTGTAATAAAGCAAGTCAAATTACTATTTTGGCTTTCTAGTGCACATAAATGTTATGTTTACACTATACTGTAGCCTAGTAAGTGTATATTAGTATTATTTCTAAAAAGATATACATACTTAATTTAAAAATACTTCATTGATAAAAAATCCTAACCCTCATCAGAGTTTTCTGAGCTTTCATCTTTTTACCAGTGGAGGATCATGCCTAAATGATGATGGCTGCCAACTGGTCAGGGTGGTGGTTGCTTAAGGCTAGGGTGACTGCGGCAATGTCTCAAAATAAAACAACAATGAAATCTGCCACATGGATTGATTTTTCCTTTCATGAATGCTTTCTCTGTAGCATGTGATGCTGTTCAATAGCACTTTACCCACAGTAGAGCTTCTTTCAAAATTGGAATCAATCCTCTCAAACCCTATAGCTATTTTACCAAGTAAGTTTATATAATTTTCTATATTCATTGTCATTTCTATCGTCTTCATAGCATCTTTACTAGCAGTAGATTCCATCTCCAGAAACCACTTTCTTTGCTTATCCATGAGAAACAACTCTTCATCTATTCAAGTTTTATCATGAGATTGGAACAGTTCAGTCACATCTTTAGGCTGCACTTGTAATTCTAGTTCTCTTGCTGTTTCTACCACATCTGCAGTTACATCCTCCACTGAAGTCTTCAGCCCCTCACAGTCACACACAAGGGTTGAAATCTACTTCTTTCACACTCCTGTTCATGTTGATATTTTGGCCTCGTCCCACAAATCCTGAATACTCTTCATGGCATCTAGAATGGTGAATCCTTTCCAGAAGGTTTTCAATTGACTTTTCCCATATCTATCAGAGGATTCACTCTCTGTGGCAGCTATCGTTTATGAAATGTATTTCTTAAATAAGATTTGAAAGTCAAAATGACTTCTTGAGCCCTGGGCTGCAGAATGGATGCTGTTATTAGGAGACATGCAAACATTCACCTCATTGGACATCTCCATCAGAGCTCTTGGATGACCAGGTGCATTGTCAATGAACAATAATATTTTGAAAGGAACTTTTTTCTTCCTGAGCAACAGGTCTCAACAGTGATCTTAAAATATTCAGTAGACCATGTTCTGAACAGATGTGCAGTCACCCAGGCTTTGTTCTTTCATTTTTAGAGCACAAAAAAGTAGATTTAGCATAATTCTTTGAGGCCCTAGGATATTCGGGATGGTAAATGTGCACTGGCTTCAATTTAAAGTTACCAGCTACACTAACCCCTAACAAGCTAGTCAGGCTGTCCTTTCGAAGATTTGAAGCCAATCATTGACTTCTCCTCTATAGCAATGAAAGTCCTAGAGGGCATTCTCTTTCAACAAGAAGCTGTTTCATCTATACTGAAAATCTATTGTTTAATGTAGTTACCTTCATGAATTATCTAGCTAGATTTTCTGTATAACTTACTGCAGCTTCTATATCAGCACTTACTGCTTCATCTTGCACTGTTATGTTATGGAGATGGCTTCTTTCCTTAAATCTCATGAACCAACCTTTTCTTCTGTAACTTCCTCACTTCCCTCAGCCTTCATCAAATTGAAGAGAGTTAGAGCCTTGCTCTGGATTAGGCTTTGACTTGAGCGAATGTTGTGGTTCATTTGATTTTCTATACAGGCCACTCAAACTTTCTCCATATCAATAACAATGCTGTTTCACTTTTTTGTCATTTGTATGTTCACTGCAGTAGCACTTTTAATTTCCTTCAAGAATTCTTTCTTTGCATTCACAACCTGGCTGAATGACTGGCACAAGAGGCCTAGCTTTTGGCCTCTCTCAGCTTTGAACATGCCTTCTCAATAAGCTTAATCATATCTAGCTTTCTATTTATAGTGAGAGACATGCAACTCTTCTTTTCAATGGAAAACTTAGAGGCCATTGTAGGATTATTAATTGGCTTTAATTCAATATTTTTGTCTCAGGGAATAAGCAGGTCTGAGGAGACAGAAAGAGATGGAGGACGAGCCCCTCGGTGGAGCACTCAGAACAGATACAATATTTATCATCTTATGTGAACATCTTAGATGACTGATCACAGATCACTGTAACAAATATAAAAATAATGAAAAAGTCCAACATATTACAAGAATTGCCAAAATGTGACACAGAGACACAAAGGAAGCAAATGTTAGAAAAATGGCACTGAGGGCACCTGGGTGGCTCAGTGGATTAAGCCTCTGCCTTCGGCTCAGGTCATGATCTCAGGGTCCTGGGATCGAGTTCTGCATTGGGTTCTCTGCTCAGCAGGAAGCCTGCTTCTCCCTACTCTCTCTGCCTGCCTCTCTGCCTACTTGTGATCTCTCTCTCTCTGTCAAATAAATAAACAAAAATCTTTTTTAAAAAATGGCACTGATACACTTGTTCAACACAGAGTTGCTACAAATCTTCAATTTGCAAATAACACATGATTTGTGAAGTACAGCAAAGTGAAGTGCAATAAACAAGGTATGCCTGTACTTACCTGGAATGATTTGTTACCAAAAGGTAGGGACTCTCCATAGTAACGATGTTCTGCAAACACCAACATAGCCTTCAGTTGGTCAGCCACATCCCACATGAACCCCTGGGAAGAATTTACAAATCCACAGGATAAAAATCAGGATGTGAAAAAAGTCACTGAACCTCTTGGCAACTCCTATGAAATGAATGTTAAACCAGACCAAAAAGAGCTCTGAGAAGCTACACAATTTATGTTTGTTCTACAGATAAAAAATTATTGTTTCATTGTTGTACATCAATCTCATACTATGTTAGAGTGAAACAATTAAAAATAAGTCCAAGTCACTTAAACACCAGTAATTCAACTCTCCTTATTCTAACACTCTAGCTGTAGAATCAATATTATATTGAAAATAGCCTTCAAATTGCCCTCTGTACCAAACGGTCCAGGAAAGAACAGAGGATATCTAAGTTAGCTGCCTACTCAGAAACATTTACAACATAAAAGAAAAAAAAATACAAATAGGCATACTGGACTCCCTTGGGTTCCATATTAATCTTATTTACTTGAAAATAAGCAGTAGCTAACAATGGCTAATAATAATCAAGTGCTTGCAATGTGTCAGGCACTGTTCTAAATACTTCATATATATTAATATACTTAATTATCATAACAATCTAGGAGATAGGCACTTTTATTATCCCCATTTTAGAGACAAGGACACTGAGACACAGTAGTTTAAATATCCTATGACAGTCACACAACTAGAAAGTGGCAGAGCCAAGATTCAAGCACTGGCTGGCTGGCTTCACAGCACAATCATCAAGCGCTGTCCAACCTCCTCATGTCCATACTTAATGCTGGTGATTAATCAATCACTGCATTTTTTTCATTTACCTCAAATGGTGTCCTCAGAATCCTTCCTGACAAAGCACTCTAGGCAGCCAACATCAATCGATTAGATTTAGATTTAGCACAGATTAAAACTATTTGTCATTCCTAGGGCATGCTCTTGTTTTTTAATGAACTGCTGCTCCCTAACAACTAAGAACTTCTAAAAGGTTTTGCTCATTTTGATCAATAAGTGAACAGTTAAAAGATCTGTATGCATGTGATGACAGAATTTAAACTGTTATGTGTGATGGTTTCAATAATACTCACTTTCTCTCTTAATACCTTGCCCATTCCCTGCCATTTATCTGCAGATCCTGTAACAACCAGTTCAAGCATGCCCTCCTCTGCCTGCCCCATTGTGGCACTGCTGATCACTCCTGCCTCTCAACACCACTGTGCTAGGCATAGCTCTCTATTACTGTGTTGCAATATTTGCTTATACATGTGTCTTACCCTACCAGACTCATGAGCTTCTTAAGGATAAGGATCATCTATCAAAATAGCCCCCCTCTGGGGAGCTGACCTCAGGCTTTTAAAGGATGCAATTTAAGTGAACTGATTCACATTATAATAAGTGATTATGTGCTTCCATCTATTTCAGGATATTTTTATTTTTCAGAAGAGGTCCATGTAATACATTAACATTTAATAATGTAGCATTGTTCTAAGTTCCTAATTCTTATTTAGTCCTCACAGCAACTTTATGAACCAGATTATTAATATACCCATTTAGCAGATAAGAAAACTGAGGCACAGAATAAGAAACTACCCAAAGTCACAAAGCATAATGGTAAAACCAGAATTCAATCCTTTCAATCCTAATCAGTCTAGCATTCCTGACCATTCTGCTACATCATCTCTTAACAGATGAATGTCCAGAATATGTGAATATGCAACCAGGACATTTTAGTATGTATAGGGAGGTGTCTAGGGCTGGGAAAAAACTGGGATCCTCCTAAGGATCTACCTTTAGCCACTTCCTGGAACTGCTCCTACACTATATTGCTCTTCCTCTCTACCACTTCTGAGGCAAGCCTAAAATTATGCTGTAGTGTCTGTCAAGCAGTGGAGCCAGGTACAGCTGCCTATCTGTAATAAAGAAAAGGAGGGGACACATGGGTGGCTCAGTTAAGTGTCTGACTCTTTTTTTAAATGTTTTTTTTTTAATTTTTTCACTTATTCTTATTTTTTAATTTTTTTTTAAAGTGTCTGACTCTTGATTTCAGCTGAGGTCATGATCTCAGGGTCATGAGATTGAGCCCCAAGTTGGGCTCCACACTGAATGTGGAGCCTGCTTAAAATTCTCTCTCTCCCACTCCCTCTGCCCCTCCCCTCCCATTTGTTCTCTCTCTCTCTCAAAAGAAGAAGAAGGAAGAGGAAGAGGAGGGGGAGGAGCTGGAAAAATAACTGGACAGGAGAAGCTACCCTATAGCCTTGGTATAAATGGGAAGTCACATAAGAGAAAGAAAAAAAAAGCTAAAGCAACCTCAGTTGTTCCATAGAAAAAGTAAGCAGAAATCTGATGGAAAATAAATCTTAACTTCATTTGTCACTGATGTAAGAGAAACAGACATCCTAGGATCTCATTTCTCAGGAAATTACTTTATTTATTTATTTATTTTTAAAGATTTTATTTATTTATTTGACACAGAGAGAGAGATCACAAGTAGGCAGAGAGGCAGGCAGAGAGATAGGGAGAGGAGGAAGCAGGCTCCCTGCCGAGCAGAGAGCCCGATGTGGGCCTCGATCCCAGGACGCTGAGATCATGACCTGAGCTGAAAGCAGAGGCTTTAACCCACTGAGCCACCCAGGCGCCCAGGAAATTACTTTATTTTAACTAACATATTTAGATTCAACATTCCTAAGGAAATAATCAGAAATGGGAAATACAGTAACAGTATAATTGGGTTCATATTTTTGCTTCCAATTCAGTGTAGTTCAACAAACATTTACTGAGACCTCCTGAATACTAGGCACCATGCCAGACATTGGCAGTAGAGAAAATATAATTCAGTCTTCACTTTAAGGTAGTTCACTTGCTAGCTTTTTGATAGAAAGTTGACATTTTCTAGTCATAGTTTTGGAACATAAAAAAGGAAAATTTCTTCCTTTTAAATGTCCTTCTAAATTAAATATTGTTAACAGATTTAAGTGTTATTATAAAAGATGATAGAATGTATAGTCAGGGAAGCAAGCTAACATCTATACAATTTTTTAACCCTCACAAATATAAGAAAAATAGAACAGGAAAGCTAGATTAAAAATTCTATTTGACAATCAAACTTGCATTTTTTTTCTTATTTGCCCTGGCTTTGTTTAGGTTTTATCCATTTATTTATTTAACAAATATTTATTGAGCACCGACTATATGCCTAGTACAGTTTTAGACTGAATATACAACGCTGAACAAACAAAAATTCATGCCCTTGTGTTTACATTCTAGAGACCATAATCAAAACAAACAAAAAACAAAAAAACCTATATGCAATAACATTTTTTTTTTTTTTTTAAGATTTTATTTATTTATTTGACAGACAGCACAAGCAGGGGGAGCAGCAGGCAGAGGGAGAGAGAGAAGCAGGCTTCCATTGAGCAAGGAGCACAATGCGGGGCTCAGTCCCAGGACTCTGGGATCACCACCTGAGCTGAAGGCAGACGCTTAACCATTGAGCCACCCAGGTGCCTCTGCAATACCATTCCTATTCCCATGTCCCTCATATACTTATGCACTCTAGAAACAAGACAGGATTTTAAAAAAATCTAAGATTCAATTGTCCAAAAATATTTTCATGCATAATTCCTTAAGGGAGAACACATAGGCTTATTGGATATCTGTATTCATCTTTTTATGATCTGCCCACTTAACTGCTTCTGCCATTTTTCTATTATTAGTGAGTTTTATCTGTTATTTTCTAAAGAGTTTCACAATTAGCTACAGTGATACTTGGTCATATATACTGCAAAACATTTTTTTTCCAGTTTGACATAATAAAAGGCAAATTGAACATAGGAATTTGCACATACCGTATTATTGCAAAACCAGATAATGTCCCCTTCATTGCCAGTGTAGAAAAGTATTGATCCACCGTTTTTCTTCCAGTGTACATCAGCTATTAGGTACCGCTGTTTAAAAGTTTTATCAGCACTAAATCCAAAATGATCAACCTATGACAAAAACAAAGTAGACAAATTTCAGAGGAAGGTAATTCAATGAGATCAACAAAAAAGTAATTAAATTTATCATTCCATTAAGATCAACCTATGTTGGGCGCCTGGGTGGCTCAGTGGGTTAAAGCCTCTGCCCTCGGCTCAGGGTCCTGGGATCGAGCCCCGCATTGGGCTCCAGCCCCGCATTGGGCTCCCTGCTCAGCGGGGAGCCTGCTTCCTCCTCTCTCTCTGCCTCCCTGCCTACTTGCGATCTCTCTCCCTCTCTGTGTCAAATAAATAAATAAAATCTTTAAAAAAAACCAAAACAGATCAACCTATGTTACAAAAATAATAACTAAACTTTTTAAACTTCATTTGATTTTAGTCACAGTAGTAATATTGGCACTGTTATTTTGAAATTACTTTCTTTATAATGTAAGATAAAAAAATGTTAGGGAGACCTGGCTGGCTCAGTTAGCAGAGCATGCAACTNACAGTAGTAATATTGGCACTGTTATTTTGAAATAATGTAAGATAAAAAAATGTTAGGGAGACCTGGCTGGCTCAGTTAGCAGAGCATGCAACTCTTGATCTCAGGATCATGAGTTCAAGTTCCACATTGGGTGTGAAACTTACTTAAAATACAAAAACAAAAACAAAAAACAGGGGTGCCTGGGTGGCTCAGTCAATTAAGCATCTGTCTTCAGCTCAGGGCTCAGGTCATGATCAGTCCTAGGACTGAGCCCCAAGTCGGCTCCTGCTCAGCAGCAACTCTGCTTCTCCCTCTCCTTCTACCCCTCCACCCACCCCCATCCCCACTTGTGCTCTCTCTCTCTCTCTCTCTCAAATAAATAAAATCTTTAAAAAGCAACAATAAAAAAACAATGCTATCAGTATTTAAGATTTTCAGTGTAAGAGAAAAGATAATTATAAAATAAAGGAGCTATTTAAAAACACAGTAATGTTAAAACTGAATTGGAAATAGAGATATGAATCCATTAACTTTTAAAATACATATATCTTGGGGCTCCTGGGTAGCTCAGTGGGTTAAGCCTCTGCCTTCGGCTCAGGTCATGATCTCAGGGTCCTGGGATCAAGCCCTGCATTGGGCTCTCTGCTCAGCAAGGAGCCTGCTTCCCCCTCTCTCTCTGCCCGCCTCTCTGCCTACTTGTGATCTCTCTCTCTGTCAAATAAATAAATAAAATAAAATAAAAAATAATAAATAAATAAATAAATAAATAATTTTAAAAATACAAATATTCCTGGGGTGCCTGGGTGGCTCAGTTGGTTGAGTGTCTGCCTTCAGCTCAGGTCATGATCCCCTGGACCTGGGATGGCCCTGCTCAGTGGGGAGTCTGCTTATCCCTTTCCCCCTGCCCCTCCCCCTGCTTGTGTGTGCTCTCTCTCTCAAATAAATAAAATCTTTAAAAAAATACAGATATCCCTTATGATCTGTATTTTCATTAGCTGATTGAAACATTCAACTCACAAAAATCTGCTAGTTCAGAACAATATCAAAAAGAGAAAGCAAAATATATAGTCATTTATCATCATTTAAGGTGCCTATTAAACCAACTCCTAACTTAGAAATTAGGAATACAAAAATAAAGAACTCAACACTTAACCTGACTTTCCCGTAGAATTGTGTTTCAAAATATCAAATAGTCCCAGTTAATGAAAAAGAGCTCTGTTCAATTAAATGTCAGCTAAAGCAGAAGGAATGACAAAATTAGGCAAATGACAGTTTTGCAAACCCTTATGAAGTTACTGATTTGGGCAAGAATTACCACATGGTGTTAAAAGCATTAGGAGAATGAATGACAGGGAAATGAAGATTCATATTAGGACCAAAGTAAACACCATGGAGAGTACCTTCTTGTCACATAACAAAATGTAATTTTACAAAGGAAGAGTCAGGCTGTCATCACCTCAATCTAGTGATCAAAATTAGCATCACTAACAGTGGGGCAGGCATGGATCATGCACCTCCTCAGGTGGTACAACAAAAGCAAATTTCACCTATGATAAAATCATGCCAAAAATGTTGAACTTGTGTCTTTTTCCAGCCTTCAGATCTAACTTCTTTTAGATCTAATTTCCTGTTTCCAGGAAATACACGGGGTAGATGAACAAGCTAAAGACACTCCGAATAAGCAATCAGACAAATCCAAATGTGTGATAAGACAATAATGGTAAGGCAATGTAATGATAAATAAACTCTAAGGAACAAAATAACCAGATGGAATGCATGATTCCAGGGTGTATTCTGGCTTAAACAAATGATACAAACGATAATTTAGGGAAAATTAGGTTAATTTGAATATGGACTAGGTATTAGCAATACTAATGACTTGTTAATTTTGTTAGGAGTGATCATATTGTGGCTACATAAGTAAATGTTTTTATTTTTTACAGCTGTATGTTGAAGTATTTAGAGATAGAATGTCATGCTGTCTGCAATTTACTTGAAAATATTTCAGCACAAAAAAGTAAGATGAATTTAAAGGAAGAAAATTTAATCTATACTGAAAGAGAAAAAACACAGGACACTGAAGCTTTGCAAGACTTAATATAAAACATATCCAAAATGATAAATAAATAAATAAATAAATAAACAATAATTTTAAGCTTAAAACAAACTTTAAATTTTTGAGATTTTTTTTTACCCTTCCCTTAATAAACTCACCATTTAAAATATAATTATCAAATCCTACAACATGGTAAGATTCATGTGTAACTACCTGAACTTACAGTGTTATCCCATAGTACAGAGCCCCACTGAGCCTCTAGGATCATGGGGCTGCATTTCCCCAGCACTTTGGAGACAGAAGTGAAAGTGGTGCATCTGGTCTGGGGCAGACCAGGGCCCCACTGGTGCTCCAGTGCTGCTCCAGACTGTCTGGTTCAGACCTAAATCAGGCTCTGCAAGACTTACCTAGGCCCTTCTAAAACAGATGGGACTCCTCATACCCAGCTCCATCTACACACACACATCTACTTCATATTGTTCCAGAGGTCCCAACATGTAAGTTTCTCAAAACTGACTGCATACTTTCTGGTGTCCATGATCATCATTATATATAGTCCTAAAATATAAGCTATTCTAATCTAAAGACTGCCTACCTCAAGATAATAAACAGTTTGTGTAGAACAGGCATATGATAATGATGTCCGTGTGCTAAAAATACCTCCCATTTTATATGTTAATTCAACATAGACAATCAATCACTCATTCAGCAAGGATCTATTGAATTGCCAAGTTCCCGTTCTAGGCCAAGAAATAAGCTAGGCAAGGGGATAAAGTGTTGGCTGAGCCACAACACCTACATTTAATTTAAATGAATTCAACTATACCAATTCACCTAAAAATAATGGAGAGCAAGAGCGACAGTGGAGGGAAGAAAGACAAGTGATTCCACTTGCCTCCATTCAGTTAGTACAACAGTCCTCCATGCGAAGTCCCCAGAAGTCAGAATCAGCATCGCCTGAGAATCTTTTAAAAATGCAAATGCTCTGACAGAACCCCAGACCTACTGAGTCAGAAACTATGGAGAGTAGAATGCAGTAGTCTGTGATTCTGATGTACAGCTGAAGTTTTGAGTTAGTCTAAGCCTAAGCCCTCAAATAGGAGATGAATCTGCTATTCTTTCTTTTGATCTAGGTTTCAGAATACCTCTAATACTAACTATAAGCATCTCACCACGGTGAATGAGAGTCTATGGTGTTTAAAGATGTGCATTACTACCCAACGTGGCCTCCAAATACAAGCCAGGCTCATCATCTGAAGCTCAACAGGAAAAACCATGATCTATTTCACCAAAAAAAGAAAGATTATCTGTGCTGGACTTAAAGAAAGAAGGTAGATGGCTCTCTAACAAGACACCTTACCATGGGATTCTCAGAGATTATTCCACTGTACTGATTTTCACCTTACCTACTGACTTTAGAACCCAGGCTTCTTGTAAAATGAGATATTGCTGTACCCTTAAGAAGTAGCTCACAAAAAAAACATATTTCAATAATCCATTCTAAAGTTTTCAAATTTGAAAACATGAATGTTTATATATAGCATGTTAAACATAAATGGTAAAAAATTATTGTCAGAGGAAAAGCAACAGTCACCAAAACTTCAGAACAAGAGAAAGTCAAACTTCTTTGTGTGACTACTGTCTGGCCACACCTGCTCCTAGTAATTCATCCCTAATTGTTTGAATTGGGAGAAAAAAGGAAGATTTCTGGTATGGTAGAAAGAAAGCAGGTTTGCGAATTAACAGACCTGAACTTGAATCTCTACTGTGAGGCCTCAGGCAAGTCACTTCAACTGTCTGAGTCCAGTATCTTCCTATATAAAATAAGAATAACACACAATTTCGAGGATTGCTGTGAGGATTAGAGAAAATGTACCTAAAGTACCAGGTATAGTTTCTAATATATAGTAAGAACTCAATAAATGTTAGTTCTCGGGCGTCTGAGTGGCTCAGTGGGTTAAAGCCTCTGCCTTCAGCTCAGGTCATGATCTCAGGGTCCTGGGATTGAGCCCTGCAGCCGGCATTCTGCTCAGCAGGGGGCTGCTTCCCCCCCCATCCCCCCGCCTGCCTCTCTGCCTATTTGTGATCTCTCTGTCAGTCAAATAAATAAATAAAATCTTAAAAAAAAAATGCTGTTCTCTCTCCATCCCATTTGCAAACCAGTCCTAAGCGTAGAGTACTCAGATGGGGTAAATAAGGTGGAGGGAGATGATAAAGCTCTTCACAAAAGAAAAAAGAAGTTCATATAATCATAAGAAGTACCCTTGGAATCTCAAAATCTCCTATTTTTTTTTCTCTAGTGTTTCACCTAAATATTAAATAGAAAACAAGCCATGAAGTCTCCTTTGCAAACCATTACTTTAGGGAAATTTCTTGGCTCCTTCCTATCAAGAATATCAACTTCAGGCTACATAATTGCAGATAGTTTCCAATACCTAAGGGCCCCCTCGCACACTAGGGGCAGTGTGCCCTCTGCTGTTGAGAACTGGGACCCACATGCCACTTTCAGCTCTGTGTTCCTGAATAAACAGATTTTTATAAATCACAACGCAAAAAGGGACAAGGGCTTTATAAACCATTTGATTTGTGTCATTCAACTGAAGAAACTGCGCTCAAGGACGTCAAGTGACTTTGCCAAGGTCAGAAGTTAGAGGCACAGGTGGAACTTGTAATTATTTTTTGCAATTTGGCTTATTGAAATAACTAAAATAATAGTGCTGTAAAAGCAACAAAACATGACCTCAAAAAAGAAACACACCTCTAGTCACAAACAGTAGTTCTTTCTAAAATGTAGTCCAAGAAATTTCAAGAAATACTTCTCTCCTTCACCTTGTAGAGAAAAAAAGAGATCTGTAAGAATGTGTAGGCAAAAAGGAACAATGAGAACAACCCTTAAATAAAATATACTGCAGCAAAATTAAATTATTTTAATTAACTTCAAAACTGTTCATGAGTAAAGTTCATATTCAGAAAAGTCCATTAGAACATTACACTAACATGTGTAACACTAACATGACACAATTTGGGTGGCAATTTGGTGGTGCAGGGGAGAAGGGAAGGCAAATAACAGAGCATGAACTACATGCCTGGCACCATGCTGGTGCTTTATACAGATCACACCATCCTCCCAATTACCCTCTGGGGCACTTTAATTACACTAGTTTTATAAAAGGTTGCTGACAGTCAGAAAGGTCAGATAATTTGCCCAAGATAACATAACTAATAAATAAAAATCAAATAATATTTTTATAAAGATTTTATTTATTAATTTGACAGAGAGGGAGAGGAAGAGCATAAGCAAGGGGAGCAGCAGGCAGAGGGAAAGAGAGAAACAGGCTTCCCACTCAGCAGGGAGCATGATGTGGGGCTCAGTCCCAGGACCCTGGGATCATGACCTAAGCCAAAGGCAGACACTTAACTGACTAAACCACCCAGGTGCCCCTCAAATACAATTTTTTCATACGCTTTTTCCCCCTGCCCAATTCTACCTCCAACAAAACCCAGTCTGTTTATTTTTTATTTTTTAATTTTTTCTAAAGATTTTATTTATTTATTTCACAGAGGGAGAGAGATCACAAGGAGGCAGAGAGGCAGGCAGAGGGGTGGGGGGAAGCAGGCTCCCTGCTGAGCAGAGAGCCCGATGCGGGCCTCGATCCCAGGCCCCTGAGATCATGACCTGAGCCGAAAGCAGAGGCTTTAACCCACTGAGCCACCCAGGCACCCAAAACCCAGTCTGTTTAATTGGGATCGGGAAGGAGACAAGCCATAAGAGATTCTTAATCTCATGAAACAAACTGAGGGTTATGGGGGGGGGGAGGGGAGGGATAGCGTGGCTAGGCTGTGGACATTGGGGAGGGTTTGTGCTATGGTGAGTACTATGAAATGTGTAAGCCTGATGACTCACAGACCTGTACCCCTGGGGCAAAAATACAAAACAAAACAAAACAAAAACAAAAACAAATAACCCAATCTGATTTTTCACTGTAATACAGTATTGCAGAGACAGCTGACTACCAACTTCAACCTTAAATAGGAGACACTAGAGTATCTTTCTCCATTTGTAAAATGAAGGACATATCCCCTAGCCATTTACTAACAGTTAAACTGAAGAATATGTGGATTATTGGACTTTTCACTGGCCTAACTCAATAACTGTTACTATACAACTATTTTTAACTCATTTAATTAGGCACTAATAAAAAACAAAATAAAAAATCACACTAATTCTTACTCAGTAGCTTTTCATTTTAGAAAATTCAGTATTACAGTTAGTTTAATTTATGAACCCAGATACATGATCAGAGCTAACTGAAATTTTACTAAAGATAGGAAAAGTATACTCAGAGATACGCAGGACAAAAAAAAAAAATGGAGTTCCACCTCCAATAAATCAAAGTACCTTGAAAGACGGCTCTCTGGTTCCCAATTCTAATCCAAAGGTGCTAAAAAGAAATGAGACCCACTTTCTTCCACTTGATATGTATTAATTTTGGAAGTGTGGCATTCCATTCCATTAGAGTTCCTGAATGGAGACATATTGGTTCGAGGCAAGGTTGAGCTCCCTTGAAGGGGAGACAACCTCATGTAAGAAAGATACAAGTTTTCAAGGAAGGAATCAAAACCTGAAAGGAAGATAAGGTTTAAGCAAACCATTGGTCTATAGCTGGACAAGGATGATTATCCACAAGTGGAGTCCTACTAAGTTAAGTTATCCCTCATACAGGAGTAGCCCAAAGCTAAAACAAGAAGGGAGAGCAAACCATATCTTATGAGTTTGGTATTTCCACTTTATTATGTCAGGGCCATGTGAAAATCCTGCTTAAATGTTCTACATTTGCTTGTCTCTATTATGAAAACAGAAAGGACTGGAGAGTAAATGTGACTTCAAGAATTAACAATATCCCTAGAGGACAGTATAGTAGTGACAAAAGAAATGATCCAAATCCCTCCAAGAAGAAGCTGAATCTAAGAGACAGGACTGTCCTTCTCTTCCCACAGGGATGTTTTCTTCATTGCCAACCTTACCAGGTGTAGTTTCCATTTTAACAAGGAAGGTAGAAGTTTCCTCAGATATACCCTTCAAATGAAAGCATCATTCTGTGTAGTAAGACGCTGTCCTGCACACACCCGTCTGTCCATATCAACCAGGAGAGAGAACTGTATTTCCACCTTCTATACTTTTTTAAAAACCTGCCCCTATTCTTAAAAAGGAGACTATTAGAAATAAATTATCTATTTAAAGAGAAAATGACAAAGAGAGGGAAAAAAGAAATGATATGGGAGAGTCCACTGTAGAAAAAAGTTGGACTATCCAGCTTCCTATATTTATAAAAGGATAGTTAGAAAGGCAAGAACACAATAGCTACCACAGCAAACCTGTATAAGACAGATACTTTATAATTATTAAATGGATGCAGTTCAATTCTTCTAATCAGTGGTTCCTCACATTTTTATGTATGGAGTTCTCTTGTTAATATTAAAATTTCCATACATATTCTATTTTAATAGTCCATGCTTGAGAAAATATACAAGAGAAGCTAATATAAATTTAATACTGGTATAAATGAATACACAACAGCATCTAATTACATTTGAAAAAATAATATATGCTGGGCAAGAAAATGGACTCAGGCACACTGTCCAGTAACTGTGCAGCGTTCAGTAACTCCCTTTTCCTCTGGTGGGCCCCTGACTCAAAATTACCAAAATTCTAAAAACACAAAATACTCTTTTCTCTACTGATAAAATAGAGGTAAGGCTATCTTGCCCTTGAAACATCTAAAACATTACAGTAAATCAAGAAATAACATGTTTTATCAAACAACAGTTAATTGTTGCATCAAAGATGCTGACATCAACTGTTGGCTTTCATAAAGCACCACATGATCAATAAATCACATGATCAACTCCCAATGGCTTTAGGAAGGTTTGTACCACAAGAATTACCTGTCCACAGTTTAAGTTCTCAAATTAGAAAGTGCTGCAGTGAGCATAAAATACATAAATTTTAGGAAATGTTACACCATCCGAGGGCGCTGCTGTATAAGAAGGGAGAGAGACCATTAAGTTTTAAATATTAGACTCATAAAATTTCAGATTAGATCTGAAGTCCAAACTCTGAAGGGGAAAAAAAACTGAGATACAGAGATACCAATTATTTTAAATCTCTCTTTAATATATATATATATTTGCATAATTTAAATATGGCATTCATCATTATTTTAAAGGGTTCAAAAATTTATGCTGTGCGGAATAGTGGTTACTCTTAAGATCTATAAAGAACTTCTCAAACTCAACACTCAAAAAACGAATAACCCAGTAAAAAAATGAGCAGAAGACATGAACAGACACTTCTCCAAAAAAATAATACACATGGTTAACAGACACATGAAAAAATGCTCAACATCACCAGCCATCAGGGAAATACAAATCAAAACCACAATGAAATACCACCTTACCCCCGTTAGAATGGCAAAAATTAACAAAATAGGAAACAACAAATGTTGGCGAGGATGTGGAGAAACAGGAACCCTCTTACACTGTTGGTGGAAATGCAAATTGGTACAGCCACTCTGGAAAACAGTATGGAGGTTCCTCAAGATGTTAAGAATAAAGCTACCCTATGACTCCGGAACTGCACTACTAGGTACTTACTCCAAAGATACAGATGTAGTGAAAAGAAGGGGCATGTGCACACCAATGTTCACAGCAGCAGTGTCTTCAATAGCCAAACTGTGGAAGGAGCCGAGATGCTCTACACCCTTCAACAGATGAATGGATAAAGAACACGTGGTACATATACATAATGAAATATTATTCACCCATCGGAAAGGATGAATACCCACCATTTACATGGACATGGATGGAACTGGAGGGGATTATGTTGCATGGTAAGTCAAGCAGAGAAAGACAATTATCATATGGTTTCACTCATATGTGGAACATAAGCAATAGCACAGAGGACCATAGGGGAAGGGAGGGGGAGAAATCAGAGAGGAAGATGAACCATGAGAGACTATGGACCCCGAGAAACAATCTGGGAGTTTCAGAGGGGAGGAGAGAGGCAGGAGGGGGTAATAGGATGGAGAGTCTTAAGGAGGGCACGAGCTATGATGAGCACTGAATGTTATACTTAACTAATGAATCATTGAACATTACATCAAAAACTAATTATGTACTATAGAGTGGCTCACTGAACATAATAAAAAAAGAAAAAAGAAAAGAAAATTTGGTTATTTAACCACCATAACATAGTACATATCACTTACACCAAAATTCTAAAAGTGAAACTAAAGAGCTTAATTTAAAAAAAAATTGTAATTTGTTTTACCATTACAATGTTTAACCACATATTTTAATATTTTTTCATTTTATGTCATAAAAACTTTTGTTATTCTACGTGTTCTAAGGCAAATAAAAATTAACTAGGAAAAAAACTAAAAAAGAATAGTGGTTACTCTCGTAGGGGGGGAATGACCCTAAAAGAGAACGAGGAGATTCTAGAATTAGGATGGTGCATTTTTCTTTATGTATAAGATAATCAACAAAATAGACTTATAAACCTTTAAGATTTCCTTTAAGGTATATGTATTTTTTATGATGTATGTACGTTTACATTTCTATTTCACTATAATCATATGTAAATTATACTGCACTAAATCACATCTATAGTAGATTTTTCTTTCATTTAAAAATATGTGTATTGGGGTGCCTGGGTGGCTCAGTTGGTTAAGCAACTGCCTTCGGCTCAGGTCATGATCCCAGGGTCCTGGGATCCAGCCCCATATCGGGCTCCCTACTCAGCAGGGAGCCTGCTTCTCCCTCTCCCTCTGCCTGCTTTGCTTCTCTCTCTCTCTGTCAAATAAATAAAAAAATTTTTAAATAAATAAAATTTTAAAAAAGGTGTACTGAATACTCATTAAATTACAGGCATTAAGAGAACTAAGGTAGAATTCCATCCCTCTGATATGATACTTTATGTGGAAAACCCAAAGGACTCCACTCCAAAACTGCTAGAACTCATACAGGAATTAAGTCAAGTGTCAGGATATAAAATCAATGCACAGAAATCAGTTGCATTTCTATATACCAACAACAAAACAGAAGAAAGAGAAATTAAGGAGTCAATCCCATTTACAATTGCACCCAAAACCATAAGATACCTAGGAATAAACCTAGCCAAAGAGGCAAAGAATCTTCACTCAGAAAACTACAAAGTACTCATGAAAGAAATTGAGGAAGACGCAAAGAAATGGAAAAACATTCCATGCTTATGGATTGGAAGAGCAAATACTATGAAAATGTCTATGCTACCTAGAGCAATCTACACATTTAATGCAATCCTCATCAAAATACCAGCAATTTATTTCAAAGAAATGGAACAAATAATCCTAAAATTTATATGGAACCAGAAAAGACTCCAAATAGCCAGAGGAATGTTGAAAAAGAAAACCAAAGTTGGTGGCATCACAATTCCAGACTTCAAGCTCTATTACAAAGCTCTAATCATCGAGACAGTATGGTACTGGCACAAAAACAGACGCATAGATCAATGGAACAGAAGAGAGAGCCCAGAAATGGACCCTCAATTCTATGGTCAACCAATCTTTGATAAAGCAGGAAAGAATATCCAATGGAAAAAAGACAGTCTCTTCAACAAATGGTGCTGGGAAAACTGAACAGCCACATGCAGAAAAATGAAACTGGATCATTTCCTTACGCCACACACACAAAAAATAGACTCAAAATGCATGAAAGACCTCAATGTGAGACAGGAATCCATCAAAATCTTTGAGGAGAACAAAGGTAGCAACCTCTTTGACCTCAGCCGCAGTAACTTCTTTCTAGGAACATCACCAAAGGCAAGGGAAGGAAAGGTAAAAATGAACTCTTGGGACTTCATCAAGATTGAAAGCTTTTGCACAGCAAAGGAAACAGTCAACAAAACCAAAAGACAACGGACAGAATGGGAGAAGATATTTGCAAATGACATATCAGATAAAGGGTTTGTATCCAAAATCTATAAAGAACTTATCAAACTCAACAGCCATNTCAACAGCCATAGAACAAATAACCCAGTCAAGAAATGGGCAGAAGACACGAGCAGACATTTCTCCAAAGAAGACATCCAAATGGCCAACAGACACATGAGAAAGTGCTCAACATCACTCGGCATCAGGGAAATACAAATCAAAATCACAGTGAGATACCACCTCACACCAGTCAGAATGGCTAAAATTAACAAGTCAGGAAACGACAGATGTTGGCGAGGTTGCGGAGAAAGGGGAACCCTCCTACACTGTTGGTGGGAATGCAAGCTGGTGCAGCCACTCTGGAAAACAGTATGGAGGTTTCTCAAAAAGTTGAATATAGAGCTACCCTATGACCCAGCAATCACACTACTGGGTATTTACCCTAAAGATACAAAGGTAGTGATCCTCAGGGGCACATGCACCCGAACATTTATAGCAGTAATGAGTAATGTCCACAATAGCCAAATTATGGAAAGAACCTAGCTGTCCATCAACAGATGAATGGATAAAGAAGATGTGGTGTGTGTGTGTGTGTGTGTGTGTGTGTGTGTGTACACACGCATGCGCACACGCGCGCACACACACACACACACACACACACACTGGAATACTATGCAGCCATCAAAAGAAATGAAATTTTGCCGTTTTCAACAACGTGGATGGAACTAGAGGGTATTATGCTAAACACAATAAGTCAGTCAGAGAAAGACAATTATCATATGATTTCTCTGATATGAGGAACTTGAGGGGCAGGGTGGGGGGCTGTGGGGGGTAGGNAAAAATGAAACAAGATGGGATCGGGAAGGAGACAAGCCATAAGAGACTCTTAATCTCATGAAACAAACTGAGGGTTACTGGGGGATGGGAGGGTAGGGATAGGGTGGATGGGTTATGGATATTGGGGAGGGTTTGTGCTATGGTGAGTGCTGTGAAAGGTGTAAGCTTGATGATTCACAGACCTGTACCCCTGGGGCAAATAAAAAAAAAAAGAATTACATCTCTCGAATTTAACAGAAGTGGTGAAGATGATAATAAACAATCATAGGATGGCATGGTTAAGTTCTATGAAGTGCTGTGAGAGCTCAAAAGAGGAAGTTCCCCCCCTGCCTGAGGCAATCCTGCAAGGCTTCACCAAGGAGGGAATATCTGAGCTGAACCCTAAAAAAACCCTATTTTTTTTTTCAGGTACAGAAGAAACAAGAGCGTTTCAAACAAAGGGAGCAAGATAAGCTGTGCAGGACAAGCATATTTAGGAACTATTGCTGTTTTTTGGCAGGAGGTATATAGTTTATGAGGGGAAGAACTGGGAGATAAGATTATATTCATCAGGCTGCCTCCAGATGTAGATATGAGAATCTTCCTATGAAGAGAAACTTAACTGAAATTTGAGCTTGCCTCTCTAAACCAAAAATGAATGAAACTGGTTCACTAGAAATAAAGCCTTAGTGAGGGCGCCTGGGTGGCTCAGTGGGTTAAAGCCTCTGCCTTCGGCTCAGGTCATGATCTCAGGGTCCTGGGATCGAGGCCCACATCGGGCTCCCTGCTCAGCAGGGAGTCTGCTTCCTCCTCTCTCTCTGCCTGCCTCTGCCTACTTGTGATCTGATCTCTCTGTGTCAAATAAATAAATAAAATCTTTAAAAAAAACAAAAAAAAATAAAGCCTTAGTGAGGTAAAGACTTTTATCTGGTTTGTCCACTAAATCCTCAGTGACTAGTATAATGTCTGGCATATAATAGAAGATCAGTGAATATACAGAGAATGAATGATTGCATGCATACATCCTAGCTCTGCTATTGGTATAAAAAAAACCCCAACACTGCTTCAGAGACCAGCATGGTTCAAAGTAATAAGAATGGAGATCAAAGTGCCCAAGAGTAAGTTTGTGCAGGTTCATTTATTGAATGGGTCTGTTACTGACTTTGGAAGGGTTGTACAACACTGTAGTTGGCTCTGCCCGCTGCTCAGTGACAAATCACATGCCCAAGGGAGAACCCAAGCATAAAATCTAAAACTAACTTGTAACAGTTTAGCCTTATATAGGTTGCTGAGGACACAGGAACTGCATGCCCTTTGCTGGAATTAGAAACAGGAAGATAAATAACTATGAAATTAATATAGACCAAAGACCAGCATCTGGATGGAGGGGCAGCGGAAAAACTAATCAGCATTTTTCTCAAGTATTAACCTAAAATACACTTGAACTTGTGACAAGGGTATAATCACAGTTTTTAGGGCTGGAAAGGATCTAAAGGTGTCGCTCTCAGCCAGTGCAGTTACCTAACCTGAATGACAGCCTCCTGTAAAATGTGTATCATAAGGGCTCATTCAGCAGCATTCTGGTGTTTGGTAAACCTGAATATGCTACAAAATGTTGATCTGATCAATGTGTAAGATATATTTTCTCATTAGAGTTTTATAAAGAAGGAAGAAACACATTAAGAGGTATCATGCCCATGAGCAAAAAGTGATTAAAGGGAATAGTTGAAACTACAGGTAAGGAGGCATTTTGTGAGGCAGGGGAATTCTGAGGAGGCAAGATGGAATGGGGTCAACCACAAAGATGGGGGGATTTGACTCGGACAGGTGGAGGAACCTCTCCTCCAATGGGTAACAGATGGGTGCAAGAGTTACATTTCTAGGTGGAAAGGGAAGAAATTGAAGGGGTTCTAGCTAAAGTGCCTCTTACACAACACGTTTATTTTTTAACCAGTCAAGTAGGGACCAGGGCTATCTATTAAGAGTATAGTGTTGCAATGATTTGAAGACAGAAGTAAAAGTATGACATGGAAGAAGGAACTATGCTTAGGCCTCCAGAGGGTCCCTGAGGTGGAGGCTGAATTTGCAGGCACAACAACCTGCCTAGTTATAGGTTTGCTTCAGCAGAGGTTCACAACCCAGGGGTCAGAGTAGAGGCATTTAACAGCTGGATAAAACTAGAATGTCAATTCCATAAAGAGGCTGACAGAAGGACCAGGGTAAAGGAAAGTGAGGTCATTCCTGATCTCCATGCGAGCAAGAATACCTAGAACCACAAGGTCCTCTACGCCATATACAAATGCTACTGAAATCCACTTGCTGACTTGCAAGGGAAATCTAGACTATTATATTTATTCCCTTTTATGGAGTTAAAAAAACCTTGACAGAACCCATACATACAATATGTAAGCATTTCGACAGTAATTTTACAAAAGTTACATAGTGCTGCATATTACCAAAGAGAGCTTTACATGTTTATCTTTTCCTGCTTTGTTAAATATAATATGATATATTACTAATATTTTTCTTCCTTTATACTCTATTGTTCTGAATGCTTCTGGACATGCAAAATGTTCTTTTGGTAGCATTATTATAATCGTATACCATGCCAGATCTTCTGAAAGATGGAGAATGGAATCTGATACAGTATAAAAAGAGATTCCACCCTTACCCCTAAAAAGGCAAAACCATGCTTTCCACATACAGAATTATAGCCCACCACCCAGTCTTCTGTACTTCCCCTCCTCTGAAGGGACAGTCTTCCTGCAGAGGGTGTGAGGACTTCTCAGATCTTACCAACAGAACAACCATGGTTCTTACCCATATTACACCATTTCTGAAATGTTCATAATCCCATTCATGTTCTAGTTCAGTTATGTTCCTCTCATGGATGGCATGCCCAGAATTGAATGCAATGCATGAAATGTGGTCTAATGAAGTGTCTTGCTCACCACTGGCTAGAAGGAAGTAATTGTGAGTATCTTTACAGATACAGCTCCACTAATGCAACCCACTTTAAGAGGTCAGGAAACGTGTGTTAGGTTGAATAGTGTCTTCCCCAATCCCTCAAAAATTCATGTCCTTCCTGGAAACTCAGAATATGACTTTATTTGGAAGTAGGGTCATTGTAGATGTAAATAAGTTGAGGTCATACTGGAGTAGGATGAGCCCTTAATCCAATATAACTGGTGTCCTTATGAGAAGAGACACAGAGACAAACATAGAGAGGAGAGGACCATGTAAAGACACCAATATAGGCCCTGGGGGGCTCAGTCAGTTAAGCATCTGCCTTCAGCTCACATCATGATCCCATAGTCCAGGGACTGAGTCCCACATTGGGCTCCCTGCTCAGCAGGGAGTCTGCTTCTCCCTCTGCCCTTCACACTGCTTGTGCTCTCTCTCTCTCAAATATAAATAAAATCTTAAAAAAAAAAAAAGACATTGGGCGCCTGGGTGGCTCAGTGGGTTAAAGCCGCTGCCTTCGGCTCAGGTCATGATCCCAGGGTCCTGGGATCGAGGCCCACATCGGGCTCTCTGCTCAGCAGGGAGCCTGCTTCCTCNATGAACAAAAGAAAGACAGCCATGTAACAACAGAAGAAGACATGGAAATCATGCAGCTGTAAGCCAAGGAACGCCAAAGATTTCCAGCAACCACCAGAAACTAGGAAAGGCATGGAACAGATTCTCCCTTTGGGCCCCCAAAACAAACCAATCCTACCGAAACCTTGATTTTGAACTTCTGGCCTCCAAAACTGCGAGAAAACAAATTTCTGCCCCCCAGTTTGCAGGACTGTTACAACAGTCCTGAGAAACTAACACAGAGGTCCTCTCCATGGAGTGGCACTGGAAGTAAAGCCTAAAGAAGTCAGCCAGGGGAAGAATTTCAGAAAGAAGGAATGGAAGATACAAAGGCTCAGAGGGCAGAAAGGGCTTACCATGTTAGAAACAGAAAGGAGATAAGAGTGTCCAGAGTGTGGTGAAAAGGGGAAAACAGTATGGGATGAGACTTAGGGTCGGGAGTTTAAATTTAACATTAAGAAAATGGGAAGCCTTAAGAGTTTTAAGGCTTGTTCTGACCCAGGGACACCTGAGTGACTCAGTTGGATAAGTGTCCAACTCTTGATTTCAGCTCAGGTCATGATCTCAGTCAGAGTCGTTGAGATTGAGTCCTGCATCCCAAGATCATGAGATTGAGCCCTGCTTCGGGCTCATGAAGGACATGGAGCTCATACTGGGTATGGAACCTAGGTAAGATTCTCTCTCTCTCTCTCTCCCTCTGCCCCTCCACCTCTCTCCCCTTCTCTTAAAAAAAAAGATTTGTTCTTGTTGTGATCCACGTTTTAAAGAGATCACTCTGGTTATTCTATGGAAGCTGGCCTAGAGAAGGAGATGATGTTTTAAAAAGGGAGAAAGGTTAAACAGAAGGTTACTGAAAGGTCCAAGTGAGAGATCATGGCAAGACTGATAAATAAGCTCAGTTTCAACCCATGTCACTTAAATTGCTACATATATAACATGTATAACAATGTTCACTTTCCAAAATCATGATACACCCAGGAAAGAACAATCAAAAGGGCCCAGGGTATAATATCAGCAGGATATGCACAATAGCAATTGGTAAAAGGAAGTCTTTTGAACAACTATAACCACCACTGCTGCTCTTCAATAACCGATTCTGCACTGACCCTGACTGTGGGCATTCTAAATAGTAAGAGCTCTACTAAACTGGTATAGGAGTTCCAAGACCATCAGGCTCCTCCTAGCATTTAACTGAAGTTAATAAAGTAGATCCTTTTTCCACCTTTTCCCTCCAAAAACTACTTTTAAAAATCGTACAAAGTGAGACTCCAAAGTTCTCAAACTTATAGTATCTGTTCCCCTCTGATGAGACAAAAGACATAAGAGACCACCTTTACCTTGTTATTTCTGTTAAATTAACAAACTACTTTTTTTTTTTTAAGTGGTACCTATGAACAAGGTACTATAATACAATGCTTAAATGCATCTCCTCCTCCTCCATGGAAGCTCTTCTGTGAATCACATTGTGAGAATCACTGCAACAAAAATCTACAGCACTCTTTTTAGAGATTGTTTTAAAATGAGTTATTTTTGTTACCTTGAATAATACAAGATTTTAAAAGCAGCACTTCAAAATACTAAACTTTATAAAATCCTCACAAGAAGATCATTCACAAAAGGAAGCAACTGAAGAAAAGTAGCTGCCTAAGCTTTTTCCTCCTGGGGAACTTCAAGGTCAAAATTTTCAGTCCTGATTTCACTACAAAATGGCCTCTAGAAACCTTTAATCATCAACTTAAAAATACACTCTATAGTCTACTCATTGTTTTCAGCATTCATCCGGTCTGAGGGATTAGGACACTGTAAAAAAGATAAAGGAAAGGAAAAGGATATCCTTAGCTGAAACCAAAAAACTCAGAACAATGGCAACAAGTTCAAACATGACCAAGTTGCTTCTTTGATTACTTTCAGGTGCTTCTGCCTTTGTGTCACCATCTTGTATAGCAACTGCCCAGAGTTAATAGGATGTAGAGAAGTGACAGTGAATGGTTATAGTCATTCATTCATTTAACAAGCATTTCTTGTTATTATGGTGCCTACCATAAATAAATGCTAGAGAGACAATAGTGGATAAATTAGATATGGTCAATGCCCTCACAGTGCTTATAGTCTAATGAATGAAACAAACAATAAACAAGCAAATACACAAATAAACACTTGCAAACCACAATTGTGCAGATTTGGTTCCAACAGAGAATACAAAAGTAGACCTGATTTTAATACAATGTTCAGAGAACGGGTCTCAGAGCAGACAATAGTTAATTAAGCCTTTACTCTCCAGAGCCTTCAGGGGTGCCTAGGTGGCTCAGTAGGTTAAGCTTCTGACTCCTGATTTTGGCTCAGGTCATGATCTCAAGAGTCATGAGATCAAGCCCCACGTCGGGCTCCGTGCTCAGCGGGAGTCTGCTTGAGATTCTGCCTCCCTCTGCCCTTCCGTCTGCTCACACGCTCTCTAAATTAATTGATTAATTAATTAAATCTTTTTTTAAAAATCTCCATAGCCTTCTATCAGATATGCCACTGTGTGAAAAGGTCCAGGGGATTCTATTCAATGTCATTTCCTACACTAAGCCGTCGCTGGCCTTCTTGCCTTCTCTGTGCTTCCATGGTAATTTTAGTTCTATTATAGCATTTTTGCAAATACATTCTTTCACTGTAGTTATTTATATACACAATCCTATACCTGCTATATTGTTATTAACTCAAGACTAAAGAAACCCTATATAAGATGTCAGAATCTGTTGATCAAATCATGTGCATTGGTCCCACTTGCCCCTGTGAATAATGCAAAGGCCACACCTTAAAGCCTAAAGGTACATCCTCTCATCTGTTCTTCACAGAAATTCTATGACTTGTAGAGTGTGACTTTTCCCACATTATACTTCCTCCCCTTTCTTGTTTACATCTGAACCCCCACAGCACAAAGCACAGTGGGCATAGGACTGTTTCATCAATGACTTCATTGAGTTGAATTGAGTAGAAAAAGTGAGAAGTGTGACCTAGCTGAAGTTGGGTTATACCAAGTGACCTACCTGAACTTGGGTTATACCAGTTATCTTTATTCTCAGCCCTTGTCTCACCAGTGACACTGTTATCTTTCTATCAGGTGTGTTAGCCACAGGAAATATGAACAGATCCAAAAATTGTCAAGTTAAAATCCAACTCAACTTTGAAAGAGTAAAAGAGTGTTAAACACAGAGGTGACTATGATTAATATTGATTCTTCTCAACAAGGACAAGGCCCTTTTATCCTCCCACTACTTCCTGAGTGCTTACTGCATGCTCGGCTACACCAGACACAAGGATAAAAGACACAGTCTTTGCTCTCAAAGAGGTCACAGTCTAGTAGAGACAAGCAAGCAAAGAAACTATTGCTACACAAGGGATGCACATTATTAATGCAAGTAAGCACAGGATGTTTGTTATAGCAGCAAAGAGGAGATATAATCCAATGAAGGCAAACTCAGAGGATATGATAATGCCTATACTGGGGCCCCGCTTACCTATTTTTCAACCTCCTCTTCTATCACATGCCCTCTACTACTTCACAATTCAGAAACCCTCTGGACATAATATGCTTTCTCAAGTCTCCAGGCTGCTAAAGATGAAATTTCCCCACCTGGAATATTCTCCTACATTATATGACATTACATGTCACTACAGAAAATTCCCTATTTCATCCTCCATCCATCCATGTGGATGAAGCACTGTCCCCTCAGTAAGGTTTTCTGGGACAACCCAAGGCCCAGAGAGTGCTGCTTCTCCAGTGGAAAGAGCCCAGTTTTGAAGCCTAACAGTTCTGAGTTGAAATGCTGATTGTGCCACGTTCAAGTGAGGTGAATTTCAGCACATTTTTCCACATCTCTGAACCTCAGTTGCCTCATCTGTAAAAGGGGTACTTATATCTTCCCTAGAAGGTTGCAAGGATTCAAAGTAATGTGTGTATAAACCCCTGACCACAGTAAAGGCCCCCAATGTAGTGAATTATAGCAAATACTCCCTGATGATTGATAGCTATTAGTTATTACACCTTGTGATATTCAAACACACACACACACACACACACACACACACACACACACACAGAACATTACAGCCATATGGATATTTTGGCATGTGACCCCTGGGAAACCTAAAAAGCAGTTTGATGATACATTTTCCCAGGAACAATTCTGTCCTCATTAATGCAGAAATAATAATGTAAGGTGGCATTTACATAAAGGATCTTCTATAAGAGAAAAGAGCTGTCACAAAGAATATAACCAAGAAAAGCTTCACCTCAAAAGCTCATTTCATTGAAAAAGAAAAATCAATAGAAAACAAATAGTACATTCTAAAGGAAATTACGCAGGAGTAGTAATTATAACCTCCCAACACTACTTACTATGAGACATTGTCTCCCTTTAAAACTATAATCCAAGCAGTTTACAATGAGAAGGTAAACTATTCACCAGTATTATTTTCATTTTCATTCCATAAACTAGTACCTCTTAGAGTTCCCCATTTTAAAAAGTCATTTTTGTTTGTCCCCAAAATGCATGACCATTAAAACAGAAATAGATCTTCTTCTTTATGGTATCCTGCTTTGCTCATTAATGTTTAGAAATACAGTCCAAGTCAAGGAACCTCAATTATAAGCACAAAACACTGAGAAGGAATATAAGATGGTGAATAAAGAGGACATGAATGTAAAGCCCAGGATCAGATGACTTCACAGGAAAATTCTACCAAGTATTTAAAGAAGAGTTAATACCTATTCTTCTCAAACTACTTCAAAAAAAACAGAACAGGAAGGAAAGCTTTCAAATTCATTCTACAAGGCCAGCATTACCCTGATACCAAAACCAAATAAAGACACTACAAATATATAGAAGTACAGGCCAAGATAAACACAGATACAAAAATCCTCAACAAAATATTAGCAAACTGAATACAACAATACATTTAAAAAATCATTCACCACAATTAAGTGGGATTTATTCCTGGGATGCAAGGATGTTTCAACATAAGCAAATCAATGTGATACATCATTATCAATAAGAGAAAGGATAAAAACCATATGATCATTTCAATAGATGCAGAAAAAGCATTTGACAAAGTACAACATCCATTCTTGATAAAAATCCTTAACAAAGTATCCTTAGATAGAATGCACCTCAAAAGAATAAAGGCCATATATGAAAAACCCACAGATAATATCATACTCAATGGGGAAAAACTGAGAGGTTTGTCCCTAAGGTCAGGAACAACACAAGACTGTCCACTCTCACCATTTTTATCTAACATCATATTGGAAGTCCTAGCCACAGCAATCAGACAACAAAAAGAAATAAAAGGCATCTAAACTGGTAAGGAAGAAGTAAAATGTTCACTATTTGCAAATGACATGATACTATATATAGAAAACCCTAGAGACTCCACCAAAACAACTACTAAAACTGATAAATGAATTCAGTAAGGTCACAGGATACAAAATCAATATACAAAAACCCATTGCATTACACTAATAACGAAGTCACAGAAAAAAGAAATTAAGAAAACAGTCCTATTTAAAATTGCATAAAAATAATTTTTAAAAACTAGGAATAAACTTAACCAAGAAAGTGAAAGACCTAAACTCCGAAAACCATAACTGACGAAAGAGATAGAAGATGACACAAACTAATGGAAAGATATTCCATGTTCATGAATTAGGAGAACAAATATTGATAAAATGTCCATGGTACCTAGAGCAATCTATAGATTTACTGCAATCCCTATCAAAACACCAACAGCATTTTTCATAGACTAGAACAAATAATCCTAAAATTCATATGGAACCACAAAAGATTCTGAATAGCCAAAGCAATCTTGAAAAAGAATAACAAAACTGGGGGTGTCACAATCCCAAATTTTAAGATATATTACAAAACTGTAATAATCAAATCAGTAGCACAAAAACAGACACACAGATCAATGGAACAGAAATAAGCCCACAATTATATGGTGAATTAATCCTCAACAAAGGAGAAAAGGATATCCAATGGGAAAAAGTCAGTCTCTTTAACAAATGGTGATGGGAGGGGAGCCTGGGTGGCTCAGTCAATTAAGTATTTGCTTTGGCCCGGGTCATGATCCCAGGGTTCTGGGATCAAGCCCCAAATCAGGCTTCCTGCTCAGTGTGGAGTCTACTTCTCCCTCTGCCCCTCCCCCTGCTTGTGCTCTCTCTCTGTCAATTAAATAATTAAAATCTTTTTTAAAAATGCTGATGGGAAAACTGGACAGCTACATGCAAAAGAATGAAACTGGACTGTCTTAGATCATACACAAAAATAAACTCAAAATGAATGAAAGACCTAAATGTGAGACCTAAAGCCATAAAAATCCTAGAAGAAAGCACAGGCAGTAATTTTTCTGACATTGGTTGTAGAAACATCCTTTTAGATTTGTCTCCTATGGCAAGGGAAATAAAAGCAAAAATAAACTACTGGGACTACATAAAAATAAAAAGCTTCTTCATAGCAAAGAAAACAAACAACAAAACTAAAAAGACAACCTACTGAGTGGAAGAAGATACCTGCAAATGACATATCCAATAAAGGGTTAGTATCCAAAGTATACAACTCAACACCCAAAAAACAAATAATACTATTAAAAAATGGGCAGAAGACATGAACAGACATTTCTCCAAAAAAGACATCCTGATAACCAACAGACACATGAAAAAAATGCTCAATATCACTCATCATCAGGGAAATACAAATCAAGACCACAATGAGATATCGCCTCACACCTGTCGAATGGCTAAAATCAAAAACACAAGAAATAAGTGATGGTGAGCACGTGGAGAAAAAGAAACCCTGTGCACTGTTGGTGAGAATGCAAACTGAAGTGGCCACTGTGAAAAACAGTATGGAGGGTCCTCAAAAAATTAACAACAGAATTACCATATGATCCAGTAATTCCATTACTGAGTATTTACCCAAAGAATACGAAAACACTAATTTGAAAAGCTGTATACACCCCAATGTTTTCAGCAGCATTATTTACTATAGCCAAATTAGGGAAGCAACCCAAGTGTCCTTGGATAGATAAGTCAATAAAGAAGTGGTATTTATATACAATGGAATATTACTCAGCCATAAAAAAGAATGAAATCTTGCCATTTGCAACAATATAGATGGATCTAGAAAATATAATGCTAAGTGAAATGAGTCAGAGAAAAACCAATACCATATGATTTTACTCATATGCAGAATTTAAGAAACAAAACAACTGAACAAAGAAAAAAAGAGGCAATCAAGAAAACGGACTCTTAAATATAGAGAACAAACTGATGGTTGCCAGTGAGGAGGTGAGTGGAGGGGATAGGTGAAAGAGATGAAGGGAATTAAGAGTACACTTACTGGGCGCCTGGGTGGCTCAGTGGGTTAAAGCCTCTGCCTTCGGCTCAGGTCATGATCCCAGGGTCCTGGGATCGAGGCCCGCATCGGGCTCTCTGCTCAGCAGGGAGCCTGCTTCCTCCTCTCTCTCTGCCTGCCTCTCTGCCTACTTGTAATCTCTCTCTGTGTGTCATATAAATAAATAAAATCTTTAAAAAAAAAAAAAAAGAGTACACTTACTGTGATGGGCACTGAGTAATTTATAGAAATGTTGAATCACCTGAAATCTAAAATTATATACCTGAAACTAATATAACACTGTATGCTAATTATACTGGAATTGAAATAAGGATAAAGGACATGAATGTATATTATTCCTATGTGCCCTTGCAAAAAAAAAAAAAAGAATGAAAATAATAAAGCACAAAAAAAATAAAAACAAAGAAATTCTGAAAAGAATGATTTAACTATCAAGGGAAAATTTCAAAGACTGTTAAGAGATACAAATTGCCTTCTCCCCCAATCATCTTCCTACGACAGGAAGTAGTTTTCACCATGCAATTCTCCCTTCTCTGAAATCTTGTGCTATATCTATATCTATATCTATATCTATATCTATATCTATATCTATATCTATATCCATATCTATCTATCTATCTATCTATCTATCTATCTATCTATCTATCTATCTTGCAATACTTTACATTCACCCTATAGTAAAGCTTTTTGCTTCCAGGCCTTACCTCTCCATTATATGACAAACATTCATCTTTATAGGATCCATATAGTCTAGATTGGTGTTTCATAAGAAGCAGGTTGTGATTCATTCATGGTTATTGACTCAAGTTAGTGGGTCACAGTCAGCATTTCTTTCAAAGAAAATTACCTGCTATTCAGCAACCTGGCTACAGAATTTTAAATTATGTCAATAAGAAATTTTAAAACTCTAAACGTCCTGAACCATTATGATGCTGTAAGGATATTAATTCTAGGGCATGTATGCTTTCCACTTGAGCGATAAGTACCTGTTAAATCATATTCTACGATGTAATTACAGTTCAGGCAACAAGAGCCATTTCACAAAGTTAAGGTATAGTTAATGAATGTGATAGACAACAAGTACCAGCAGAGCCCGGGGAAGGATAGCTCATACTAGGCTGGGTCAACTGGGGAAGGTTTCTCTGAGGAGGTGGGGTTTAAACAGGGCCCAGGAAAGGCCTGGATTAGAAAAGAGGAGGGGAGAAAAAACCATAGTGCCAGTTGGCCTGCCCTGAGACTGACAGAACAAAGGGGCTACAGTAATAGTTTAGCTTGGAATTGTGTAGGTTTATAAAAGCATTATAAAAATGCAAAGCAAAGAGGCATAAAGTAGAAAAGAATCATAGAAAAGTCTTGGTGGTTAACTGGACTTTGGTGTAGAGGTGAAGGTGAAGGTGAAGGAATCAGATGATTCCAAAATACTCTAATCCTGGGTGACCAGGAGATTAGTGCCATTAACAGAAATGTGAAAAAAAAAAACCAAGGAGTTTTAGCAGGGAGTGTTATGTAATGACATTAATATTTTTTATAAAAGTTTAACTTGCCTCGAACACCCATACCTCTCAGCTGCACCAAACTATCAATATGAGGGTTACTAACCAGTTTAAGCAGCATCCTATTCTTAAGGCACTCACTACTTGGAAGAACCAAGGCTGATCCTCAGCCAGTTATTAAAATATTGAAATCCTTCTATACCGGTTATCAAATAATTATCTCAGCACCTTGAGTGATGTCCACTCCCACTCTATGCCCACCTGTCCCACTGTCCCAGTTCCTTCTCCAGACCTCAGGCCTAAAGAACTAACCCATGGCATTGTAAGAGGTCTCAGCTCAATGACCAGCTTCTGTTCCTTTTTTTTTTTATAAAGATTTTATTTATTTATTCGACAGAGAAAGAGAGATCACAAGCAGAGAGGCAGGCAGAGAGAGGGGGAAGCAGGCTCCCTGCTGAGCAGGGAGCCCGATGCGGGACTCAATCCCATGACCCTGAGATTATGACCTGAGCCGAAGGCAGAGGCTTTAACCCACTGAGCCACCCAGGTGCCCCTGACCAGCTTCCGTTCTAATTGGGCAGTGTATATGCCATATTGGTAGTACTAGGCAAAACATAATGAAAGCAAGTGTTAACAGCATTCAGAAAAGGGAACAATCACCTCAGCTTGGGCCAATTATTCATTTAAACAACTGCCGAGGGTGTACACTGTGGGTATACTGATAGGTGTGGTCCCAGCAGTCAGGCTGCTCACATACTAATACAGAGACCAACATATAAACAAATCACTGCAATCCAGAGTAGTAGTACAAAAGAAGTATTTATAAAGTGCAATGGAAGGCACAAAGGGGATATTAGTTAATACACAACCTGGAAAGAAAAACAAAGCAGCCCCATAAAGTTTCACAGAGGTGATAAAAGACCTGAGCCATGAAGATGGACAGGAGTGCTAGGCAGAAAAAGGAGAAAGATAAACCATTCCAAGCAGAGAGATACCAGTGCTGTATGAGCCCATCCCAACACAGAGTGTACGAAACAATGAAATGACCAATGTGTAATGCCTGGCACACAGTGTCAATAAGAAATAACAATATACAATAAATATTAGAGATTTCTTTTCTAGCAGAGTTATTTCTTTGATTATGTTTTTATAGGCTGATCCTAAAATTCATTTGTTTTGTCTAAACCTATACAGACTGAACAATGGATAGGGCAATCAAAATATCCTGGGAGGCATGGGGTGAGGCAGTTTGGAATTTAAAAATGAAGTACATGGAATTCACAAATCAACTAGAGTTGTCTTCACATCTTAGATGTGTGTAAGCAAAGATGAAACAAGGAGAGTGAATTAATTAGGAGTGTGAAACAGGAGCAAAAAAACAACAGAAGCTCTCAGTACTTTTCCAATTAACAAAGAACGGCTTCCTGGAGGGGAATATTTTTTAACAGAAGGGAACAAGCAAGTGCTAAACAGGCCAGATGCCTTGAAGATTCAAGAAGTATTTAAAGAATGAATCTCCAGAGGAAGACCAACAGGCAAGAGTAAATGTATGTATATGCTTGTCTAGAGTGTAAAATGGAGAAAAGGTCATCTAGAGAACAGAGATTACAGATAAATGACTATAAATTCAAACTAATAAAAGGGTTTGGTAATGTTACACAATTTAACTGCAAAAAGCCCTTCTGGAAATCTTTAAAAACCGTGATCCCTATTCTTTGGAGAGTGACTTCCCTGGCACCTTAGCCAACACATTCATTTCACCATGTTACACTCAAATTCTTCAGGTATGAACCAAAACACTGGAGGTATGTAAGTAACAGCAATAGGCTCTTTTATACCTTGCCTAATGTTGGATATTTGCATTTAATGTTTTCAGTAACACAGAACATGACATGCACTGTCATTCTACCAGCACAACTCCACATGTACAAAGCTTGGTACTACAGCCACTCAGATCCACAGATGCATGAGACCCAACGTTACTGCCCTTGAAGAGATCATGGAGAGGTGGTCAGCAAATAGTAATTACCTTCTCTTTTAAACTATGGTCATTTTCTAGAAATCAGACTACATAAAAAGGCAAACAGAAAGTCTGTTTTGGTCTGCACTAGCCACACCAGTCATTGTCATTTAAAGCCAATTGTTTAAGAGAAAGGAAGCATCCTAGGCCAAGGAGAATGGAGTCATCACCACTGCTTTCCGAAACTGTTGTATGAGCTGCTCCCTCAAAGGAAGAGGCCATCAGTGCTCCGGAAGTGACAGAGGTTTCCGGCAGTTTTAAAGGATAGCGTCTGCAGTGTGACCCACGGTTCAAACTGCATAAAAATAAGAATTCACTGACAAATGATAACAAGTACTTCCTCACTTTCCTATGGGCTGAATCAGAGCCATTGTTTGGGTTGTAGTTCCTTGTTTAAATTAGGTTATTAAATCACAGTGATGCTGGCCAAACATGCTAGTCATAAGCCATCAGGAAAACTTACCAAAAATACCAATGTCAAGGTATAGGCACACGCGCACACGCACACACACACACACACACACACATACTTTTGCACTAATAAAATCTGATCAGTACCAAAGTGGTTTTTTCTCTCCTGAAAACCACAAGCGAATGTTCTGTAAGGTAGCAAAAAGAGAAAGGAATTTGCAGACAGATCTGAGTTTGCATGCCAATGCTGCCATCTCTTAGAGCTATTAGAATTTGAATAAGTTACTTCATGTCTGTGGGCTTGTTTTCTCATAGTAAAATGAAAAACAAAAATAGTACCTATCTCAGAGAGATTTTTTTTTTTTTAAATAGGCTCCAAGCCCTCAGTGTGGAGCTGAGCTCAGTGCCTGAATTTCACCATCCTGAGTGGTGCTCTCAGACCTGAGCTGGGATCAAGATTCAGATGTTTAACTAACTGAGCCACCCAGGGCACCCCTCAGAGAGGTCTTATGATGATTAAGTTGGATAATATGCATGTAGGTATCTAGCAAGGACCTGAAAGAAGTGAGAGCTTGATGTATTACAGTATATTTTATAGAGCATGTTTTATTAGCATGCACCTCCCAAATCTGAAACCATCACCAAATACACGCACAAACATACACAATGGTATGTGTTTAATATTACTACTTATGAGCAAGAATTGTCATAGGAAATTTTTTTTAAAGATTTCATTTATTTATTGAGAGCATATGTGCACGTGTGCACACATGCGCATGCACACACACACATATAAACACACAAATGCAGGTGGGGGGAGCGGCAGAGGGAGAAAGACTCTCAGGAGGACTTGGGTCTGAACACAGAGCCCAAGGCAGGGATGCATATCACCACCCTGAGATCAGGATCTGAGCCAAAATTAAGAGTTGGACACTTAACCAACTTAGCCACCCAAGTACCCCATTGATATAAAACTTTAGCAAAAACAAAAACAAAAACACTTTAGCAATCTATTTCAGCTTTTTGTTTAAAACAGTATGACCTGGCAAAGCAAAATTTTTAAAAAATTTGCAGTTATCATGGAACTGAAAACAGCAACAAGGCAATGACTTGGTGACAGTGAAAATCTCTAACACACTAAATATCATGTGGCCTGGTACGTGTGATATGTTTTTGCTTCTGACTTTCTATCCAGTGCTATGACAGTGCAATATACCTTTAGTTCCACATTCATCACTACATGAATTATGTAGCTCTGAGGAAAGGTACATATCATAAAAATAAAAGATGATTGAATATCTTATTTCTAAAGAATTTTAAAATAATCTGTAGCATCACTTTCATCATTCCATATGCTGAATATTATGAATCCACATCTCAAAGGACTACTTATTGACTCTTGGGGTCAGAATAATATAACTATAATCATGGTTCAAATATCCAGGTTTCTCATAAAAGTAGTTAAAGAGATTAGCTTAAATTTTCAGTTTTATATCCTTTAAAATGATAATACTTTGTTAAATAGGAGAATACGATCATTCTCAGCACTATATTTAAAGATGAGACCACTAGGGGCGCTCACGTGGCTCAGTTGGCTGAGCATAGAACTCTAGATTTCTGCTTGGGTCATGATCTCAGGGTCCTGGGATGGAGCCCCACACAGGAAATCTGTTTCTCCCTCTCCTTCTGTCCCTCCCTCCAATGGTTCTTTCTCACTCACGTTCACTCTCTCTCTCTCACTCACGTTCACTCTCTCTCACTCTCTCACTCCCTTTCTCTCTCTCTAAAATAAATTTTAAAAAAAATACTAAAAAAAAAAAAGATTGGACCACTATGCAGGCTTTTAGAGAAAACAAAATATGTTGGTATGGTTACCTGAACTTGACTTTCTAATCAAGAGAGACTTTCAAAAACAATGGTGACCTCTGTTCCTTTTAGTTAGTGGAGAAAAAGGCACATTCAAATGCAATAGAAGATGAATATATAGCAGTGACTAATTCAAGCAGTATAAATAAGCAACATTTACATGAACTTTAATTAACTTATTCCAAGCCAAATTTTATACACAGACTGTTGGGAAAGCTTAAAAAGGAGGATTTCCTAATGGAACTAGGGTAAACTATACTGAACACCAAACTTAAGAGGACAATTTCTAAAGTAGTAACCTCACTCCTGCCCCACCAGTTTAGTCTCCTCCTTTATTTCTTGGAGAATACCTTTTTGTGATCATCAGTGGAGGTCTCTTAACATCCTTTACTCTAGAATGTATACAGCCCTCCGAAAATACCTCATAGTCTGTATCCTGGAAGGTTTTATAGTCCCCTTTTGCTGTTAACATGGTTCATGTATTTAAAGCGCTTTCATTTAAAAGTCTTGGTTTTTGTAACACAAAAACCAAGTCAGAAGAAAGTTCTGTATTGTTAAAACCTCCATTATGATTTTCTTTCTCCAAAATTATTCAGCCTGGTGCTAGAGAATTGAGATTCCTCTTGATTCAAGTTTATTACCGTCTAATCTTGATTTCCCTAACAAATGTGACTTCCACACTATCTCTAATTTAGGCCATTAATTACACAATCTTGTGCCTATTCCAGAAATACAGCTAGTACAGAAGCAACATAGATCAAGGGCTCTGATGTCAACAGAGATTAGTTTAAATCCTGGCACTATCACTTATCAGCTATGTGATCATAGATATATCAATTTACCTCTGAGCCCTTTATTTCTCTATAAAGAAGATGTAGTACCTCCTTGCAGGGTAGAAGATAAATATATTAAGAGCACTTAGGCTGTACCTGTCACAAGTTGAATGAATTTACTCTGGTCAGCAGAGCAGTGCTTTGCCCCTTACCACTTCAACACCAAGTTATGTTCTTAAAGTCAGTGAAAGATTCAGAGAAGGAATGCCCACACAATGCGTGTGCCACCGGAAATAGTAATAATACTGACTTCACACCGCTGAGGGCCCACCTCTTGCCTCATAACAGTCTGACCCCCTGTCCCAGTATTACTGACCTTTCAGTTCCTCCAACATGGACTTCTCTTTCCTACCTTAAGTTACACTCTCTAGCTGGGCAGAAATCTCAGTCATCTCCCTTCTCCTGGCTAACTCCTATTTAACTTCCCAGTCTCTGCTTTGACACCATTGCTGCCTGTAGGATTCTAATACGTGGGTGCCTGGGTGACTCAGGTCAGGATCCTGGAGTCCCTCCCTGTATTGAGTCCCACGTCAGGTTCCCTGCTCGATGGGAAGTCTGCTTCTCCCTCTGACCCCCCTTCTCATGCTTTCCCTCACTCTCTCTCTCTCAAATAAATAAATAACATCTTTTTTTATTATTTTTAAAAAAGGGTTCTCTAATACGCAATACTCAGGACTCCATCGTAGATCCCACAACAAACTACTTCCTTAAAGCACACATTGTCATGCTTGTAATTACTTATCACTATGTTCTTTCCACTAAACTGTAAACTTCATGAAGTCTATCTTTGTTTTCCACTTATCTCCAGCTATTAACATAGTGTATGGCACATGGGAAGAGTTTAATAAGTATTTCTGGATGAACATACAATTGTGCTGCTTTACTATACGTTAGATATCATATCTACTGTAATAGAAAGATACTTCATTGTATCATATAAACCACTTGCAAAGCTCTTCAGAGAAAGCTCCTAAAGAAATCTGACTTATTAATAAATCAGCCTTTTCCTAACCCATGTAGGCATCCCCACAACATGAACAACAAAAAAGAACATCATAACTTCGCAGAGACGGGACAGCTGATCCTCTCCAGGTGCAGTACTGTGTGACAACTTGGAATTGACATATACGTAACAGAAAGTAAGGACTTACATAAAAAAAAAAAAAAAAAAAAAAAAAAAAAAAAAAAAAAAAAAGAAAGTAAGGACTTACAAATATACATAGTTAGTTGGCTTCTTTTTGCAAATGAATCATAAAAAGTACTGCCTTTACCTTAGGTCTCTAGTAAATATGGGCCGTACACAATTGCCACAGAAGTAGGCTCTAAGGGGACATTTTTCTTAGTATCTTCTTTATCCTTTCCCTGGCCCTCACGCAGACACAAAACAAAGAGTAAACTTTGCCACAGTCCCTCCCATGACTCTTTCTCTGTACATATGTGGGGAGAAGGGCAGTACAGACAACTAGCTATAGCTTCCAGATAGATCATCAGAATGAGAGAACGTGAATAAGTGGGCCTGGTTTTTTTGTCTGGCATTCTACATTGTTTCCCAAAAGGATTTTAGACAGTTGCAAATCAAGTGTCCATACCGTTTCCCTCCCTACACACACACACACACACACACCCCTTCCTTATTTCAATGTAGACGGAAGCAGGAGAGGAGAGAGGGGGAAAGATACAGATTCAACAAACATTTGTAATAATGATACTCCAGAGCTATAAAAACTATGTAAAACTATGGGCAGTATGCTATGGGGTATGGATACTCACAAGATAGAGTTCCTGCTTTTAAAAGGGAGTAAAATACGGGTACAAAAGATTTTAACACAAGGCTAGAATAAGACATGTGCCATGAGAGAACTACAAAGATAGATCAGACTGATCCCACACTTTCCAGGAGATTAAGAAATACCTCATAGAGGAGGCAGGCAGTGTCTGAGATGGGACTTTAAAAAAAGGGTAAGATTGATAAAGGGGGTAAGGGCATTGGGAGAGGTATTCCAGGCTAAAGGAACAATGTGGGCTAAAGCATAGAAACAGGAAAAGAATGACCATGTGTGAAGAATAGATAAGCACACTGGAAAGGTAGGTTGGGGTCACAGGGTGGAAGGCCTTGAATGCTACAGGATTTTGTTCTAAATAAAGCAAACAATCAGCTTGGGTGCCTGGGTAGCCTGGTCTGTTAAGTGTCTGCCTTCAGCTCAGGTCATGATCTCAGAGTCCTGGGATAGGGCATGACATCCAGCTCCCTGCTCAGTGGGGAGTCTGCTCGACCCTCTCCCTCTCCCCCTGCCCCTCCCCACACTTGTGCACTCTCTCACACTCTCTCAAATAAATAAATAAAATCTTAAAAAAAAAGCAAACAATTAGAAATCATTGCAGGCTCTGAGGAGAGGAATGTCTGATGGGAGAAGAGGTGATTAATGTGACCCATGGGGACTGCAATAGAGACCTAACTGCAGGAAGCAAGGAGGACCTTCAACCTCATGTAATCCACCTTTCACTGTCCCTCACCCTATCCTCATTCTTTTCCTTACTTGGTTTAAATTTCATGGTCAATGAATAAATTACTCCCTTGCATATGCCCCTCAATCCCCATCTCTCTTTCTCTCTCTCTCTCTCTCTCTCTCTCTCTCTCTCTCTTTTACTGACTTGGCAAATGGTTAAAAAGAACTCTCCACCAACTTCTCATTGATACCCAAGGAAGTAAATGTAGCTAGAGAAACATACAGCCTATCAAATGGTCTTAGTAACATGAAGGAGACTTCAAAGCTACCTGTAGAATCAAACTATAATTCCTTAGTCCATTTACTTTCCTTCTCTGCTGGAGTAGTGTTTCTGTTCTCTTTCCTCCTCATTGTCTTCATCCCCTGCTACCCTCTCCTTAGGTATGTCCTTCCAGCCATACTGGGCTCTTTGTAGTTGTTCCTGCCAGGCACACATCTACCTTCCGGTTTTTGTACTTGATTTTCCCTATGCCTTGAATGCTCTTCCCCCAGTGCCTAGAAGAGTGCCTTGCAAATAGTAAGAACTTAACAAAAATAGGTTAAATGAATTTGGAAACATTTGTACGTTCAACTTTTCTATTTGGCTTTTTTCATTTATCATTAATTCATGAACATTTCCCACATTACCAGATATACTTCAAGACCATCATTTTTAAGGCATAATACTATTTCATTTTATGGATGTACCACAAATTATTTACAATTTGGGATTGAGAAACCAGGAGATTTACAAATGGGATATTTTGGATATTTCTTCCTTTGATCCTTCTGAAGCTTGATAGCTTCACCTCTAAAAATGAGCATAATATCTACCTCACAGTATTGTTTTAAAGACTGAATATAAAATATAAATAGACACAGAGACATCAGTTTTGATAACAGAGGCATCATGATGTCAACTGAATGAAAGACCATAGATCTTGGAAGCAAAAGATTAAAATACATTGTCCCTCAATAGCTGTATCAAGTCACTTAAACTCCATGAACCTTAATTAAACCATCTATTTTTAAAAGTGATTGTAATAATTAAAAGCAGGTATGTAAACGAGTTTAAAATAATACCTGGCCCCGATAAGACAATCAATAAATGTTTATTCATTCACTGCTCATAAACAACAACAAGGACTTTTCTTAAACTGTGAACCAGAAAAAAAAGATATAAAAAAGATTTTTATAACTTGCCAATAACATACGCATTGTCAATGCAAAAGTTTCCTCTTGATGGACACTTACAAAGCATACTCCAGATTTTTTACATAAATCTCTATATCAATTTTGTTTCCTTTATTATGAAAAAAACAGGCAAAACAATTATTTTAAATACTGAGTGACAGCATGAATAAATAAATTTATTAATCACATGCTTCAGTGTATATACACATTAGGTCAGTGAACTATCATGATAATGATAAGTTGAGCAAGAAAATATTAAGTAGACCAGCCTCACTTCAGGGATTTTCTTTGTTTTTTTTTTTAATATTTATTCATTCATTTATTTATTTGACAGAGAGAGAGACAGCACAAGCAGAGGGAGCAGCAGAGTGAGAGAGAGAAGCAAGCTCTCTGCTGAGCAGGCAAACCGACACGTAACTTGACCCAGAACCCCGGGATCATGACCCAAGCCAAAGGCAGATGCTTAACCATTGAGCCACCTAGGCGTGCCAACTTCAGGGATTTTTTGAAGCAATCTATAAATTGCAGCCACATAATGCCAAGATAATACACATTTGCCAGTCCTTTTCCATATTTTTCAGATACAAGCTTGAGTATGTATGACGGGAATGGCCAACAAGTATGTGAACTCCACCAGGATGTAATCATTTCTGCCTTCCTGGGACCTAGTCCAGTGCCTGACATATAACAGGAAATGGATGAACATTGAGTAGGTAGATGGGTGGGTGAGTAAGAGACTAATGGAGTATGGTAGTCATTCATGTTGTTGTCTCCTTCTAGGATCTCCAAAGTGAATATTTTTTGTCTCCCCACCCTGTCCTTATAAGCAGCAATATCACCAGTTTGGGGCAAAGAATCATGAAAGGAAGTGACCTTTGCAACTTCCAGGCTGGAGCATTTCTTTGCCTTATTTACAAGTATATTAAATTATAACCCACTGATAAAAAGGAATATATATATATACTATTTATATAACTGAAAAGAGTTCATACAGAATTTCATATTTTCCAGAATAACTATTTTAGGTATGATAAGTGATGATTTGAATATTTTATTCTGTGTGGAGGGGGGTAAGTTAAAGCCATATATATTAAGAAACCACAAGATAAAATAAAACTATTTACCATTTATTGAGTAAAGTGATATAGAAACTGGGCTATTAATTCCTTTACACATACTAACTCATGTCACAACAAATCTGTGAGATGAATAGTATAATTATCCCGGACATCTTGCTAATTATAAAAACAGATGCTCAGAGTAACCTGTCTGAAGTTACTCAGCTAATGGGAGAAACAGAATTTGTTCTCAAACTTGTATAGTAATCAATCTCTATCAAGTTCCTGACTCTTCATTCTTTAGATCAAAGTAACTTCATCTTATCTAAGGGGTGGACTATATGATCTCTAAGAACCCTTCTGGTAATGACTCTAGGGATAAAAACAGAAATCAATTCAGAAGTCACATAATATTTGTGACATATACTCTGGGCCTTAGGGGAAAGCTATCAATAAATGAACCAATAATAAAAAGTGGAGAAGAGGGGAAAACAATAAAAAGGAGAGGAGGAGGAGAAAGATCAATATTTTACTAGACATTAGGGCCACCGTGGCATGAGTGGAAAAGGGGAACCTGGAGTAGGAATTAAAGAACCATAACGGATATACACCAACAGAAATAGCTTAGCCCACTCATGTGACTACCTCACAGCAGACAAGGAGGAAGCTGTGGGAAGGCTTTACAGAAGTCAATGGCCATGAGCTTAATGCTGGGTCAAGATGCAGAGTTCTAACATAAAAACTGGTCAGTAGTTAAACAGGAATAGTTGAGTGTAGATTACTGACCAAAAGTTTCTAGAAGAAGAATTACCACAACTGTTATGCATTTGCATAAATCTGAAATGCTAACACTATAGGGAGTGTGGTTTTAGGAAAGAATGGGGAAGAAACCAGCATTTACTGTATTACGTTCCTTAAGTTCCTACCACGTGTCAGGCACTATGCATGTGCTTTCATGTGTTACCATATTTAACCCTGACAACAACCTTGGACAAAATAACGGTTAATTTTACATGTCAATTTGGCTGGACTACAGTGCCCATATATTTGGTCAAACATTCTGGATGTTTCTATGAAGGCGTTTTTTTGGGTAGGATTAATTGAAAGCCTGAAGAGCAAAAAAGACTGACCTCTCCTGAGCAAGAAGGAATTATGCAAGCAGGCTCACTTTGGACTCAAACTGCAACTCTTCTCTGGGTCTCCAGCCTGCCAGTCTACCCTGTAGATTTTGAACCTACCAAGCCTCCAAAATCATATGAACTAATTCCTTAAAATAAACCAATCTCTGTGAAAAGAAGGATACACAGAGAGAGAGAGACATTCTATTGGTTCTGTTTCTCTAGAGAACTCTGATTAATACAGTAAATACTGTTTCCTAGTAACACTGAGGAAAATGAGAGCCTCAAAGGACCCATTCTTTTTTCCTACTACATCACACAGTAAAATGCCCTCGGGACTCACATTGTACTCTGAGGGGCTAGGGTGGGAGATGGAGAGTAATGAGAAGAAGGGAAACCTTGTAACCACAATCCATAGATTCCAAGGAGCCCCTTACAACTCTGGCATCACACATGTAACCAAAGCCTGGATGTGACCAAGTGATGTACTATCCTTTGCCGGGTCTCCTGATTCAGTTACTGCAGATAAAAGACAACAAATTAAAAAAAAAAAAATTCCTACTACATCAACAAAGTTTGAAGACTTTGAAAGAAGGGGAAAAATAGTGAAGAAGAGAAGTAAAAAATGAAAAGAAGAATAAAAAATAACTTGTGTCAATTAAATGATGGTAGACTTTTAGGCTTTTTTTGTATAGTCATTCATTCACTCCCTCAACAAATGTTTATTTTGTACTTTATATTTTTTATGGGCTCTTCTGGGTACTGGAGAGTGCTATCTAACTATGGGGGACACATAGAAAGTAGTAAGTGTGCAGAATGAAAAAAGACAAATTAAGTTGCCCTAAAGTCAAGAAGGCTTCAGGAAGAGGTGAAATTTCAGCTGGGATCCAGGTATCATTTTAATTTGGGAAGATGAGAGACAGTATTCCAGACAGAGTTTCCAACACTGTAAAATTCAGTTGAGTCTATGTTCTATGTTGCTAAAAGTATATGTGTGTGTTGAGGAGCAAAGGGGAGGGAAAGGGCCATGGACTAAGACTTTATACACAGACCATTCATGGACTTATGTGCACATAAGGACAGCTGGGAATGACTTGGTCAACTGGACAGATATAACCAGAGAAAAAGAAAATCATTACAAAGGTTGATAAAAATTCAACGTTGAATAAAAACTAAGCCTTACAATTCTAATAATGATGTCTCTTATCAAAAGGCACAAAAGTATTTCACGTCCTTTAACTAAAAAAAAAAGTTGAAATTGAGTTTACACAGACATAGTCACAGTCCCACTAAAAGTCTATGGTCCAGAATTGGCAACTACTATAATTATTATTATGTAATAAATTTTTATGTGGAAGTGTTCTCAAAAAATGGAATAAAACTCAATTGGAGTTGGTGTAAGGAAAATTATTATTATAGAAATAAACATATATGTGGAATCTTTGTCCTAACATATAAACTAAGCCAGAGGGCAAAAGTGGCTGGCTGAGTAACGTCAGATTTAGCAAGTGACCAAAAATGGAAAGAGGACTGATTTTAAATTATATTTCTAAGTAGTTAAGTGGTCAAGAAAGGAATGTATAATGAAGGAATGTAAATTAAGGGCTCACAGATCATTTAGTCTCTTCCCCCCCTTCTTTCCCCCTTTTCTGTTGATAGTTCTCTTTTTCATCATTTCTTATTTTCTTTTTTGGGGGGGTGGGGAGACAGCACAAGCACACATGCACAAGTGTGGGGAGGGAACAGAGGGAGAGGGAGAGAGAGAATCTTAAGCAGTTTCCATGCTTAGCTAGAGAGCCCAATATGGGGCTCAATCTCACTACCCTGAGATCAAGATGTGAGCCAAAAATCAAGAGTGGGACACTTTACCAACTGAGCCATCCAGGTGCCCCTTCATCACTTTCAAAGATTTCGGAGTTTCTCATTCCAATAGTTCCCTCTTCAATTTTACTTTATCAGTAAAACTCTACAAATAATCATATATAAAATCCCAATATATGAAACAGACCAAAGCATAAAGCTCAGGCTCAAAAAGGGGAGAAAGGGGTTACTAGAACACCCTAACTTGGCCTCCACTTGCACCTTTACCCACTTACCCCCTGAGACAGCTCCCCGAAAAGCCCTTAATTTTCCTCAGTAGAGTGTGTAATATGCTGTTCCTTGTGCAACCCTCTCAATTTACAAATGAAGAATTGTACCCTACAGAGTTAATTTAAGTAAGTTGTCTGAAGTCCCCTGTTTCCTGGTACCTCTGCTGAAATAAAATGCTTTCTCTTCCTCATAAACTGTAATTTAAATTTCTGGTTTAAAAGTAATTTCTTGTAAGTTATAAATTCATGCAATCCCTCTACCAAAATTCAAAATTCAGGGCCAAATACTCTGCTGGGGACTTGTCATCTGTTTTCATTCAACCATCATCAAATCCCCAGATCAAGAAAATGGGTTCATTTTTTTTTAAAGATTTTATTTATCTACTTAAGAGACAGGAAGAGAGAGAGCGTGCAAGCTAGAGAGAGCACAAGCGGAGGAGGAGCAGAAGGTGAGGAAGAAGATGACGCCTCGCTAAGCGGGGAGCATTGCAAGATCCTAGGACCCCGGGATCATGACCTGACCCTAGGGCAGATGTTTAACCAACTGAGCCACCCAGGCACCCCAAGAAACTGGGTTCAGGGAAGTACTATAACTTTCCCAAGGTCACAGAGCTAACAGAGTGGTATGCTGTTCTATTCAACTCCAAAAGGCAAATCTCAGACTCTTACATTCTTTCTAACCCACACATTTCCCTAAACTTTGCCTATCTTTATAGAGGCTCCCAGAAATACAGAACCATAAGAGATCTTGTCATTTTACAAAGGATGTACTTTTCTATCCAGGCTTGTCAGAGAGTGCCTTATGCTTCAGCCAAGCACAGGCATCAAGCCTATTTTACTCAAGCTTCAGAACCGTAGAAATGCTAACCCCCACCCTCAAATCTTGACTCTCTTCTACAACTTGCTCTACAACCATGGACTACACACATGTTCAGTCTTATGGAGAATAGGAATGGTTAAAAACTCTTAATCAAAGGACTACAAAGTCAACTCTGAGCTAAGCAAGAGATGACGGGCTGGCGTTTTAGGTTGAATACTAAATATTATTTAATAATATATTGGAAATGTGTATTTAGAGGCTGCTTAGAGACAAAGGATGACTATCACCACAGAGTAGGAGACAGAGTTGGCATTAAATAATTTTAATTTGACGGGAGGTCGGGGAATTTGAATTAGGGCATCCTCTGAGAGCAGAAGTTGAAGTGACTGTCACTGCCAATTACAGAAGGGAGTGTGGAAACAGGATTGATGTTAAATTATTGGTAACGGAAGGAGAGATTTTAAACAGAACTGAAACTTGGTGCTACCCTTTGGAAGCTGTGAACCAAAGACCGGACGAGTCCTAGGCATTAGGGGTCTGAAATTCCGGGTGGGCTACGGTGCCTAGGCTCGGGTCTATTACGCCGGGGACTTCGAAACCCCGGTCTTCCCCCACGCCCACCCCGCTCCTCACCTTCTGTTGGATGTAGTGAACCGAGTACTTCTTGGCAACAGTACGGCGGGATGTGGAACTGGCTGACCAGCGCAGGCTGCTGAGGGCCTTCATAGCCGGCGGTAAACGGAAGGCGGCCCCAGGCGTCAGGAAAGCCAAGAGCAGGAGCAGGACGGTGGGACGCCCCATGGCTCAGGCTGGCGGCTGCAGTGCGGGTGGGAGCGAGACCGGCAGATGCCGCGAACTAGAGCCGAGCCCAACCCGCAGCTCCGCCCACCGCAGATAAGCTCCTCCCCCGTGAAACTCAAAGCCACCCTGACTGGCAGCAACAGCCCCCAAACTTGGTCACCTAAGCCACACACACCCCCAACCCCGAGGGCGCCGCAACTTTTCCTGTTCCTCTCGTGCAATCCCCTCTTTAGAGTCCAGCCGCATCGCGGTCACAGCCCAAGTCGACCCTTACCATCCCTGACTTCTTCCTACCTGACCGCCGGAATCCCATCCTTTCCTAGAGCGCTCCACAAGCCCACCTTTCCTGCCATTCCCTGTCTGTCTCAATTCCATTGCCACACCCCTTGCCCTCCGCAAACCCCATATAATGATAATAATAACAGCTACCATGACAATTTCTTGAGCGTTCTCTACATGTCACTATATCGCTAGGCATAATGGCACACACATCAATTCATCTAACTTAAGCATCATGTACATCTGTGTGTCGTGTATGATTGCTACTCCCGTTTACCGATGAGGAAACTGAGGCCCCGAGAGAGGTGTAGGGACTTGCACTGGGTCACTCAGGAGGCAGGGGTGCACGTCTCCGCAGACCGCTTGGTCTGGCTCCTTGAACCCCACTTTTATTAAGTCAGTCAACCACCTCCTGTGGTACTCTGTTCATGGATCACCCCAAACCTCCATGTTGCCCACATAACCCATCCCTTAACTGGAGTCGCCGGGGACCAGAAAGCCCCCTGGTCCCTTCTTCCACGCCCCCTTTCTTCTCCCGGCTCAGGGTAGCCCGCTTCAGGCCCCGCGTCCACAGCCCCGTCCGTCTTCACCGCGCCAGCAACCCCATTTGCCCAGCTTCCACTCCTCCTTCCAGTCACCCTGCTGAACCCCGAAGGAAGGGGCGCTACCGCCCCTTCCTGGGATCCCTACGCTACCCCCAAAACCAACTTTATAGACTGTGGCACAACTCCACTAGTCAAGAGAAGAACATTCGCCAAACCCTATCTCTACCCACAGTTTGACGAAAAAGTTCGTTCCCCAAAACTCACAGAACGCAGTGCTCAAACTCCACCCTTGGCGGCGCCTTCTTCTGATTGGCTGTGGGGAACCACTGCCAAAGCGTCACTTCCGGCGGAAAAGGACGCGGGAGATTCGATTGGAAGGCGCCGGGCTTGTCGCTAAGTCGTGGGGGTCTGCACCACAGAGCATCGCCCGGGCAGGTCTCTCCGTCTTCTGCCTCAGGTGAGGAACTGTGGGAAGAGATTCTCGGGGCGCGCAAAGGGCGAGACTCGTAACGAGGTCCTCAATGTCGTTATAAATGAGAATTAGAACATTCTGTGGGTTTTTTTTCAGGAGTTAGTCTTTTCTGTAAAAGAGTCCCTAGAGTAAAAGGGAAAAGGTCAGTCATTTAAGTTTTAGGCACTGCTGTTGATAGAGTTCAGCGAGCGTTTACTCAACATTTACTAAACCATCGAGCTGATGTGGGTGAGCGTCGGGAACCGGTAATACAAAGAGGAAAAGTACTACTCCAGCTTTTGAGATGCTCAGAGATAGGGATTTCGCAGGCTATGCGGAGTACTGCGTGCTGAAAGGAGTCTTTTCCAAAGTGCTTTGATGGCCTAGAGGGAAAAGTGCTTATCGGTGTGCTCAAACCGGAAACTTAAGGGTTTTCTAGATTCCTTCCTTATCTCATTCAGCTAGTCATTACCAGTCTCTTGAATATCTCAAATGTATACAGTGAACACCAAGACTGCTACATAGGTAGGTGACCCTCCTCCCAGCTGGCTGTGACTTCAACCGTGTTATTTTCCAATCCAGTCTCCACATTGCCAGGCTATATGATAAGTCTCAGATCTGGTCAGGGACCCCCCCCCCATTTTAAAACCTTTCTTTGCGTTCTGTTTGCTCTCAGGTTTAAGTCCAAACTTCTTCACATATTTTACAGGCCTCTTCTCGTCTCGCCTTTGCCTACCTCTGCAGCTTTGTTTTTCACCACTCTTAGCCCTAGGCTCCAGCAGTATGAAATGTGTTTTGAGTACCTCAAATCCATCAACCCACCTCACCTCCTAGACCTCTTCTAACCTCATCCCCACCTTGGCGAATTCTTACTCCTTCCTTCACTTTCAGTTTATTAAGCCTTTTAAATCAGGAAGCCTTTCCTGACCTTGCAAGATTGGGTCACAAAGTACCCAGTAGTTAGTCATTCTGCAGATAGTTTTAAGTGCCTGCCTCCCTTTGCCAAGAATTACTAAGTACTGGTATTAGAATGGTGAACAAGTTAGATTCTTCACCAAATACAACTTAAACCTTTAATGGATGGAGTTAAGGAAAACCGGGGAAACTGTTTGAGTTAGGTTGGTCTGGGATGGCCTCTCTGAGGTCTTAAAACACAAAATTCAGCCAAGTAAATTTGAAGATCTAATTAGCTTTATTATTTTTTAAAATTTATTCTTTGCCCCAGGGGTACAGGTCTGTGAGTCATCAGGCTTATACCTTTCACAACACTCACCATAGCACAAACCCTCCCCAATGTCCATAACCCAGCCACCCTATCCCTACCCTCCCAACCCCCAGTAACCCTCAGTTTGTTTTGTGAGAACAAGAGTCTCTTATGGTTTTTCTCCTTCCTGATCCCATCTTGTCTCTAATTAGCTTTATTAAATGATTCAGGTAACATCTTACCTAGCAAGTAGAAGGACATTCCCGGGAGTTGTACTAAGTAGGTTTTTTTTTTTTTTTTAAAAATTTTATTTATTTATTTGACAGAGAGGGAGAGATCACAAGTAGGCAGAGAGGCAGGCAGAGAGGGAGGGGGAAGCAGGCTCCCCACTGAGCAGGGAGCCCAATGCGGCCTCGATCCCAGGACCCTGAGATCATGACCTGAGCTGAAGGCAGAGACTTTAACCCATTGAGCCACCCAGGCGCCCCTAAGTAGGTTTTTATAGGAAAGAAGGTGAGGCTAGAAAGTTATTAGCAAAAGAAAGGATTATTCCAAGCGAGGTGGGGGGGGGGAAGAACAGATAGTCTTATCATGCTGATTACCTTTGATAAGATGGAGACATCTCTTGTTGGCAATGATCCAGAAAATCACTAACTGACCATTTAAGACTATATTTCTGCAGGAGGATGAAAACTGCAATTAGGTTAGGAATTAAGCACTGGTTTGGGGACCCTGCCTAAATGGAGTCCATTTGGGGCCTGTGGTTTTCTTTTTAACAGAGGAGTTGACTCTTAGAGTAAGGCCTAAAAGATGAGAATGATCCAGCCATGCAATAGAGAGAAGGAAGAACATTCCAGAATGAATAGGTTGTGCAATAACCTTAAGGCAGGAAAGTGCTTGGCATCTGAGTGTTCAAAAACTTAAGGAAATACCAGTGCTGCTTGGAATGCCTTCAGAAAGGAAGGTGGTGAAATGGGCCTTGAGAGATGAGCAGCAACCAGATCACGGTTAAGAAGCTATTGCAGCAGCAGAAGTAACAGGTGATGGTGGTTTGAATTCAGGTGGTGGCAGAATATATGGGGGAAGTGGATGGTGGTTTTTAGATAAGGAAATAGATCCAAAGACTTACAGATGGGTATAATGTGGGATTTGAGGGAAAAGGGAATGAAAGATGATTCCTAGGCATCTGAACTGACTTAACTGTTGGAGAGTAGTGCCATTTGCTGAGATGGAGAAAAGTGTAAGAAAAGAATATGGTGTCTGTCCAATCAGATGGGGGCCTCCAGATGTGGGGCAATGATCAGGTGTAAACGGGTGGCACAGGCCGTAAGAGAATTCACACAAGGCAGCACAAAGGAGAGAGTTTATTGAATACACCACAAGGGAGTGGCAGGGAGGACAGCAAAGGAGAGATGGCCCACCACAAGAGAGCCAGTGGGGGTATATTTAAAGGGGAAAGGTGAGAAGGTATGGCGACATATAGAATCTTTTCTTTTTGATACTTTGGTACTTTGGAACTTTTTGGTAACTCTTCCTGGTTGTAAGTAGCCCAGGTCAGTCACCTGATGAGCTTATCTGTATTCAGCCAAGTAGTCACTGTGGGCCCTTTTGCCTTGCTCTACATTCCATTTTCAAGACTGTTGTCTAAAAGCAGTCTTTACAAAGAAGTTTAAGAGGAAACTAAGAATTCAAGTTTTTTACATATTAAAACTTGAAATATCTATGGATGTCAAAATAGTTGGCTCTCCATGTAGTAGTCAGGAGCTTGCAGATATTGTATGTACCTTGTGTCACTTCCTTAGTAGTTGCACATTGTCTTGGCCAACAGTTTATAAGTTTCTTGAACACAAGAGCCTGTGTTTTTTTTTGTTTTGTTTTTTTTTTAAATATTTTATTTATTTATTTGATACAGAGAGAGAGATTACAAGTAGGCAGAGAGGCAGGCAGAGAGAGAGGAGGAAGCAGGCTCCCTGCGGAGCAGAGAGCCCGATGCGGGCCTCGATCCCAGGACCCTGAGATCATGACCTGAGCCGAAGGCAGGGGCATTAACCCACTGAGCCACCCAGGCGCCCGAGCCTGTGTTTTTTATCTGTAACTCTGTCCTCCTCCCCATCCCTAAAATAGTACTACATTTACCACAAATTCAATAGACAAACTGTTTTACTCACTAAGAATTTCTTGGGTGGTTCTTGGGTTTTTTGTTATTGTTGTTAGGGTTTATTTTGTTTTGTTCTAAATAGGCTCCGCGCCCAAGGTGAGGCTTGAACTCATGACCCTGAGTTTAAGAGTCACATGCTCTACAGACTGAGACAGCCAGCAGCCTCTTTTTGGGTAGTGTTTTTTAAAGTATTTTTCACCAATGTTTCTTCAAATAAAAGAGGTTTTGTTTCTCGAGGACTTGTTATGACCACGTTTAGAAAAATTAGACAAAGTTTGCACCCTTGAGGGTGACCATTAGGTAGTTTCAAGTGAACAATTCAAAATAGCTCAGGCCTTTTGGCCTGTGTAATAGGAAACAGGAAATCCGAGAGCAAGAAGGTGACAGATTTTCTTGCACAGCAAGAACAGTTTTGGGAGTATAGAGGCCGCCCCAAGATGGGCCACTCTAGCATGAAGATTATTTTGAGTTAAAAAGCAAAAAGCAGTCAAGGGGCGCCTGTGTGGCTCAGTCGTTGGGCGTCTGCCTTCGGCTCAGGTCATGATCCCAAGGTCCTGGGATTGAGCCCCACATCAGGCTCCCTGCTTGGCGGGAAGCCTGCTTCTCCCTCTCTCACTTCCCCTGCTTGTGTTCCCTCTCTCGCTGTGTCTCTCTCTGTCAAATAAATTAAAAAAATCTTAAAAAAAGGGCGCCTGGGTGGCTCAGTGGGTTAAAGCCACTGCCTTCGGCTCAGGTCATGATCTCAGGGTCCTGGGATCGAGGCCCACATCGGGCTCTCTGCTCAGCAGGGAGCCTGCTTCCTCCTCTCTCCTCTCTCTCTGCCTGCCTCTCTGCCTACTTGTGATCTCTCTCTGTCAAATAAAAAAATAAAATCTTTAAAAAAAAAAAAAAGGCAACCCAAACCCAGCAGATTCAGGAAGAGCTCCTTACTTTCCCCCCATTACTACTTAAAAAGAATGTAGATAGAGGACCTCATCCAAGACAAGAGCTATCACCACTGATATCTTACATTATGATATATAGTAAAGTATGGTAGAAAGGAGAAACCTAGCAAGGCCTGTTTGATCAAAGTCCTCTCTTACTCCCTTTGTTTCTGAGTGGCCCAGCAAACATTTGTTTGCCAAACATTTACCCCTTTTTTATTTTTTCTGAGGATTGCATTCCTTCCCTTGGAAGTCCTAGACCCCTACCCACTATTACTTAGTTCAGAATGACATATATACCTCATTTTGCGTGACTGTCTTTAGAATTTTCAGGGTTGTATGAATTCCCTGTATGTATGCATGCTACTAAATTTATCTTGTTAATCTGTCTCATGTCATTTTGATTCTCAGTGCAGCTAAAAGGACTTAGTTAACAATGTTAAACAATTAAATTTTTCTCCATGATCTGACATTTAATAATAATTCTAGATTTTTCTAGTCTTTTCCAAAGGAGAAAAAATTATGTGACTGTATGTGCATATAGGGGTATGGTTTTGTTTTGTTTTTAAGATTTTATTTATTTATTTGAGAGAGCACGAGAGCAAGTGAGACTGAGAGGAGTAGGGCAAGGGGCAGAGGGAGAGGCAAACTCCCTGGGGATCCCAACACAGGACTTGGTCCCAGGACCCTGGGATCATGACCTGAGCAGAAGGCAGACAGTTAACCAACTGACCCACCCAGGCACCCATGGTTTTTCATATTAAGGTGACTTCTAGAAGATTGGTAGTGAAGGAGTTTAGATAAAAGGTCTCTAGATAATAGAGCAAAGATTTACAAAATAATCTGAAAGAGACTATAATGCTCTCAGGCTTTTATTACTTACCTATAATCACATTAATCACAAGTGTTGTTCACCATCAGACAGCCTCAATGGCTAGGCCAGTGATTTTCAAGTGTAGGCAACATAAGCATTATCTGGGAACTTGTGAGACATGCAAATTCTCTGGCCCTCATCACAGATTTACTGAATCAAACTCAAGTTGGAGCCCAGAAGTCCATTTTATCAGGTCCTCCCGGTGATTTTGATACACACTAAAGTTTGAGAACCACTTGGCTAGTATGAAAATGGATGGTAATTAATGAGTTACGTATGTGGGCCCATTGACAAAACTATCTCTAGTGAGAAAAGAACACATCAGCTATACTAGCCTGATTCCATTAAAATATCTGATTCACCTAATGCCCCCTTTTCAAGCAACTTTCTCTTTATAATTTGGTTTAATATATAGTTATAGTTATAACTAAAAGAAAATGTGAGTTTAAGACGTGTCCATTCCCTGTGACTAATTTTTCATGATAAATTAATAAAGCATCTTTAGATAATGGTTTAGATCCCCATGTAGCTTGACTAGAAAGAAAGCAAGTATTCCATGTTAAATAGTGGACCCCAAGTATTTTAATAAATCTAAGTCAGTCTTCATTCTTGGATATTTCCTCGGAAATCTTCTGGGACTTCAAAACGAAAAGCTAACTGAGGCCCTAATTAGTTCCCATCAACCTATCCTAACATATATTTTTCTCTGCCTCTAGCTCAGCTTCCTTGTTTCTACTTTTATGTGTGAGAGGTTGAGAGGACCCAAGGTTTTTTCTTTGTATGTTATTTCTAAGTTCACTACCTAGTATTTTTGTTATATTTATTGATTTTTTAAAGTATAAATATAATACATTTTCAAAATACTTTAAACATACAAAGAAAATTAAAATCACCTTTAATCTGACAACTCTGAGGAAGTAGTTTTCAAAAAAAGATTATGTATTTGCCTATTATCCATCCTCCCAGCTACAACTAGATTAGTCCCCTTATATTTTCTCATGACATTATGTACATTTCTTTTATAGAATTTGCCACATTATCAGTTAAATTTTTTGTGTGATTATTGTCCATTTTGCCCATCATTTATCCCTCAATATCTGGTATTTAGCAGCTCCACAACAAATAACTGATAAATTGAATTGGAATATGATTTTTAGGCTGTGATGGAGTAGAAAGAAACGCTTCATCACCATCCTTCCCAAGAAAATCAAGAAGAAAAATAAATTGCAAGAGATACTACATATGAAATTGTTCCCAAGTCCATTGTAAGGTTTTTGTAACTTTGGTATTTACTTGTTTCTGATGTTTCATTCAGTTCTCCATCAAACATGAATTCACCACACTACAAGTCAAGCAGTAGAGAGAGAGATAAACTAGATGACAAGTGTCATAAAGGAAACACTATGAAAAAGCAAAAAGAATAAGTGGTTGTCTGAAAGGATTTTACTGGATTTTTGTCCACCAGACAATTAATGAGAAGTCTCTTTGCCATTTTCTGGGGCTTACCAGGTGAAACACAATTAGTAAAAATTGTTTACTGACCTTTTTCATTTTAGTTCTCAAGTTTGCCTTTAAATTGTAAATACCGTAGTTTTTTTAGACATACTTATTTGATCCACTAGAGGGCAATAGACCCCTGAATTTAACCAATTTTAAAAATACACCAATTAGTGCTTGCACAATTAATTTAGATATTAATCCCAAATATTTCTGCTTGTGTTTTCATTTGTTGGTGAGCTGTCTGCCCAATTAGACAGTAAGCATCTTATTTTTCATTGTTTCCTCTACAACATTTAGCACGGTATCCTAGTTATCTTTAAGGTTTAATCCTTTTCTTAAAGTTTGAATTTGATAACAATTGTGTAAAGAATATGATTTGATGTAAGTGCCCATATAGTTGTGGTACAAAACAAAACTATTTTAGAGCCCAAAAGAAAATAGTCTCTGCTCATTATATGACCACAATAAGGGGGGGAAAAGTAGAAATAAGAATATAATGCAAATGATTAAAATAAGTTTTAAATTAGGTACTATATATGAAACTACTCTGTGCCTGCTGATGTGTATACAAAAATAAGTATACACATTTGGTATATTGGTAAAATTGTGTTTTATATCTAATGGTATATGGTAAAACTAGCTTAGGAAGAAGAAAGCTGAAAATCAGGAAGGAAGTTGGAACAGCTGAATTTCAGATCAACAGTTTCTGAGGTTGGCCCTAGGGATATAATGAAATGGTCCTTCTAAGATCTTACTCTGGTTCCAAGAGAAAACATTAAACAGATAAGTTTATTAGGATGTGATAAGTGGCAAGTTAAAAAGTAGGGTCCTTTACCTGGGAAAGCTTCCTGGAGAAAAAGGCCCTTAAGAAGACTTTTTAAAGAAGAATAAGCATTAGCCAGGAAGGTGAAAGAACATTTTAGACAGAGGAAGAAGGAAAAGAAGCAAAGGCAGAGAAATGTAAAACATATTGTAGGAGAGTGTTGGGGGGTAGGGAAGAGAACAAGAGATGCAACTTAGATTATTTTTTTGTGGTTTTTTTTTTTAGCATAAATTACTAACACATGAAGAACAAGAGAGAACCAAGGAAAAAGGAGAATAAAACCAAATGGAAATGACTAGACAAAGAATGCAAATATCAGACCTCTTTGTTACTAGAGAAAGACTTTTTCTTTTTTTAAGATTTTTATTTGGGCGCCTGGGTGGCTCAATGGGTTAAAGCCTCTGCCTTCAGCTCAGGTCATGATCTCAGGGTCCTGGGATCCAGGCCTGCATCAGGCTCCCTGCTCGGCAAGGAGCCTGCTTCCTCCTCTCTCTCTGCCTGTCTCTCAGCCTACTTTTGATCTCCCTCTCTCTCTCTGTCAAATAAATTTTTTTAAAAAAGATTTTTATTTATTTATTTGACAGAGAGAGAGAGAGAGAGAAAGCACACAAGCAGGGGGAGTTACAGGCAGAGGGAGAAGCAGGCTCCTGATGCGGGCTCGGTCGATGCAGGGCTCTCGGTCCCAGAACCCCAGGATCATGACCCAAGCCAAAGGCAGACGCTTAACCATCTGAGCCACCCAGGCACCCCAATAGAGGAAGACTTTTTAAAGGGGGCTTTAAATAAAAAGGGAAGGAAATCCTGTTATGTTGCATATACCTACTCTTATAAAATTTTTTCTTAAATTGCAAAATTCTTCCTATAGTTTTTTATTCAGTGAATATGGATTAAGAACATACTTTGTGCTAAGCACTGGGGTATACAGTAAAATACAAAATAGATCACATCCCTTTCTTGAAGGAACTTTGAGACTAGTAGGGGTAGACCAAAGAAAAATAAGATGATATATGCATTTTCATGGTTGGCTATATCACAGGCAGGATTAGTACTATGAAGGAAAAAAAAGGCTGATGTCCTAAAAAGAGTAAAAGTGTGTCTACTTGTGATAAAGTGGGACTCTCTGAGGGGTTATATTAGAGTTAAGGATTGAAGGATGAGAATAAGCCAACTATTTGAAGAACACTGTAGGTAAAGAGAAAAGCACAAAAACCCGAGGAGAGAAATTGGTGTGTTTGAGGAGCAGAAAAAATGCTAGCATGGATTGAAGTGCAGAGATTAAACTGGAGAGTGTTATAGGGTGAGGTAAGGAGGTGGGGCTAGATGACCACGAGCCTCATAGGCTTTTGTAAGGAACTGAGGCTTCATTCTAAGTAACAAACTTTTAAGAAGGTAAGAAAAGACATTTTTCAGGTAGGGAGCTTTGCCCTACTTTATCTCCCAAAGCTCATAGGTAGCTGTACCACCATGTTATACCCCTTCACGAACTGGATTTTAGAGATATAGAGGGAGGGAAGATGCCTTTGCTGACCTATATTCCATCATTTGTTGTGTTGGAAAGGAACTTTAAGTTAGGAGCACTAATGCAGTATTTTGTGGCCTTCCTGTCTTCCCCTTGTATTCCATTCACCTACTCTACTCTGTCCTTAGAGATTGCCATGTGACCTAGATGACAACCAAATCTGGGAACACATATCTTCTTATGGTAGAACCTTACTAGTCACGTATCCTAAGGGTCCCGAAACAAAGATGACAACAAAGAACAAAGAATTAGGATTAGATTTTTTATTTTTTTCTATGTTCCCTTTAATAACATAGGTCAGTGGTTTGTGTAAATCCCTTTATGTTTCATCTTTGCAAGTTTTCATCTTACTGCCTTAGGTGGCAAGATTTTATTTTCACAGAAATGTTTTGCTTGATAGAATTGAAAACACTTTAGATTTCCCTTCCATAGTCACCACATTTCTATATTTATGGTCCTTAGGAAGAAAAATATCTAAAAGATTCTATTATGATTTTTACACTAACTACCATTTTGTCTGATTTTGCTAATGCCAGTCACAGAAACAGTTCCGCCCATTTTTAGAAATTGAAACCTTTAGCATATGTTTACAAATGAAAAATTTATGGTAAAGTTCTATCTTGAACATGTACAGAGACTTTATTTCAGAACATTTATATTATGCTATAAATAAGCTAATCAGTTTTTTAAATTTTGATAAACCAACATTTGATTTTTTAAAAAGAGAACATTGCTATTCTACTTCTGAGTGTTTTATAAGAGGATTTTAAAGCACTTTGACTATATTAGGATGTGATAATTGTCATATTTATATATATAAATGTATATTATAGAAAATAATATATATTTATAAATTTTATATATTAATAATGTGATATATTTTTCTTTTGACCACATAACATTTTTATTTTTCTGTTTGCAGAATCAGAATTGTCTTCCTTTTTCTTTAAGTTGTATAAAAATATATACACTAAAATCTAATAAAGTGATTTTTTTTCAGCCTAAAAGAACATAAATAAATTTACGTTCTTTAAAAAAATCACATGTTTATTTAAGTTCTTCCCTGTTAATAGAAGAAACAAGATCTTATAGCTTTTCTAAAGATGTGAAAAGGGCTAAATGATATTGTTCCTGAATTGCAGGGATGCAGCATTTATTTAAAAACAGAATATTTATTTGAGCTACTCTATTTTAAATCTTATCTTCTTACTACTAACACTTTTAATTAGGTAGAAAAATAAAATAAGTTTTTCAGTATCTTGACACGTACCACAAAAGACATCTATTCAAGTCGCTAAGTTGTTTTCCTAAGAAATGAATTATGTACATACAATTAAAGATTTGCCGTTCATCCCATGGCTGTTTTGTTTCACAGGCCATAGTGAGGACATATGAATAGAGGAAGAAAATTTCTTTTGGCCTCGGTTCTTGCACTCCAGAATTCCAGTTTTATATATCCTTCATGTCAGAAGTGTTTCTCTCGGATAATCCTGGTGTCCAAAAGGTAAAAGTAAAGTCTGTAAGCATGAGAGATACATGTGTACACTGTAGATTCCCTATAGTTCAACAGCAAAGAAGGATTAAATTCACCATACCATTCATCATCCCAAGAATAAAAAGGAGACTAACTGTGCTGGAGTGTTTAGGGAAAGGACTTGATGAACCAGGACTGCAGGTGGAAAGGGCACACATGATCTATTGTTGGAGCCAGGGACAAAGGATCACTGTCAAAACCACTTAATACTGAAGTGGAATCACAGGTGTTCTCAGAAAAACTCACCACCAGCTCCTCTACATTTGAAGCTACCTCTAAAGTTGAGGGCACTTTAGAGCAGCAACAGAGAAATCCCAAAGCAGAGAGACTGACATAGTCCCCTGCCTGGGGGAGACATTTCAGGCAGGCGATTGTCACCCAGAAGAAAACTCCCACAGGGAAGAAAGACCATAAATGTAGTGAATGTGGCAAAGTCTTCAATGTAACTCATGCCTTATAATCCACCAGAGAATTCATTCTGGAAAAAAACCCTTTAAGTGTAGCAACTGTGGGAAAACCTTTAACCATAGCTCAAACCTCATTCAGCATCAGGATTCATACAGGAGAAAAACCCTACAAATGTCATGAGTATAGGAAGTCCTTCAGTGGTGTGCTCACCTTGTTCATCATCAGAGGATTCATTGAGAAGAGAAGCCCTATGCGTGTAATGACCCTGAGAAGACCTTCAGTCAGAGTTCCTATCTAAGTCAGCATCTGAGAATTTACAGGGGAGAGAAACCTTGTATATGTAAAGACTGTGGGAAAGCCTACGGGTGGAGTTCAGAGCTCCTTAGACATCAGAAAATTCATTCCAGAGAAGAGCCTACCCAATATGCTGAAGGTGAAAACACCTCCAGACAGAATTATACTTTTGTTTAATCAGTTGTAGAACTAGATTACATAAAAGTTATAAATTCCTTAAAAAAAAAAAATCACCATATACCAGGACAGATTCTCTAGGGTGTTGGTTCTTTAAATCGAGAATAAAATTGTCTGGTACTCATCTCCTGTCAAAGGGAGGTTTCAAGTTACCTCCAAGCCTTTTCTAAGTACCTGCTTTAGAGAAGAAAAATAACTTCTTGAGAATAAATCCAGTCCTGATGCAAAAACTTAGTCCACTTCTGGGATATCCCTGGAAGGGTGTAGGGTTTTTTTGTTGTTTATTATTTATTTCACTTGATACCTAGATTATTTTTTAAATAAATAAATTCCTTCAGAACAGGGACTGTTAGAGAAATCTCTGTACCTTTCAGCAGCTGGACACATAATACTTTATTGTGGTGCTGAGATCCAGCCCAACTATACCTGAAGGTCTAAGTTTCTTTGATTTTTGAAGTACAAGTCAAGATTAGGGTTAGAGTTCCTTAAGAGTACTTTCTCTCTGGGGCACCTGGGTGGCTCAGTCAGGTAAGCATCTGGCTTCGATTCAGGTCATGATCTCAGGGTTTCTTCCTCTGTCCTTTCTCTCTCTCCCAAATACATAAATAAATAAGAAGAATACTTGGGGCACCTCGGTGGCTCAGTAGGTTAAGTGTCCAACTCTTGGTTTCAGCTCAGGTCATGCAGGGAATCTACTTGAGTTTGTCTCTCTCCTTTTGCCCCTCCCCTCACTTGCAGGCATAAATAAATCTTTCTCTTTTTTTTTCTTTTAAGAATACTTTCTTTCTGCCTAGAGTAGAGAATATATAGTAAGTATTTGGTAGTATGTAAGTAAAAATAGTAGGTCAACAATATTCTTGAATAGTCAAGTTAGTATTTAATGGGGAAGGATTAGCAGTTCCAGCCCCTATCTAAACTAAGAGATGCTTCTAGTAGTTATCACTGTTCTTTTATTGAGCTGTTCTTTCAAGCATTCATTTGTAAACTCAGAAACATCCTGTTTGTGTTGTTCATCGTTAAATCCTCAACATCCAGCCCAAAGGTCTAGTTCATAGAAAATACACAGAAAACGCCTGCTAAGTGAATGAATAAATTAAAAAGCATAATTCTCTGGAGCCAAACTCTCAACCCCGTCACTTGAATTATCTGGGCTTCAAAATGGGGAGGGTAATGTCTGCCTCATAGGGTTTTTATAAGATCTAATGAGTTAATACACACAAAATGCTTAGAACATTGTGTGATGCATAATCAGTAGTCAGTACATGTGAAATATCTTTAAAACTGTTTTGTTTGGTTTTTACCAGGTAATTTCTTATCAAGATAATCTGCAACAAAAATAAAGGTTAAACGCTATTGCCATTGTTGCCTCTTTGGCCTGGTAATAACAACTGATAACATTAATGAATGTTCACCATATGCTAAGCACTATGCTGGGAGCTTTATAAGCATATCTTAATACAACAACCCTGTGAGTGATACTATTTTAGAAAAGTTAAGTAACATGCCCCGAATTACACAGCTAGCCAGTTAGTGGCAGAAACATATTCAAGGGTGCCTGGGTGGCTCAGTTGGTTAAGTGCCTGCCTTGGGCTCAGGTCATGATCCCAGGGTCCTGGGATCAAGTCCCACATCAGGCTCCCTGCTCAGCGGGAAGTCCGCTTCTCCCTCTAAGCCTTCCCCTCTGCTCTTGTTTACTCACGTTTTCTCTCTCTCTCTCTCTCCCTCCCCCCCCCTCTGCCTTTCTTGTGTGTGCGTGAGCACACAAAAAAAAAATCTTAAAGAAAGAAAGAAACATATTCAAGCCTAAACAATTTGGCTGCTGTCTACATTCCTCGTCACTATATTACTTCAAATTAGCAGTGGAATTTGTATCCAGAATGACATCACTGCCCCCTTTCTTTCCCAGAGCTTAAGATGCCCTGGGTAAGGGAGCTCAGACTGAACTATTTAGGTATACAGCAGATTGAGCAAAGGAAATACAAGGCTCCAGCTGTAGTTATTAAGTCAGACTTTAAAGAAATTTGCAAACTATGAAACAATGCCCCTCTCTTGACACTAATTTTTTTATTTTGGAACACATAGTTATTTTTCATAAAAATTAGGTTTTTTTGGTTAACCATGCAATGGATCTAGTTGACTGAATAAATTTTTTTTAGATTTCTCAATTTTAATTTCTTATTTTCATTTAATTTCTCATACTCAGTTAAAAATATAGGTAGATCTTAGCCACATAGACAAAAAGCTCTCTGGTGTTCTCAGTAGTTTTTAAGAATATAAAGAGTCCTGAGCAAAAAATTTGAAGACTGCTATTCCATAACAAATGACATTTTGGAAAATAGGGCTGCCTCTAGAAGTTAAATCAGGGGACTGTGATTTGAATTTGTCTCTACCCTTGCTTCTCAAAATGTGGTCTGAGAACAGCTATATCAGCATCATCAGGGAGCTTATTTGAAATGCAGAATCTTGGGCCTTGTCCCAAACTTAATGAATCAGAATCTTTATTTTAACAGAGTAAACAAGATAATTACCCCCACTTACAAATGGAGCAATTGAGATGAATTTTATGACCCAAACCTAAGGGTTTCAATTCCTAGCCTGCAGTTTTTCCCTCAATGATGTCTTATGATAACTGTAAGAACTATAAGGCTAATGATGAACTATCTTGCAAGTAGAGTACCAATGATACTCTAACAAAAACTAGGTTTATTAGTATTAATGCGTATTCACATAAATTATATATACTTTATTTATATTATTCTAATATTTAACATAATATGTATAATCCAAAAGGAATAAAACTTGGATTAAAATAAATAAATGTTAGTATGGACTAATAGACTAGAGGTTTTTAAACTTTAACATGCGTAGAAATTCCTGAGTTGCTTAAAAACATTTGTAAACTGCAAAAATGCTGATACATATTTTTCTAAGATTTGCTAAGAGGTTTACATTAGACCTGAATGCATTATTAATACATAAGGGTAAGGTTAGATGAATGGACTGGCATGGAACCATTTTAGGTTTGGGAAAAAAATAATAATAATAATTAGCACAGATCTAGTGATGGTGAATCAGTAACTTATACAAAGGATTAACCTTTGTTTAAAATAGTCACCTTGTGAGCTATGGATTTTAGGCTCCCCCTAGTGGCTGTCTGGCAGTAATCAAAATTATACAACTCTCTCTAACAATATTTTCTATTTGCATTTTGCCACTCATTTTTAAGCCAGATCATTAGGGTCATGAAGGAAGAATAAAGTCCTAGGGTTAACCATTACCATAAGATGTATTAAGAGGTCAGTTTGCTAAATTAAGAACATGAAAGATGGCTATCAGAGTTAAAAGACATTGCAGGAAACTATAAGGGAGGGAAACATTAAGTAGAAATGACAATAATCATCACAGTATTTAATATAATTATGAGGACGAAGCAGACTGACACTTATTAATTTGGCAAGATCTGCACTAGATCCTTACTTTTTTTTTTTTAAGAGTATTGAGAAGAGAGAGCGTACACACGCAAGTGTGTGCACACAAGTGATGGGAGGAACAAAGGGAGAGGGAAAGAGAAAATCTCAGACAAACTTAGTGCTGAGCCCAGAGTCCAACCTGGGGCTGGATCTCACCGCCCAGAGATCATAACCTGAGCTGAAATCTTGATTTCAATTAACTGAGCTACCCAGGTGCCCCTCTTTATTTTCTTTCTTACACTTTGTCACATTTTATTCTTAAACCCCCCTTTTTTTTATAGATTAGAAAACCGAGGTTTAATTCATAATTATCCCAAAACCAGACCACTAGTATGTAACACAGTTACAGTTGACCATAGTGAAGGCCATAGTTATATATTGCCTTTAAAACAACTTTAAAAAAGATGTTTCACACCTAATTTTGGCAACCTAATAAATACTCAGCATATTCCAAAGACTTAAAGAAAGTACAGGTTATTCTTATATAGGTGAGAAAAAGAAAGCTAGGTGCTTTGTATATCAATATTTATTAAATGTTTCAAGATTATTCATCATTCTCTTAACAGATGTTGTTCTCTTAACAAAAGATAGACGTTAAACATCAGGTCTTCTGTTGGCGTGGTCCTCATTTCATTGTTTACTTTGCGCCCCCAATTCCATGCTATAATATGCCTCAATTTGTTAATGGTAATTTAGCTACCTAATAAGAATATCTTTCTTCCTCCCCTCTCCCCTTCTTACCTTCTCTCTCTCTCTCCTTCTCTCGTGCACAGTTTTTCTTTATTATTTTTTTCCTTTTTTCAAGTAGGCTTCACGCCCAGTGTGGGGCTCAAACTCACTACCTGGAGATCTAGAGTTGTATGCCTTACCAACTGAGCCAGCCAGGCACTCCTTCAGTTTTCAATCAGTTTGGTGCTACTTAATTTAAGTCAGGAAAAGTAGTTTTTATGAATAGAGAAATTGAAAAGATGCTGATCTGAAATCCCTTTGATAAGGGAAAAATTGTACTCTAAGATGGCCGGCCAAACCAGCAAGGGAATTCCAGTCCCTGTCTCAAAGCCCTTCTGGGTTCTTCTTCCCTACCCCATTTCCCCACGCAGGCCAAAAGTACCAAGTATGGGGAAATTGAAGGGTATAAATTACCCTCCCTGCTTGTTCTTGGGGCTCAGACCTTTGGAGACTACTCTCCTCTGAGTCTGCTGGTGTTAAATAAACCTCAGATACTCCAAGGTGTCCGAGTGCCGCTTGGTTCTTCACCAGGATCCAGTCCAGGTTCCGTAACAGTTTAAGAATATAAGTTATATAAGTACACTTGTACACAAAATATTATTTTTAATATTTTTCAGATTTGTTTTCCATAGTAAAAAAAAATTAGTGAATATCTCTATATTTTTCCCCCTCCACTCTTCCAGGTCTCATTGTCCAAAATGTGGCTCTACTGGTAAAGCTGAAAATGCCAGTTACAGATATAAACTTTCCTTAAAAGTTGCAGAATCAAACAAATTGTTTTGCATTACTGTATTTGGAAGCTGCTTAGATGCATTTTTTGGTCTTACAGCCACTGGTTTGCACAGGTAAGAATACTTAAAGCATTTTTTTCCTAGCTACTCCTTTAGTATATCAGAATTTGAAGATACATGGTTTTTTTGTTGTTGTTGTTGTTTGGTTTTTGTTTTTATTATTTGCCCCAGGGGTACAGGTCTGTGAATCATCAGGCTTACACCTTTCACAGCATTCACCAAAGCACAAACCCCTCCCCAATGTCCATAACCCATCCACCCTATCCCTACCCTCCCACCCCCCAGTAACCCTGTTTGTTTTGTGAGATTAAGAGTCTCTTATTTGTCTCCTTCTCCATCCCATCTTGTTTCATTATTTTTCCCTCCCTATCCAAGATACATGTTTTTAAGGTAATATGCATTTAGTTGAAAAATAATCACTTGACCTCAGATTATCAGTTCCTTTAAAAGATGATCAAATAAAGAGAAAGGTATTTATTTCCTAATTGCATATTGTGATGATGTTAAGCCAGGCTCCTTTTATTCAGGGCAATTTAGCTGTCTTAAAAATATTACTTTACAATACTCTAATCCTGAGTAGAGGAATATAGGATAAGAAAGCAAAATTGTTTCAAACTAAAGGATATCCAGACTGAGGTTAGCATTCAAGAAGCTAAAGTCCTTTAAGGTGAAAGAAGCCACTGAGGGAATATTTGCATATCAGGTTGAAAATTTGTCATTTCTTTCACTTGCACTGCAACTTTGTCTGCATAGTTTGACCTATTGAGGTGTCCTGAGATGTAAAAATGATACAAGCAATTAAAGCTTTTTCTTCCCTTCCATCTTCTACTCTCCTCCCCTGATCACTTGACAGAAGATATCTCTGTCCATTCCCTTGTAGTTGAACAGAACAAACTGGATTACCAAAAGAGGAAAGACTTCCCTCTGCTTCGAGGGCTAGAGATCCCACTGCTACTCCTACTGCCACTTTTCAAATAAATGCTGGGCCTGATTACTAGGAAGTCCTCTACTTTATACACACTTGATCATTTTTGACTTTCTAAACTATGGGAAACTAGACAGAGAGAGCAAAATGCCTACCTTTTAAAGTCTTTTTTTTTCCTATATGTAACTCAAAAGGTTTATGCTGCCTTTTCAAACTAATTGTATTTTTTTTAATGGCAAGTTAAAGTTTCAAAGCTTTTGTCTTCACATTTTAATTTTCTTTCCAATCAAGGTACATTCAGAATCCTAATGAAATTTCAGAAACACTGGACAATGATGCAATTCGGAACCTATTAAGTAAAGCAGTTGAAATTTGCTTCGTTGGACAAAGCTTTATTTTTGGAGTGACGGTACCTGAGACTAGCTTTCTTTTTAGTATTCTGTTAACATTTCCATTGTAATAAAATAATTTGAATTTTCTGAATAGTGTATAGGATTCGTAAATGTGAGGGTCTGTAAAGGCACTTTAAACTATAAAAATAGGCTAACCGTGATCTGTTAAAACACCATGTGTGACAGCTTCCTCTTTCAAAAGTCTGAAGAGCCCAGTTCAAATGCTTTCAGAACTTTAAATATCTAAATGGATTTTAAAGTCAGAATAGTTAGATATTTTGTTTTGATATTTGGTGTTTATTTCACTTTCCAAAATTTGTTTAAATTTTATAGTAAAACTTTATCAACTCTTTATCAGTTTGATTCTATCATCTATAAAAGGAGGAGAGAACTAACATGGAAAGGAAAATATCTGAGTATTATTTACTCTAAGAGCAGGTTGAAAAGATGGTCTTATATAGGGCGCCTGGGTGGCTCAGTGGGTTAAAGCCTCTGCCTTCAGCTCAGGTCATGGTCTCAGGGTCCTGGGATCGAGCCCCGCATCAGGATCCCTGCCCAGCGGCAAGCCTGCTTCCTCCTCTCTCTCTGCCTGCCTCTCTGCCTACTTGTGATCTTTCTCTCTGTGTCAAATAAATAAATAAAATCTTAAAAAAAAAAAAAAAGGATGGTCTTAAATAGTTATAAAAGTGATTGTAGAAGTTATAAGAATATACTGACTCTGTAGGAATAATCATTTTCTGTCTCATCTGTGCTAAAGGGAACAAATGGAAATTTTGTCCACACCTGAATCAGGGTTTCAAAAGAGGGAATAGAGCATTCCACAGCTGAACATTGAGAAAAACTCAAAGTGAAATCAGGAGCCACAGAGCTTTTTGTTGTTGTTGTTAAAATCTTAGATGGTTTTTGTTCTTTTCTTTTTTTTATTTTTTATTTATTTATTTTTTTTAAAGATTTATTTATTTCACAGAGGGAGAGAGATCACAAGGAAGCAGAGAGGCAGGCAGAGAGAGAGAGGGGGAAGCAGGCTCCCCGCCGAGCAGGGAGCCCGATGCGGGCCTCGATCCCAGGACCCTGAGATCAGGACCTGAGCCGAAAGCAGAGGCTTTAACCCACTGAGCCACCCAGGCGCCCCTTTTCTTTTTTTTAATGAGTGAGAACGTTTCCTTAAACATTCAAAATTTCTGGAATCTAATGAGAAATATAATAGTAGGTACTGTTGAGAACTACTGTTTGTTTGGCACTGCAGTTTTCTTTGTGTTATTGATAATACAGTAGTCCCGCATATTTATCCTTATTTTATACATAAGAGAACAAAGGTTCAGAGAAGTTAAATAATTTGTCCAAAGCCCCAACACTGGTATATGTTAGAACCAGTCTCTTTACTCCAAGGTTTATTTCTATTACTTATGCTACTCTGCCTATAACACCGTAGGAATTGAAATTATAGGGGTAGGAGTTATAACTATGTCTATTTTAATCTGTTAAGTCTCTGTTTCACCTTTGAGTCAAAGGAAGAAATTTTTGTTCTCATTTAAATTCATTTACTTCTTTGACAGAATTTTGGAAACCGAGATGGACAAGGTTCAGATTCCAATAACTTCTTAAAGCAATGCTCTGACCACAGGAGAGAAATTAAAGCATTAGTAGCTTGCCAGATTGTTCTACCAGACCCAGATGTTGCAGGCTTCACTGTCATTGACTACTTCCATCAGCTTTTGCAGATTTCTGATTTCAGGAAACTTGATGGTGGCTCCCAGGCATCAAATAGCCACTTACTTGCTTCAGAAGACACAAATAGTGATCTCAGCAACATCTGTAACCCTGACAGCAGTTCTTGTTTTTTCAAGTCCCACAGCAGAGATAATTTTTCAAGATTCTGGCAGGCATCACTTGAACTCACTTCCACTCTTTCACACCTAACAAATGATGATTTTTCAGCTTCAGAACAAAGCAAGGCCATTGGTACTCTTCACCAGAACAGAAAGTACCTCTCTTTTACAGAGGCCACTGGTTCCAGTAGCTGCCATGATGCCGTTCAGGGTTCTTGGAGCCTTGTTTCATACATGGATAAAAAAAGTACAGCACAGAAGTTGGATAAAGAGTTTGGCTTACAAGCTTATCAGCCCACCGCAATCCATAGCAGTCATGAACTCAGAGTTACTGCCTCTAGTTTTTTCCCTTTGAAAATGCAAGAGCCCCTGGATTCAAGTAATAAAAAATCCTTCGACAGTGCAGTGGAAATTAAAAATAGGTATTCCCCATGTGAGCTAACATGTCACCAGTATCATGATTTAGATAACCCAGATAGCCTTCAGGAGAGATCTACATGTTGTCCACCTTCATCACTCAGACCTGAAGATATAGCTGGTGGTTCCCAGGACTGTGATCCTGAGATTTGGGATGATCTCCCATTCTCTGAAAGCCTGAATGAGTTTCTGGCAATTATTGAAAGTGAAATTGCTATAACCCAGACAGATGCCAGTAGTGGGAAATGTCATCTAGATAATGATATCGGTAGATTACCTGCAGACCACAGCAGGTTATCTGTGACTTCCCAGACAACTATTGGAGCCATGCATACACTACCTATAGCTTTAAGATCGTCTCAAGCGACCATCAAAGCAAGCTGTAGCAAAGATAACTTCCTTTCCAACTGTGAAGCAAATCCAAGTCCTAGTGTTCAGAAGGAGTCACAGTCAAATAACACAGCAGAGGCTGTCTCTATAAGTAGTAATGGAAGTGATATTTCTGAATATTTTCCACCAAATGCTTATCTGTCAGCTCTGTTTCCATCTTCAAAAGGTTTAGAAACAACAGGTACTCTTAAGTCTACCAGAATTCCACCACATAGGGCTGAAATTTCACTTAAGTGCAATACTTCAGAGAGTGACCATTCTTGTCTCAGTAGCAAATATTTCAAAAGATGTGGAGAAAAATCACTTTCAGAAATGAGTGAAAAGTTGGTAACTTTGTGTTCAAGGAGCTATAATAATATTTCTGACTTTTGCAACTTAGAAAATAAAGAGCATTATAGGTGGCCAAAGAACCAAGGTAACAGTTTTACAATCTGCAGGAAACTTACATATCCTTTAGAAGCACTTTGCAGTAGTCCAAATAGAAGTACAAGCACACTGAAAGAAGTGCATTGTGGATATATCAACAATAACTTAACACAGAACTATTCTACTGGTCATGAAGGTAGCTACAATGCTTCTGCTGATCTCTTTGATGATAGTGCTAAAGAAATGGACATTACAACAGAAATTACAAAAAAGTCACGGGATATTTTGTTAGAGTGGGGAAAATCTTTGGCAGAAGGTCATCATGTGGAGTCAGATTTCTCAGTGAAATCACTTCCTGAGAATTCTAGCCAATTTTCACAAAAGTTATCTTTGCAAAGTGTATCTGCCTCTGTGTGTCCAAGAACATGTTCTTCTCCATCTCATTTTCATGCAGATTCAGAATATGATTTTGGAGATAGCCAAGACTTTGTTCCATGTTCACAGTCAACTCCAGTTGCAGGATTCCACCAAACAAGAACTCATGGGATGAAAGGAGCTCTCAAAAACTTACTTGCCTTTTATTCAGATCTTGATGTTAACTATAAAAAAAGAAGGATTTCCTCTGAAAATGATGCACAGCAAGCCACCCCTAGGTGTCCAAACAATGTAAAGACACCTAGCCAGAAATTCAGAAGCCCTATTAAATCTGGTATTACACAACCAGAGATTTTCAACAATAGTCCTAATGCTGAGTGTCCTGAAACTGATAGTGAATGGGTCCCTCCTACCACAAAAAAAATATTTCCTTCAGAGATGCTTGAATTGCAAGCCATGGGTCTAAGGAAATGCTCTGCTGCCTGTGATTCTTCTGATCAAAAAGAGTTACTGAAAAAAAAACTGAAATGTGTCAAGCGAAGAACAAGTTCAGGCTGGCTTTCCAAAGAGTCAGCTTTGGGACTGGATTCTTGTTCAGAAGTCCAGTGCTGCTTTCCATTTTCAGAAAATTGGCCACCTTCTGTGCCTGAGACTAAAAACAGTTGGTCTCCCGAATTATTTTCATAAAAAGTCAAGCTGGAGCCAGCTGCTAAGCTTTTAAAGGTAAGTCTGGAAATTTTTGCCTCCCATAGTATGGAAAGCAATCTTGAATTTTGAAAACTTGAACAGAAGCAAGTAGAAATTGGTATTTTTGTGCTTTTTAAAATGTAAAGCCATTGTTTTTCCCAGTGTTTTATCCAGAATACACTCATTCAAATACTTTGGCACTTTATCTGATTGTTGGTTGTCCTTTAGTAATATTATTAGTTTTGCTTGTTAAAATTATTTGTTAAGATAATATGTACATTCAGAAATAAAGCTTTTGCAAACCAAAACTTAGTCTTAATTGTTCTCCCCAGCTCAGAAAATGTCTGCTATGTATTAGGGCCAGCTACAATGCTGAGTTTGTGATACAAAGCTACGAGATCAGTAATCTCAAAAAATTTTAGTCTGCTGGGTAAGACAGACATGTAATAGACAAATTCAGTACAATGTGGCAAATGCAATAGTAGAGGTTTTTAATGGGTACTAAAACATTTATGTTACTGTGGGAGCATAGTAGAGAATCAATTAACCCAGCAACATCTATGGGCTGGGGATAAGATAAGAATGATCAATAAAAACTTACTGTTTAGAGTTAAATGTGAAACTATCGTTATTTTATTAAGTATTTATTGAATGGTTACTGCATGCCAGGCACTGGGCTAGGTGCTAGAAACTCAAAAATGAAAGTCAAGCCCATTCCTTCAAGAAACTCAGGGTCTATTAGTGTAAACAATTAATAAGCATCTGGTAAGTTCTATGATAGGAGATAAGCTTGAAGAGCTTAGAGGAGCAAAACTGAGTAGTGTCTAGACTCTCCTTAGCATCTAAACTGCACCCTGTGAAATCTTTTACATATGTAAAATATGAAATCTTTTATGTCTAGGCCATTTGCCACAGCAGCTGTTCCAAATCTTCACTCTTCATACCTCTAACCTACAGTACTCTCCTTGCCTCATGCATCATGGAGGAGATTGAGATCACTTGGTATTCCCTCAGCTAGCCACACCTATAGCTACCCACTTGTCTGTACACATCCACAGCTTCTTTAACCACAGAAAGTGATGCACACCTTGTATTTAGTGCTAATCTTTCTTTTTGGGCTGTTGATTATTACACCCATCTTTGCTCTCTTACTACTGACTTTTTGGCTGTCTCCCCCCTCCAACTTTTCATTTTGAAAATTTACAAATACAGAAAAGTTGGAAGAATAGTAAAATGATATAACATCTATACATAACCACTTGGGTTGAATCATTTTTAACACTGCCTTTTGTACATGTGTGCATTTGCTTTTACTGTATCCGTATAGGTACATTTAGTTGTTTTTGATGAACTGTTTGAAGATAAGCTACAGATATGACATTTCATTCCCAAATACTTAAACCTGAGTCTCCTTAAAGTGAGGACTTTTTCTTCTACATAATTGCAATATCATTATCATACCAAAGAAAAGTAACAGTAATTGTCCAATATCATCTTATATTCAGCCCATTTTCAAGTTTTTCTACTTGCCCTAGATTGTCTTATAATTGTTGATGATATTTAACCAGAATTTCTTTAAGTTTTATCCATGGTGTTTCGTTGTGTTTCTAGGGGTTGTTTTTTTTCCCCCCAAGAACTTCACCTTTATTTTTCACCATATTGACTTTTTTAAAGAAATAAGACCATTGTTTTATAGAATGTCCCACTTCTTAGATTTGTATGTTTTCTTCTTTATAGTATTAGTACCTGACTCTCTGTGCCCCATTATTTCCTGTAAGAAAAACCTGAAGACTTGATTAGTTTCTGGGTTTTGGCAGAGATAGTTCCTGAGTTATGTCGTATACTTCATATTGAATCACATTAGGATACAGGGTCACCGTCTATTAGTGATACTAAATTAGATTGCTTGGTTCATTTGTTGCCTACCAGATCTCACAATTGTAAAAGTACTTTTTTTTATTCAGTTGCACTCATTCTTTTTGATACTCTATATACTCCTTGCTACGTCCCTGCTAGTTACTCTTGTTCATAGCCATTCTTCTTTAAAAAACAGTCGCTGTCAACTTTCACACTGTTCAACCTGCTGCAGTCTGTCTTTCCCACCTCAAGGGGCTATAGTGTCAGTGGTTTTCTAACCCTGAAATCCAATGGATTTGTCATTTCTTAAGTTCTTTGATCTCTTTGCACTTCTTTCTTTTCTAAGTTGCTATTCTCATGGTTTCTGGTTTTGCCTAGTTTTTGCTCCTCTTTGTTCAGGGCTGCCTACAGGTCAGATATTTTTTTGCAAGGGCTTTTCTATATAACAGTTTGATTTTTAAATGGATTACAAATTCATGGGCCCATGTAAGTAGAGTGTTTTGTCAATAAAGATTTTAGAAAAATGGATAGAGAAAGGGTATATATTTATTGCTCAGTCAGTACATGTGAAGATTCTTTATAGTATATAGGCCCATCTCTTCATCTTCTTTATTGTCAGGTGTGCAATTCCTGGCTAATTTCATATCTCCCACTGCAATAAAAGAATAGTAGTGCAGTTATTTACAATGCTCTGACTTAAGAACGTGTTTGTACTGAACTATATGGATCTTCCCTCTATAGTACCCTAATACCATCTACTTAATGCTGATTACATCATTACTCATGATGTTTCATCCACTGTGTCACTGAACACTAGCTTCCAGTGACTCTATCAAAGGTTGTTACCCTGCCTCATTGATGATTACCAAAAATACACCTCTTACCCACAATATGCAGGAAATGAATAATTCATTTTCTGGTCACATTTGCCATTTGGACTTCTATAGCATAAACATAGAATACATATTCTAACCATGTCTTCTCTTGAACTTTTTAGGCTGTAATTACTGCATTCCTAGACTGTGATCTCTTGGTCACACCCAGGAATAATAGGCAAGAGGCCCAGGGGTAGAGCAAGAAGAGTGGTTTCATTTGTGCAAGGAAAGTCCATTCCTTCTTCAGCATGTCTTAAGTCCAAACCTGGAGAGCACAGTGTCATTATCAACTGAAACAAAAGAGGACACTGATTAGAAGGGACAGTTGTCATTGTGGAACAACGGTCTTAAAAGGCCTCAGATGAGAAGGGCCTGGCCTGACACAAGCTGCAGAACCTGCAAAGGGATAAGGTGATCTCCCTAGTGCCAATGGCAGGAGGTGAACAGGGTAAAGAACAACTGCCACCACCCTCACAAGCCTGGGGTCTACAGACCAGAGACAACACCATAGTCAGAACAGACTGGTGAGAGCCAATGCACGCCCATCCCCCAAACACACACAACTCAATCCTAAGGGTCAGTGGTGACATTTGGTAGCCCAGAACCTGGAATTCATTTGTCCAATAGGAGAATCACCTAAACAAAGCACCATTCTCGCAGCCTAGTCACATACTGTCATGGGAAAGAAATACTGCTTCAGTCAGCAGGAATGGCTTACTGTTCAGACCCAGAGCAGTTCCATAAGGTACAAGACCCAGAGCTCCTCCAGGCATGTGCTACACACCCAGAATGAGTTAGAGGATTGGAGAGTACCTCAAGGGGAGAAATGGTACCTATCCCATGCACCAAAGTGAAACTTAGAAAATTTTAAGAGGTACTTCCAGCAATGAGATCTCATGTGGGACCAGATCTGGGCTCAGGGTGCCCTGCTTAGTCCAGGAACTGGAGAACTTAGAAAATCTTGAGGAAGGCACTCTAAAGCATCAGTCTCCCTGAGGCATGGGTGCTGGGATAGGATCCCTGTATACTCGGGCCTCAGAAGCATTGTCTGATCATCTCCCCTTATTGTCTTTGCTTTTTTATTTGTCTACACTTTAAAAGATGATGCTTGTCAGTATTCTGTTATTGGCCCTCCTACATGTACTCTGTGGTTGAATTCATCCACTTATCTACAGTTACCACCCCTAGGCTGTTTAATCCAAAGTCTGTTTATGTAGACTTTCTCCTGAGATCATACTTGTATGTTAGTATTTTTGTTATTCAGTTCAAAATGTTTAATACTTTCCATGTGGTTTCTTTGACCCATGAGTTTTTTTACAAATGTGTTTCTTAGTTTTCAAGCATAAGGCTTTTTTTCTAGTTACCTCTTCATGAATAACTTATACCTAAATTACACTGTGGTCAGAAGAGTTACTCTATATTATTTCAGTCCTTTGAAATTTGTTTAAGAGTTGTTTTGTGGGGCGCCTGGGTGGCTCAGTGGGTTAAAGCCTCTGCTTTCAGCTCAGGTCATGATCTCAGGGTCCTGGGATCAAGCCCGCATCGGGCTCCCTGCTCAGCGGGGAGCCTGCTTCCCCCTCTCTCTGCCTGCCTCTCTGCCTCCTTGTGATCTCTCTCCCTTTGTGAAATAAATAAATAAAATCTTTAAAAAAAAAAAAAAAAGAGTTGTTTTGTGGCTCCATGTATAGTCAGTTTTTGTGAAGGTTCCATGTATGCTTGAAAAGAACATGTATTCTGCAGTTACTGGACACAGTATTTTGTATATATATATTGGATACATTAATCCTGTTCAAATTATTTGTACTGATTTTTTCCCTTATCGAAGGAGGAGTTTTTAAGTCTCCCTCTCTGAATGTGAATGTTTTGCATTTTAGTCAGGTTTTTTTCTTTTTGAGACCATTATTATGCACAAGTTCAATTTTATATCTTCCTGATAGACTGAAAAGTCCATCTTGAAAAGCTCATCTCATCACATGAATGCTTTTTTATTTAAAGTAATCCGTAGGGGTGCCTGGGTGGCTCAGTCATTGGATGTCTGCCTTTAGCTCAGGTCGTGATCCCAGGGTCCTGGGATTGAGCCCCACATCAGGCAGGAAGCCGTCTTCTCCCTCTCCCATTCCCCTTTTTGTGTTCCCTCTCTCTCTGTGTCTATGTCAAATAAATAAATAAAATCTTTTAAATAAATAAAGTAATCTCTACACCCAACATGGGACTTGAACCCCCTACCCCAAGATCACCAGTTGCATGCTCTATGGACAGCCACCAGGCACCCCATCGTGAATACTTTTATGGGCTACTAACCACTTGTTATAACTATACTACATTAGCTTTGTTTTGGTTAGTATTTGCAAGAGGTTTGGGAGTTTTGTTTGTTTTCCATTTCTTTTTTGATCTTCCAGTATCTTTATGTATTAGATGTGTTTCCTATAAAACTCTTTGTTGGATTTGTGGTGTTGTCCATTTTGAGAATCTTTGTCCTCTCACTGAACACTTAGTCCATTGGCAATGTAACTAAAATATATTTGGGTTTATCTTCTTTCATACTTCCTATTTATCCTGCCAGTTCATTGTTTCTTTCCTTTCTTTTCTGGTTGGTGTTTTGTTTTTTGTTTTTTTATCATTCCTATTCTCCTAGGCTTGGAAACTAAATGCTGTTTCTTTCTGATTTTGCTCTAGGAATTACATCATGCACCCTTAGTTTATCAAAGTATAAAGCTAATCAATGCTTCTAATCTTTTCCCAAAGACCTTAGTCATTTTCAATCCATTTACCCTTCTATTTTTTTTTTTATTTTTTAAAGATTATTTTTTTTATTTATTCATTTGACACAGAGAGAGAGAGAGATTACAAGTAGGCAGAGAGGCAGGCAGAGAGGAGAGAGGAGGAAGCAGGCTCCCCGCCGAGCAGAGAGCCCGATGTGGGCCTCGATCTCAGGACCCTGAGATCATGACCTGAGCCGAAGGCAGCGGCTTTAACCCACTGAGCCACCCAGGCGCCCTACCCTTCTATTTATCATGAATTCGAATTCTTTATTTTTTACCCTATCAAATACTAGTTTCTATAGTTCTTTATTTGTGTTTTGTTTTTGGATTTACCTATATATTTTCTCTTTGCTCTTTAATTTATCTTGTATCTTGCACTGTCACTCTCCTTTGGTATGAAACCTATCCCTGAGTTTCTTTAGTTGAAATTCTCTTGATGGAAAACTCAGTTTGTGTTTATTTGCTTGCTTGCTAAAGCCACATCCACACTCTCACATAAGGTTGAGTTTAGTGATACCCAAGATGGCTAGAAAAGAGACCTAAAAAATGAATGGCTGGAGAAGCATTTTCCTACTCTGGATCTAAACCTGAGGTGTGTGTGTTTGGCAAAGTAGTCCTATTTTTTGTAGGCCTTACCCAGGTTATTTATCTCAGGGCTTGCAGTTTGGCTGGTACGAGATGAAGAGATTGAGAAAGCATTGAACAAACTGAATAGATACAATAAAGTTAACAGGAGTCAACAAATGCCTTTGACAGTGTGTTCCACCTCTCCTTGAAGTTGATCCAGTTTCTCTAACATTAAACCTGTAACTGAGCAGCCAGTCAACCTGCATTCTACAATATCTGCAATAGATTGAATTGTTTCTTTTTCTTTAATTTATGTGATATTTTTATTTCTTTTTTTTTACTTATGTTGTTAGCCAGCATCAGTTTTTGATGTAGTGTTTAACGGTTCATTAGTTGTATATAACACCCAGGTGTATATAACACCCACCCTCATATGTTGAGGGGCGCCTGGGTGGCTCAATGGGTTAAGCCTCTGCCTTTGGCTCAGGTCCTGATCTCAGGGTCCTGGGATCGAGCCCCGCATCGGGCTCTCTGCTGAGCGGAGGGCCTGCTTCCCCCTCTCTCTCTGCCTGCCTATCTGCCTACTTGTGATCTCTTTCTCTCTCTGTCAAATAAATAAAATGAAAATCATTAAAAAAAACACCACAATTCATATGTTGAAATCTAATCCCCAATGTGATGGTATTTGGAGGTGGGGCTTTGGGGAATTGGTGAGGTCAGGAGAGTAGAGACCTCATGAGTGGGATTAGTTGCCTTATAAAAGAGATCACAGGGAGCTCCCTCACTCCTGCCATGCCACAGTAAAAAGACAGACATCTGTGAACCAGGAAGCCTTACCAGACATGGAATTTACAGGCACCTACCAGCACTTCCCAGCCCCCAGAGCTGTGAGAAATAGATTTCTGGTGCTGAGGCACCTGGCTGGCTCTGTTGCTGGATCATGTGACTCTTGATCTTAGGGTTATGGATTGGAGCCCCATGTTAGCTGCAAAGATTACTTAAAAATAAAATCCTTAGTTCTTGGTGTTTATTCACCACTCAGTCTATGGTATTTTGTTAAAGTGGTCTGAAAAGACTAAGACTATCTCTTGCTAGTTGACTAATTTTTTCTCTCATGGTAGTATCATTTATTATGTGCCTATTATATGCCAAGCGCTGTGGCACATTACTTGTATTATTCATTTAATCCTCAGAATAGCATGTAGTAGGTGGTATTGGCTCAGTTTTAGAGAAGAGAAAACTGAGGCACAGGGATAAAATAACTTGTTCAAGGTCATAATCAGTATATGGTAGAGCTAGAGTTCATGCAGGAGTTCTTTTTTTTTTTTTTTTTTTAAGATTTTATTTATTTCACAGCGGGAGAGAGATCACAAGGAGGCAGAGAGAGAGGGGGAAGCAGGCTCCCTGCTGAGCAGAGAGCCCGATGTGGGCCTCGATCCCAGGACCCTGAGATCATGACCTGAGCCGAAAGCAGAGGCTTTAACCCACTGAGCCACCCAGGCGCCCTCATGCAGGAGTTCTATCTATAAAAACCATGCTCTTCCCACAGGTGCTGAGGTCTACCCTGATAATAGTTCTCTGCTTCTTCCTTTGTAATAAAACCAATATTTTACTAAGGGAGCAGTATGCTCTTTTGAAAGACTGTCTCTCAGCCTTCCTTGCAGGCCAAGTTCTGGACAGAGAGCTATAAATAGAAGTGTTGCATGGAACTTCCAAGAAGTCTCCGTGGAATGAAGGGATCAAGCCCTTCCTCTTCCTTCTTTCCCATTGCTGGGACAGGGACATGATGACTAGGGCTTTAGCAGCCATCTTGCACAATATGTTGTCTTAAAATTAGAGGCCAGAGTTGAGAGATAGCCCACCGACAACACCATGAAACCACAATACTAGTCCCAGGCTGCCAACCTCTAGACTTTTCTCACATGAGAAAAAGAAACCCTGTCTTATTTCTTCTTTCTTTCATTTTTAAATTATATATAGCCAAGTAATCCTAACCCATATGCCACGTGTATGAGTATTCCACCTACATTTTGCCTTTTTTTCTAAAGTTACCTGATTCTGTTCTCCATGACACATTAATTAGTAAAAACAGCTATTTGTTGCTCTAAGTTCATTATATACAACGGTTCATTAGTTGTATATAACACCCAGGTGTATATAACACCCATTATATAACTTAACTCTTAAAAAAAAAAAAAAGCCCGGGGGCACCTGGGTGGCTCAGTCAGTTAAGTGCCTACAGCTTGGTCATGATCCCAGAGTCCTGGGATGGAGGCCTGTATTGGGTTCCCTGCTCAGCGGGGAGCCTGCTTCTCCCCCTCCCTCTGTCACTCCCCTTGCTTGTGCATTCTCTCTCTCTCTGTCAAATAAATAGATTCTTAAAAAAAAAAAAAAACCGAAGGGAAGAGAACTAACATTTGTATGCCTTCTATGTATTAGGTACTCGTGTATATTATATTCTCTCATATTCTAATTGTCTCACTCATACACCTAGGTGCCCAGAGACTCTGGATTCCCTCTTCATTTACAAGAAGCGTCTTGTGATAATTCAAAGTCAGCTCTTCCCCTTGTGCACTCAGGGACATCGCTCCAGATACTGTCTTCCTCTCGTATATCATGAATCATTCCATGATCAGTCCCATCAGCACTAATACATCCTGCTTTAAAAATAACTTCTGGCCTCACATTCTTCAACACCTCTTATCAGTAAAAACTCCTTTAAAGAGTTTATCCCATAGTCACTGTCCTTTTCCTCTCTTCTATTTCTTCTGAACTCATGCATGGCATTCTTTCATCCCTATCACTCCACTAAATAATAGTGTCACCAATGAATTTCATATTACTCCATTTTCCTACTTTACTAGTCATACATTCTGTCTCCCTTTTTGGTTCTTTCCTATCCCTAACTAAATGTTGGAGTGCCCCAGGGTTCAGTCCTCAGGTCTCTTCACTTATACTAATTTCTTTTCTTTTTTTTAATTTATTTTTATTATTATTATTATTTGCCCCAGGGGTACAGGTAATTATACTAATTTCTATGATGATATCAGTTTAAGGCCTTCAAGTCTATCTCCATGTTATTGACTCCCAAATTTCTATCTCCAGCCTAATCTCTCCCCAAATCTCAGGCACATATCTACAGCTACCAACTTATATCTCTTATTTAGATATCTAATAGACATCTCAGACTCAGCACATCCTGAACCAAACTCCTGGTTCACCCTGTCCACCCAAACTGCTCTTCCTGCAGTGTTTTTTTTTTAAGATTTTATTTATTTATATGACAGAGAGAGAGAGATTACAAGAAGGCAGAGAGGCAGGCAGAGAGAGAGAGGAGGAAGCAGGCTCCCTGCTGAGCAGAGAGCCCAATGCGGGCCTCCATCCCAGGACCCTGAGATCATGACCTGAGCTGAAGGCAGAGGCTTTAACTCACTGAGCCACCAAGGTGCCCCCTGCAGTGTTTTCCATGTGAGCAAATGTCAGTGAAACACTACCAGCTGCTTCAGCCAAAAACTTTAGTAATGCTTGGCTCATCTTTCTTTACATTTAAACCATGAGCAAGACCTGTAGGCTTGATCTTTAAAATTCATACAGAATCCATGTTTAAGTATTTTTAAAAACTATTTAAAACTTTTTAAATATTGGGGTGCTTGGGTGATTCAGTTGATTGAGTCTCAGACTCCTGGTTTCAGCTCAGGTCAGGATCTCAGGGTTGTGAGGTCAAGCTCCGCATTGGGCTCTACACTGAGCACAGAGTCTGCTTGGATTCTTTCTCCCTCTGCCCCTTCCCTCCCCCCACGCTTGCTTGCTCACTCCGCTCTTTCTAAAATAAATAAATAAATCTATTTAAAAAATTTTTAGATATGATTATGATATTGTGATTGTTTTTGAAACACGTTTTAATGGTACATATGGAAATATTTCTAGATGAAATTATATAATGTATGGGCCCTGCCTCAAAATAATATAGAATGGAGAAAATGAGTGGGAATATAGAAGAAACAAGATTGACCATGAGCTGATGATTGTTGAAGGTGGGTGATGTGTATGTACATGGAAGTTTGTTATATTCTTCTATTTTATGTTTCATATTTTCTATAATAAAAAATTACATAATTCTTCTCACCACCAAAAAAACTATTCACTATGTGTGTTTAAGATGTTAACTAGACTTATTGTGGTGTTCACTTCACAGTATATGCGTATGTCAAATATTATGTTGTACACCTGAAATTAATGTTACATGTCAGTTATACCTTGATTGAGGAAACAGTCAAATAGAATATAATCAGAATATGAACCTTCCCACAATCTCCACACCTACTCCTATGGTCCAGGTCACCTTCTTTTACCTGATTTATACCAATCATATTCCAAATGGTTTCCTTGCTTCTATCTTTACCCTTTTATGATCTGCTCTTAACACAGCAGCAGTGTGATCCTATTAAAATATGAGTCAAATCATTATTTTCAAAACCTTGCAAGGGCTGCTATGATCCATATCACCATTCCCCTCAAACCTCAACTCCCCTTGGCCCTCACTCATTCATTGTGTTTTAGCCATACTGGAATTCTCTCACCTTGAAGTCTTTATACATTCTGTTCCCTCTGCCTACAACACTTTCACCAAAATAAACACACCATTTCCTCTTTTCCTTCAGCTCTATTTTCAAATGACATTATGGATGAGGCCTCTCCTTAACCACCTTGTATAAAAGAGTGACAGTCCACCATCACTGCTTCTCTCCCTTGCCATGGTTTATTTTCTTCACAGTAATTATCACCATTTGATATTACTACATATTTTTTAATTTTCTATTCTTTTCATGCTATAATTCCCATTAAAGTATGTTTTTATATTTTCTTCATTGCTATAGTTTCAGTGATTAGAATACTTATTGGCACATAGCAGGTGCTTTACAAATATTTGAAGGCCAGCATAGAGATCCTCTTTTTATAATGAGGGAAGCAAGATAAAAAGAGGCTAAGTAACTTGCCCTAAGTAATACAGATACTTTGACCTAAAGCTTTTGTACTCTTCATTCCTTTTATTTGGAATGCTTCCTGTGTTCAAACTGGGGTCTTAACCTTTGTCTTCCATCAAAACTTGTGTACTTTCTACTCCAGCTGCAGAAAATACTTTACAAGGTTAACATGAGGATTAAATGTGAATATGAACATCACTAAACTTTGTAGAATGTAAGGCCACGTATAGTTGTTAGTTCTTGTGGTTTCATCTCTTAAGATCAAAGTTAGACTAGCCTGTTTTCTTCAAGCTTATTTTTATCTAGATGTGAAAATATAACTATTTTCTAGGAAACCTGAATAAATTCCAAGTATGAAAATTTAGATGGGTGTCTTATGTTAATAACATGTGGTTTCCTGCAAGTAAGTAATGGAAATAAGATATTCCAATTATAGAAATATTCAGAGGTGAGCACCTGGCCAGAAGCACAAGTGCATGACTGTGGTTTAAACATAGCTCCCAGTTTCATCTCTTAGCTGCAGATGTGTTTTGGGGTATATAGATAGTTTATATGAGGTATAGTCTGCCTATTAGCAGATGTGGAATAATTGAGTCAACTAAGGATAGTTATCCTCATAAAATACATGCATATGTATTTTAAAATCTTATTCAAGTTTTCAACTTATCCCATTTAGCTAATGGAAAAAAAAATGTTCAAGGTGAAATTACTTGTCTAAATTTCCTTAGTGGGAAAAAACAAAATAGAATGAAAACACGTAAGAGTCGAAGTTTCTTCTCTAGCTAGTAGTATTTGCCTCTCAAGCAAGCTTTGCAGCTTACGGCACACTAGATCATATTAGAATGATAGCAAATTGTCATTTCTGACTGGTTTTAACCTAGAAAAACTAATTTCACGTGATTCAAATTAATATTAATAATAGAACACTTAAAATCACAGCATGTATATTTTGGAGAGAAATTCAACAAAAAAACATCTTTTTAATTGAAGGTGCTAAAATAGCAAAAGTTAGAGTTTCATACCAACTGTAGAAAAGCTGTTATTAGAGAATAACATAAAATTATGGTAAGTGATTTTGTAAAGCCCAATACTTTATAAACACTAAATGATAATGTCAAGTAAGGTTATAGATTGCCTAAGCTCAGAACACTTGTCAGGGAGTCCAAAATTAGGTTTGATTCTTTTATCATCCTCTTAACTCTACCATGTTCCGTGACCCACTGTACTCACTCTAAATCCAAGACACTCATTTCTCAAGTGCATGTCCCAACACAGAGGATAAGAGGAAAGGATTGGAGAAGGGATAAATTTCAAGAAAAAGAACAAGTCCATGACTCCTGCAGTACAGGTGGGGGACAGATTCCTGCACCTGCCCTATAACATATGCGAGTAAATCGTGAATAAATGAATGGGTAAATGAACGAATGCCTAATTGGTCATGAATAAGTAGTTTCGTTCCTAATTGTGAAAGATAGGATCTTAAGTGATGTCTCTAAAGAATATAGAACCATATAATGTGTTTTAGATGAAGGGATCTTAAAGATATCTAATCTACTGTGTATTTTATAGTTGAGAATATTAAGTCTTGAAATTAAATGATTAGCCCAAAGTTACACAGCTTGTGTGTGTCAGAATTGGGACTAGAATTATGTCTCCTACTTCTCAGTGTAATCCTCCTTCCACTATATATTCAGATAAAGCATCTTCCTCACCATTAGAAATTAATTGGCATGTAACTTTCACATCCTGAATATAGAAGAGTAGTCTTATTTAGTATTATAACCAAAAGGACTTAAAATTATTTAATCTAGTCCCTTGTTTTACAGAGGATAAATTTATGGTACAAAATGTTAAATGACTCGTCCAAGGTTAGCCAGTTAGAGAATAAACAAACTCAGGTCCCCAAATTCAGAGCACATTCCACCTCATGCTAAAGGACATTCATGTACTTAAAGCTTATTTGTTTTTACGTACTTTGATGGCATACGATACTCCACATGTGGGCAACAGGAAATGTTTATTTATATACAAGTACATGAGAAAGCAATTTCCATTCATCTTTTTAAAAAAATTTTACAAATAAAAAGTTATTAATACATTCATCCTTTGCACACAAAATACATTCTTTTTACTTTTACTCTCAGTATGAATTATTTCTTAATAAAAACTTAAGCTACAATGGACAGTCAGGTGGTTTGGCAATTTGACAATCTTTTTTCAAGATGGAAAATCCAAACTTTAAAGACAGTCAATATGTAAAGGAAAGTATATATTAAAAGTGCTCCTTCATTGAATCCTAGAAGATTGAATAAGTACTTTCCAACATGGTTTGTAGCTATCCTTTGAAACAATGCAGAGGACTTTAGAAATTCTCTATGCGATGACAACTCAATTTCTACAAGACTGAAACAGTCTTCATGAAATTGATTATCATATATAAATGGTAGGCTCATAGAAAGATTCCTACGGACATAGTGGGATGTTAAACCATTTTCAGGGGTCTCCTAATTGACCAGTTGACCTAAGATTATAAGTTGCATTCTCCAAGTGGCATTTTAAGATGTTCTGCTTAAGTGAACACAAATGATTTGTTAGAACTAATCGCTTTTAAGAGAGATGTGAAAATATATCCCCACACAGAAAACTTGTACACAAATGTCCATAGCAGCATTATTTATAACAACCCCCAAATGGAAACAACCCAAATGTTCATCAACCAATGAACAGACAAGTAAATTGTGGAATATACATACAATGGAATATTGTTTAGCCATAAAAAGATTACTGATTTATGGTACAACATGAAACTTAAAATATTATGCTAAGTGAAAGAAGTCGGACACAAAAAACCCATATATTTTATAATTATATGAAGTGTCCAAGATAGGCAAATCCATAGAAACAGAAAGTAGGTTAGTGGTTACCAGATGCTAGGGGAGGAGGGTGGAGATGTAATTACTAATGACTACAGAGTTTCGGGCGCCTGGGTGGCTCAGTGGGTTAAAGCCGCTGCCTTCGGCTCAGGTCATGATCCCAGGGTCCTGGGATCGAGGCCCACATCGGGCTCTCTGCTCAGCGGGGAGCCTGCTTCCTCCTCTCTCCTCTCTCTCTGCCTGCCTCTCTGCCTACTTGTAATCTCTCTCTCTGTGTCACATGAATAAATAAAAAATCTTTAAAAAAAAATGACTACAGAGTTTCTTTTCGGGATACTGAGAATGTTCTAGAGTTAGATAGTGGTAAGTGTTGTATAACTTTTTGAAAATACTAAAAACACCAAATTGAACACTTTAAAGGGGTAAATTGTGTGTGAATTATATCTTAATTCTAAAAAGAGGGATGCAACTTCATTAAAGAATTTTTTTTGTTCACATTCCTGTTCCCAATCCCACCTTTTTAATGCTGATTGAAGTTTTCATATAATCACCTTTCTTTAGAATGTTTTCAGCTAAGTACACTCAGGTCATTATGGGCTTATATTTCTAACAGGTTTTTTATTAAGCAAACAAAATACATGAACACATAGGACAATACAGAGTACCATATATTAACATTTAAAACCAAGTATTATGCCTGTATTGAAGCAGATAGTTAGATTTTATATACTGGTGTATTCATATAGTACTGAGAGCCTATGCTTAAAACCAGCCAAATATTAATAACTGAGTTCATAAGATTTGATGATTAACATGTTTGTTAAAACTATGTGTATGTTAAAGGTCCATGTTTTAAAGGAAAGAGATAGGAAAAGGGGGGAAGTCGGGGGTTCTCTAAGTCTTCATAAAACAGCTTCTCTAAATATTTTAACTAGCTGCTGAGATTTCCAGAATGGTGTATTTTCCATTTTATTTCATCCCTACACTAAAAGTCATGCATTAAAGTATTGTAATATATGTGGGGCACATCATTTTCCCTTTAGATGATCAAAAATCTCTTCTTAATCCTTTATTATTTGAAATTTTAAGCAGTTTTTTTGGAGGTGTGTGTGTGTTGCTGAAAACAGCAACTTTACTCACACACTTACATTTATGTAAGTGTATTTACATAAATACATTTATGTAGCTCCCTTACATATCATCAAAGGAGCTCCAACCATCTGGTATGTCTAGAGGACACTTCAGTGAGCAGAAATTAGAAGCCAACATTCCAGTCATTTTAAATTTTCCACAAAGGGACATGAAAGCCCCAACACGCCTTAAAGGAATAAGTGGATTAAAAATTTTTTTTAATCAATTGACATTCATTGTCAAATAGCCTACAAGAAAGTTCCACTAGCATTCTGCAATTGTATAGGATGAGAGCATTTCTAATGATTACATTCCAGAAAGCAGTATGTTTAGCAGCTGTTTTTCAGAGGGCTTATCAAATTTTGCTATTGTTACTTAATCCAGGCATAACTGTATAACCTTAAACAAAGCTACAGACCATTCAACTAACTAATGATAAATTACCCTAACAGACCAGATTCTTTTGTTATTCTGTACATGAGTTTTTGCTTTATTAGGCATTTGGTACTCCAATTTTTATTTCAGAATACAGTACACATGTAGAAAGAGAAAGAAACCCTACTAAATTTGGGTGTTGGTAATTATGTCCATCAAATATACGTCATCTAGGAAACGAAATTCTAAAGCAGATGACAAAACTAGGATTCATGACTCTATTTTTACCAAGAGGAGAAAACAAAACCACACAACCAGAATAATTCTTCAGAAGCACACTTTGTCATCAAGTATATAAGGAAGAAAAATACATGGATAATTGAAGAGTTAATCAACAGTAAGATTATGATATAAATCTGATACTAAATAGAAAACTAAGAATTTATAAATACCTACCCTGACACTCCCCAAGAGAATAATGATTATCACCTTAATGAGTTTTTTCTGACCGTCGTTAAAGGAAAAAAATGAGGCAAAGGGCAATAATAAATGGCAAACATGGTCCCTTAAGAAGATAGGATCAACCTATTTTTCTTCCCATGGAGAATGGGTTCAAGAAGAAAGAGGTTCAAATTGCACTGTGAGGTATTTCAGTAATAAAGTTAATTTTCCTGATAATGAGGAGTTTGCAACCCTGGAATTGCCCATTGGGAAAGAGTGCAAGATTACCTTTCCTGAAATATGTAAAGAAATAAAGAGACTCTTGGGTGACAGTAATGCCCAAAGGCAGAAAGATGGATCAAATAAGTGACTTCCTTTTAAGGCCCTTTCAGAAATGGTGCTCTTTGAAGTTGAGAAGGGTTCTTTGTTTTGACCTAAGGATCATACTTGTACCAGACCATCCAAATTCTGCCCTTAACCTAGGAGAAAAGAACTAATATTTGACTGCATACTGCTTACTGAGCACTGTCCTAACTTTCAATTTATCTTACCTAATTTTCACAGTAATTCTGAGAGGTATAATGAGTCTATCTCATAGATGAGAAAACTGATCCTCAAGAGATTGTGCTTTGCATAAAGATACAGCTAATTCATGGCAGTACTAGGACTCCTCGTATCTAACCTGGTTTTCCCCTTCACCACCTCCCTACATCACTCCTTGAAGTGTTGTTATAACCCATCAAGGATACCATTAGGAACTAGAACACAACATCTCCAAAAATTCTGCTCTAATTTAGTGGGAAAGTAAGAATTTGTCTCATGTACCTAAGTAAGTCAATTAAAGAGGTGGCTAACTTTTGTGCTCTCACCATTTATTTAAAGGAGTCAAAGAAAGTCTTAACCAAATTCAAGTGTTTCTCACCATACTGACACAAGATTAATGATTTCTTATAAAGACTAAGAAAAACTCATCTATCAGCCTAACAGGGATGCAAGTTATTTTGCAGGTGGAATCATTTGGTCATGGGCTTTATTAGTAAGTGTTGCTTATAGTTACCTCTGATTTCTGAAAACCCATGTTTGTTACTTTTTCTGCATAAAAAATTTGGCCTTGGCTCTATTAAAATAATTTGCAGGTCATGTTTTTTTCAAGAGAATCAACCCAACTAACCAGATGTCATTTGAGATTCTGCCAGAACAGATCTTAAGTTCTGCTTTATGCCATGAATGCACCAGCCCATCTCTAATGGAAGCCACAAAACTTCATGTTGGTCTATTTGTGGATCTTTAACCAAAGATTCTGTTCTGCTAAAAAGACCTGGTCTGAAATCCTGCATATCAGTTATTCACTAAACTGAGCATGGCCTATGTTTGCCAAGGGACAAAAACATAATTTCCATGATTTCACCTAACTCCCATTAAAACAATACTTTACTTCTTTTTAGCTCAAAAACCAGTTTGTGATTTCAACTGGACATCAGTGAATGGACTAACAAAGCAATCCCAACTTAGGGCATAATGACAAGCCAGTCTCTTGCCCAAACAACATGTAACCAAGCTCCTGCCAGGAGGGTTAGCAGAAAAGCAAAGCCTTAAAAAAAAAAAAAAATCACTAGCTGTAGGTTAACAAATCTTTAACTGAACATGTTAGGAGAGGCAAAGTGCTACAACGTAATAGGTCCTCTAGTCAAACCTCCAACCAATGCTGAGATCCTTTCCTCATCATCTCGTGTCTGCTTGATGGATACTATTACCTAAAGCAGCTCCTTCCATGGTGACCCACCTCTTTGAGAAAGTTCTCCCTGACATGGAGACCAAATCTGTGGCCGTATGGCCCTATGGCCTAAGTGGACCTCATTCCACCCCTTTGAACCAAAGTCTCGCTCTAATTCACTAATTGTATTCCTCTCTCTTTCCCAGGCTAAATCTCCCCAAATCCTTCAAATATTCTTCAAATGTCATAAATTTTAAATTCTTCACGATCTTTGTTATGCTTCAGTTTGTTTTTAATTTCAAAGTATAGCTCCCAAAGATGACTGTAACATTCCAACATCATAGGCTTAGGAAAGAAGATGAAGTGTCCTCTCTCTTGTTCCAAGATTACTATATTAATTAGCTGTTTGAAGGGATGATAATTTCTTAATTCAGTATGCTTTCTACCTAGTGTGATGAATGTAAGGGAGGGCAGCTTTTCTTTTAAACACAAATACACTCATGGGACAGAAATGAAAATCGAAAAGAAGAAAGAAAAGAGAGCACATCCCCCTCTTATCCCAAAATTAGCGCTCAACCAGATTGCTTGTGTGGAGTAACATTTGAACGATGAGATACACATCTTATTCACTGTTTTTGAATTTCTAGTTAAGTCTCAAAAGTATTATAGTTGTTTTAAAATGCATCTGTCAGGACCGTGCTTGAGGAAAGGAAGTAACCAGTTGTAGTTAAAAAAACAAAACAAAACAAAACTAGAGAAAACAAAGGGCAAACCCTAAAAGATCTCTTACAGAGGCTAATGGTACCCTATCCCCTAAAGAACATAAGGCTATGAAGTGTACAGAGTTTTGCAGGCTTAGGAAATAGAAAACATCTATCTTTAGAGTCATTGGTTTGATACGTGGGGAACAAATGAAAGCTTTTTTCTGGTTATGAGATGATATCTTATGTGGCTTGGTTTATAAAAAAAAGATGTTTTCATTTAGTCAGAAGAGCAATTCAAAATCACTTGCAACTGTTATCTATTCAAGATGATTCATTAACTGAAATTTGATGCTGAATCTGGAAGAATTACGGAATAGCCAAGAAGTGAAATGAGGCAAATCATTGACCTAACACTGGAACTCACCAGTGTCCTCCAAAGATACAGTCATGAATAGGATCCAGTCCTCTGTCAAGTTCTGCCTCCTCTCCACAACAAATCTAAATTGCTTAAAATAAATAATCCTAACTGAAATATATTGATTGGCCAGTGATTTTTACCCTTCTTTCAGAAACTGACACCTTACCAAATCAACCCTTTTGACTTTCATTTTCTAGTTACACTCTTGCCACTTTACTCAGGAAGAGATGGTAACATGAAATGAGTAGAAAAGACAGGGGAAAAGAAAGGCCAGGAACACTAATGGCCTAATCTAATCTGCAGAAAGGACAACTGGCCCTGCATAATCAAAATTAAATATTAATACAATAGAAATATGAAAAACATATAAAAATAAAAAGCCTTGTATAGGTAAAGGAAAAAGCACAAAATCCTAAAAGGATACGGACTACCCAAATCCATAATAAAATATCATTAATGTCAGCGAGCTATATGATTTCACAGATTCTCCTAAACCTGATTATAGGACACAAATGATAGGTTTTCATTGGAAAAGGAAAAGTTTTGACATATATTTAGTAGCTTTATTAAAAGAAGAAAAAAAATGGTAGCAGACACGGACTCTGATAGTGTGAGGCAGATCAAGCTGAATTGAATTATGAGAAAGCAACTGTTTTTCATCCACCGTGAAGTAAGAATTCATTTTTATTTAAGAAGGCTCATCTTAGCAAATATTGTCATGGCAATAACCACCAGTAAGCGAACCAGTGAGTTTAGTTCCCAGTCTAGGTTAAGATGACCACATTTAATCAGTATCCTTTCTTAAGTTCTATTTGAGAAATTTCTATGTAACTGGCAAACCTCCACTTGGCACTAAGTCATTTATTCAACTAATATTTATTGAGCACCTACAATATGGTCAGGGATTGTTCTGAAATTAGAGATGTACCAGTGAACAAGTGTCCATAAGGCCTAATCTGGAATTCACACAACTACAGCGGGGAGGAAAGTTCTAAATTCCCATGTATCTCTACTTATGGGCCATCTCTACTTACGGGTCACTATACATTACAGAAAGACTGTGAGGAGTAACAGAGCAGGAAGGGGCCAAGAGCAGAACTTTCTAATCCCCTTATGAGTATGGCCATGGGTAGACTGAGGCAGCAGAGCCCTAGGGAATAAGAATTTCAGAATGCAAGAGTGATCCTAGAAGCTGTTGTTCTACAACTAAATTTGTCCAGCCTAACAGTCTATCTATGTTCACAAAGCAGCTTTAGTTTCAACACATTTGCTGCTATGGAGACAGAGTTGGGTCATGATGTGGGTTATTGGATTTTTGCCCGAAAGACAATAAATCTAAACCTATGGACATTTCCTCACAGTTTAAAAAGATAAATTCTTCTGCCCACCTTGATCAACTTGTTTTCTGAGTACTTTTATAGTTGCTGGCTTAGTGGAGAAACGGGGAGGGAAAAGCAACAATGATTAGAAATGATTTTGGTTGGTGTTTATTAAAATGACTTTTCTTTCCTGGAGAAACAGATTCAAAGTGAAAGCAATTGAAACTTTGGGATCTCTTTCTCTCACCCATAGGATCAGAACAAACACAGTGAATCCAACTAGAAGTATCCATCCCTCATACAATATGCATAATCTGTATACAAGAGATGAGTCACTCTGAAATCTGCTAGAGGAACACTGGAAATGCTCTATCGAAATCATGTCTCTATGCACCTCATTTCTTTAAAATTAAACAGCTTTCAAACATCAACATATCAGGACCGAGATTGCCACCATCTACAACAGAATTGCATATCCTGCCCTTATTTCTGTTTCTCATCCCTCAGTGATGCCAAGTGGCAAGCTACAGAAACATCTGACAGCATCAACAGCATACAGGTTTAATTATTTCCCCAATTTGCATTTATATCAGTGAACAAATTGGAAGGCATCAAAGTATGGCACTAAAGAAATTAGTAACACATATTCCGCAGCACATCTTCCATTTCGAGTCTTGTTTTAAAATTGGCTAATTAAAGGCATATACACCTCCATTTGAATTGGAGATGTGCAGTAACACATGCATATAAAGGGAGGAGTTAAAAAGAAGAAAGAATGGGGAGACCAGGAGAGAAAGGAAAAGAAAAAGAAATAGGAAAGAATGTATGGTTGTGAGTCTGAGAGTAACTTTACTACATGAAGGAGGTAACAAATGACAGCTCCGCCTGCTTCCACAAGCAGAATTTTTCTAAGGTTACTGAAGATACAAAAATGGTTCATGAGACTTTTCATCTGTTGCTATTGTCACTTATCATACTAAAAACATGTACAAAATTCTAAGCCTTGGTCTGTCCGAGATGGATAGTACCAGGAAGTAAAAGATGTCACCTGCTTATCAAGGACTGTGCTCTGCTTAGAACTCTGCGTCGCAGTCCATTAATCCACAGTATTCTGGTCAGATCAGGTCTGTTTTCTCTACTACTCATGATGTCTTAGAGCTAGTTTTTTACATTAGAATATCACCAGCCATTTTTTTTCATTTTTCTAATGTTTTCATTTACTTAAATGGCTGGAAAGATGAGAGAATAGAAGAAGAAAATGGTAGAGATTTAGAGGGGAAAGAACATGAAAGGAAAAGTATTTTCCAACAAATCCACCCTAGAGAAGGTAGTAATGAGACTTTGATAAAGAGTGCAGATTCATGGACTTCCCTTATTATTTTTTTTATTTCAATGTAATACATTTAAGGACATCGATGTACTAAAATGTTTGGTCTGTGAAAGAGCAGATTCATTAGCACCAAAAGGAGTCATGGAGCTTATATGTATTATTAAACCAATGATTGTTAACTGTTGGTCATGGGAAAAGGTTTCATTTCATTTTTACATACCAAAGTTCTTGAAAGTGCCTGTGGACAAGAGAAGTAACACTTTTCAAAGTCTCCATGGAGTCATCAACACGCACCACAGAGTCAGTACTTGGCTTTCCCAGTTTTGGTTTATCTGGTAGACAAGAAAACCAGGGCCCCAGAAGCCCTAAAGCACAGCCCCTACATGCACCCACTGACGTGCAGGAGGGATCGCCCTACAGTACATTTCCCCCTCGACTGTGTTCAGGAATGCGCTTTTACTTGCTTTTTTTTTTTAAAGAACAAAAGCAACATGCTCTGCAGATCATGGAGCGCCTAGTGCAATTTTCTCCTTGCTCCAACTCCTGACTGCAAAAGGGTGAAACCATTATATGTTCTGCTAATGCTGGCCTGTGGACAAAGCCTTTGGCCTGTCATGCTTTGTAAGCTCTGGATCCCACAGGAGTCAGAAGGTCTGAGAGCGGGAGCCACAGTCATCACCAGATCTCCCCCAGCAATTTGGGGCCCATCGGGGCAGGTGCTGATTCCTTTTGCTTCTCCTTGCCTCAGGCTTTAGTTGAAATTACAACAAGTCAAATAGCTGATGCTTTTTCCTTCTCCAGGTAAGGGCGAGGATACATTGTTTACAAGTGTATTCTGCCTGGCTTCACTGATGAGGCGGCACGCTAAGTCAAGGAAGAGTTTCTCCACGTTATCTGATTCCTTGGCGGAGGTCTCCAGGTAATACATGTCCTGAGCTTCTGAGAATTCTTCAGCTCTCTGCTGGGAGACCTCTCTCCTTTCAGCCAGATCTATCTTGTTGCCTAGAACAGGGATAAATCAAAGAAGGAAACATCACTGGACTTTTTACAAGCTTGGAAGCATCAAAATTCAATGTCATATCTGAAGTCAAATCAGACAGATGAGCAAGTAAAGCAAAGCAAATGTGCCTGTGATTATTGGAATATTTAAGATATCAATGCCATTTGTAATGGCAAAGAACTGGACACAGCCCAAATGCTCCTGGTTGAGCACTGGCTTGAATGAAGTTTGGTACATCTATCTGCACAATGCAGTCATTTGCCTCTGTAAAAAGCAATGAGGAAAGTCTCCGTATACTGCCATGGAATGAGACACGAAGATGTACCGTTAAGCAAATAAAGCCAAGTAGATAAAAGGTATAGGGCATACAACTGTCTAAGAAAAAGTGATAAAAAAAAAATACACATGTGCACATTCACAAACCTTTTTTTTTTTTTATTCTTTGCCCCAGGGGTACAGGTCTGTGAATCATCAGGCTTACACCTTTCACAGCATTCACCAAAGCACAAACCCTCCCCAATGTTCATAACCCATCCACCCTATCCCTACCCTCCCACCCCCCAGTAACCCTCAGTTTGTTTTGTGAGATTAGGAGCCTCTTATGGCTTGTCTCCTTCCCCATCCCATCTTGTTTCATTATTTTTCCCTCCCTACCCCCCACGACCCCCCACCCTGTCTCTCAAGTTCCTCATATCAGAGAAATCATATGATAATTGTCTTTCTCTGATTGACTTATTTCGCTCAGCATAATACCCTCAAGTTCCATCCACGTCGTTGCAAACGGCAAGATTTCACTTCTTTTGATAGCTGCATAGTATTCCATTGTATATATATACCACACCTTCTTTATCCATTCATCTAAGGAACAAGGTTGAGGAAATAGGGAGGAACAGAAACTTGACGCCTCTAAATATACCTTGTCCTAATAGATTTGACTTCAGAATCTTAGAAATGTTTCACATAATTATAGTTATAACTATATACGTAATACAAAATTGAAATTAAAAAACAATCCCTACCAATGGAAAGCGAAATGAAACAAATAACCACACAGAGAGGAACTATTCCAAGTGAGTTTAAGACATAGATTTTAGGGACACCTGGGTGGCTCAGTGGGTTAAAGCCTCTGCCTTCAGCTCAAGTCATGATCTCAGGGTCTTGGGATCGAGCCCTGCATCGGGCTCCCTGCTCGGCAAGGAGCCTGCTTCCTCCTCTCTCTCTGCCTGCCTCTCTGCCTACTTGTGATCTCTCTCTGTCAAATAAATAAATAAAATCTTAAAAATAAAAAGACATAGTATTTTTAACCATGCGTCCTCAGTGGTATATACTCTAAGGACAAAAACAACTGAAGGAAAACATCTTAAACTGTTACAGCAATCATCCTGTCAGTGGCAGTGTGAGTATTGTTATTCTAAGGCTGCTCTGTGGGTTTTAGGGGATAAGGCAAATGAGTAACCGTGCTAGTATCACTGGGTCTGAGATTTGGGGCATGGAAAAAAGGAAAGAGAGAAAGATTAATGAGGTTAAGTAAAATTTTTACAGTCCTGAATTATAAATGGAAGAATCAGTGTGAATAATTCATGGTGGATTTTATCTTTAAAAATTTGTCTACCTCTGTTCTCCTAGAAACCTGACAAAAAGGATACGTCAACTGTGTGACCTGGCAACACAGCTTATGATAAAAGTGACCCCTGACTGAAAAATTCCATCTGGCCTGGGATGGGAATTCTATGTATGAATTCTCAATTTCTAGTGGGAAGCCACAACTTTGGGCTTCCCTGAGTGCGAGGAATCTTCCACTTGAAGAGACCCTGAAAGTTAGGTCCGTGGAGTTGTTACAAGAGAGACTAGTCCCTGTTAAGGCTCCTAGTCCAGGGCAGGTCCATCACATGCCTGATAGGAAGAAGCCTTTTTCCTTATACCTGAACTGGTCTGTAAGGTCCTGAATAGGTCCTGCTATTGAGGATTACTTTCACTGAAGAGGAATGTCTGATGCTGACCTGCTATGAAGCCGTATTTTCTGTCCTGTATCCATCTAAGTGAATGTCATGCCAAACGTGACCTATCGTAGTCTTGTGAGTCGAAGTGTTTGGTGGAGCCTAATAGACAACCCCCTCTGGTCACTAGAGAATTCACCACACACACACACACACACACACACACACACACACACACACACACACACACACACAGTTCTGTCCACTGAAAAGCCTAAAAGCAATGACTACCCACTAATAAGGAAGATTCCTATCACCTTGGTTGTGGCCTCTAAGTATAACTTCACATTAATAATAAGCAGTGCTTCTTGAAGAAATGGCTAATTCCTGGTCTGAGGCAGGAAATCCACAAGTTGTGCCTGGAATGCTTACACCAAAAAGGAAGCAAAGTCATTGTCAAAAGATCATATTTAAAGGACTTAGGAGACCATTTGAAGCAGCTCCAATCTCAGAGTTGGAACAACTGGACCCTCAATGGTAATAACTGCAAGGGCCTAGAATATAATGAATATACTTAAATTTATAATAATATTCAAAATATAAACAAATTTTAGTAATTACTAAGACACTAGGGAAAGAACTCATTATTTTAAAAAGTGGGAAATTTAAAAAAAGGGAATCAAGCATTTTACTTGGCTGTCCTACAAGAACTGTACCTCAGAATATCAACTGGGAAGTATATTTGCTAAAAAGAAAAACAAAAAACTGCATCTGACCAGACCTCTAAATTTACCTACAAATCTGCAAGAAATACAGGTAATGAAGGAACTTGTCAAAGTATACGACAGTGGTAAAATAACAAAATTCAGACTTGAAAACTCTTAAGGATAAACATATACTTTAACAAATAAATTCCAAGGGAGAAAAAGATGGAGGAATAACCTACAGGCAAAAAGAGAATTAAAAGACACAAAAATCAATGAGAACACATGAGCCTTATTTGGATCTTTGATTTGAACAATTTTTTAAAAAATGTCTGAGTCAATAAAGGAACTCTGAACATTGTCTAAACTTTTGATGCTATTAAGAATTTAATAATTTTTAGGTGTGAAAATGGATTCATGGTTAGGTTCTCTTTCTTTCTTTTTTAAGAGACTTATTTATTTATTTATTTGACAGAGAGAGAGAGAGAGAGAGAGAGAGAGATCACAAGTAGGCAGAGAGGCAGGCAGAGGGAGAGGGGGAAGCAGACTCCCTGCTGAGCAGAGAGCCCGATGCGGGGCTCGATCCCAGGACCCTGAGATCATGACCTGAGCTGAAGGCAGAGGCTTAACCCACTGAGCCACCCAGGCGCCCCAGTTTCTCTTTCTTTAAAAATCCTATTTTGAAGTTATGCATTGAATTATTGAAAGATAAATTAATACAGCATCTGGGATTTGCTTCAAAATAATCTGAAGGCAAGCGGAGACAGCATAGAGGGGGAGCAGATTAAATAAGACTGGCCATGAATTGATAATCTTCAAAGCTGAGAGATGTGTACATGGGTGTTCATGATACCATTTTTTTCTACTTTTGCTTGTGTTTGAAATTTCCCATAATAAAAAGGCTTTTTTTTTTTTTTAAGGCCAGTGCCTCTTTCATACTGAATGGACTAATTATCTCCCATCCAATCTCCATTTAACTTCCTTAGACAGAATCCCAAGGAATATGCTTTGATTCAAGTTCTCAAGGGCTTTTGTGGAATAGAAAGAAAGCCCAAGTCCTGAGATGGGTGCTTTCAGGGCTTCATGACAAACATTCTCCAGTGTGCAAGAAGGTTTTCAGGAGTGGGCATAGAGCACTAGCTCATAGACAGGCAGATACTTAACCCAGCTGCCTGAAAGAAAAGTCCAGGAACTTGTTACAAAGCAGCACATTACAGCTGGACAGATACAAGGTTTGGAGTTGATCTACATGCTATGCAACCTTGGGCAAAGAACTTCACCTCTCTGAGCCATGATTTCCTCATTTGTAAATTAGGAATCATTACACATAAATTTCCTAATATGATTCCTGGCACATGAGTCCTAGCTATAATGCTTATAGTAAGTGTTTACTTAGGTTACTGTTAACCATAATTTGTGACTTAACAATGTTTCTGAGATTCTTTACCTGGATTTCCAAAATTCAAGTCTTGCTAGAATATACAGCAATATTCCTTTTTTAGGAAGAAGACATTTTAACAGCCATGTATTATTAACATTTTTCATCACCACGAGAGGAGCTTTTAACAATCCAATCCATGTCACTGCAATCCCATTGTTAATGGGCATATTTGTCACCAAAGAAACTCATGGGTTGTTTTCTGCTTTTCCCCCTTACTAAACAGAGGTTCTACCCTCCCACAAGATGAAACAAACTGCAGAATTTCCCTTAATGGATTCTTCCTGAAGTTAGAATTTCTCAAGTCAGCACAAATGTGAGAAGAGAAAAAAAATCCATTTCTTTAGGCAATAAGCAATTACTTTAAGAATAAATTCTTTACTAACTTAAGAGATATGCTTTACTTCTAGACCAGCAGTTTCCATGATTTTGTAACTAGATTTTTTGGGGTAATGTTTAGCAGTCCACATAACTTTCATAGCAGTCCACCTTCTTCCCTAGAGCCTTCATTGACAGAAAAATCAATCAGCAATATTTTCTACTTTACTTTTCTAAACCATCACCTTGGGATATGACCTATTTCATTTCCTCTTCAATTTCAGAAGAACTGAATGTTTATGGCATGGATTATATAGCTGTAGACTACGTTAGGGGAAGGGAGCAAGGCATAAGCATGATGTGATTATAAATTCTCTGATGGCCACAAATCAATTTCCCTCCTCATTAGTCCTCACTTACCCACTAGCACAGTGATGACCTTGTTGTTGGCATATTGTTCTATCTCCCGCAGCCACTCAGGAAGGCAACGGAAGGATTCCTCACAGGTTATGTCATAGGTGAGGATCAAGGCATTGGCGCTTCGGTAATAACTCTGGGTAATAGACCGAAATCTCTCTTGACCTGCTGTGTCCCAGATCTGAAGCTGTAAAGGCATAAGAGAAAGATCAGGTTGGAGAAGCAGAAAAGAAAGCATTGCCTTGATTTAGTTTAGAAAGGGAAACATCTCACTCAATTTCATGGTTATTCTGCCCTAAAAAACAAACAAACCAAAAAACAAAACAAAACAAAAACCACTTTTTTTTTTAATGTGGTAGGTATATCTGGTTAGGGAGAGGGGCCTACTTTGTTTTTTGGGTTTTTTTCTTTATTATATTTCCTAAGAATTTCTTTTATTCTTTAATTAAAAAAAAAAAACTTATTGCGAGGTGCCTGGGTGGCTCAGTCGGTTAAGGATCTGCCTTTGGCTCAGGTCATGATCCCAGGGTCCTGGGATCAAGTCCCACATCAGGCTCTCAGCCAGGAGTCTGCTTCTCCCTCCACTCTTGCCTCTTCCCTGACTTGTAATGTCTCTCTCTCTCAAATAAATAAATAAAATAAAATAAAACTTATTGAGCATTTACTGTGTTTCAAACTCTAAGCATTTTACATGTAATTACTCAGTGAAGTAGGTACTGTTACTCTATCCATTTCTCACATGAGGAAACTGAGGCACAGATTATTTAAGTTGTTCAGTGTCTCACAGCCAATATGTCCCACAGCCAACTTAACCAGGCATTGTGGTCCCAGAGTTCATGCTCATAATTATAATAACATATTACAAATTTCGGGAGAGAGCAAGCAGTCATCCTGTGACTGCTGGCATTTCAGCCAGCAACTGGAGGAGAACATCCAACCTCAACCACCTTTTCAGTTCAAAACTCAAAGGACTCTATTAAGATATTATCTTTGTTAGTGAAAACAGGAATAATGCCATGGCAGATAAAATAATTTCCCTCCACCACTTTTAAGCTCTGAGACCGTGGGCAAGTCACTTGATCTCTGGGTTTAAGGGGTTTCTTTATAAAAAGACATTAGTAATATCCAAGCCTACTGAAAGTTTACATTTTCTGAAATCATCTACCAGTTCTAAGACCTGGTAACTGATGGTTCTAATAATAAAGAAGAAAATAAAAAACATTTCTCCCCAGATTTCCCTGCACAAAGCAGAAGACTGCAAAGAGAGCCATACTCCAGAGCCTTCTGAGTGCAGGACAACGCAGAAGGCCTTGAGATATAACATCAACAAGAGTATGAATGTTCCCTTCTAAACTGTGTAAACTTCATGTCACAAAATGCATTAACCCCCATTAAGAGAACATCATTTCTTCAAGGAAAACCTTCTGGAACATTCAAATTAGGTTCCCCATCCCCACTTCCCATCCCCACATAGTCTCTTCTGCAACCCACCCTGTAATTCTCCCTCATGGCACCTGACACACTCAAATCATTTGTTTGTAATGGTATGTTTGATAACTGTCTTTTTCACTAGACTGAAAGCTTCATGAAGGGGAAGTAGTCCATTTTATTCACAGAAACCCCCCTCTCCAAATAAAGTGCCTGGCTGGCAGACAGTAAATGTTCAGATGTGTATTGCGGGTCTCATTTAATCTTTTACAACAACCCAGGGAGGTAGGCAAGTTTATGCCTCTCCATCTACTAACTGACTACCCACAAGGTTAGGACTTGGACTCCAGGTTTTCCATTCCCAGCTGAGGACGTATGCCACCACCATGCTGCCTTTGCCCCCAGAGACTCATTTTGATATACATCTGCATCCAAAGAGGATGAGTTAGTTGGTGTCACCCTCTGTTCATACCAGCGTAGCTGGGAAGACTAATGGGGGACCAGTGGCCCCTAGCCCCGAGCAGTGGCACAAGGCTCTCCTTTGATCTGAAGTCGCAGCTGCTCTTTATGTTGTACGTGAAAGTCTGTGTGTGCTGAAGGCAACCATACAGATGTTATGCCTTTGGCTGGGACAAAAGCTATTTCTCTGCTCTGTTTTCAACCTAGTAACATGGTTTCCCTCTGCCAGGATGTATCTTAGGACAACAGACAATTGTTCTCATACCACAATGAGCCTTGAAAAACACTTGTCATTGAATTAAATACTGTCAATCATCAGAAATCACTATGTTCTCATGATTAGCACATCTTGAGAATAGCTCTGAGGGTTAAAACCACTGAAATATTTCTAGAAGAGTGACTGTATGGTCTTCCCAAGATGGAAGCTGCTTTCTCCTAGGGGCTGCCTGTTTCTAGCCTCACAGTTGAGTCTTAAGAATATCCATATTCCACTGCCTTTATCATTCCTTTTGGTTTCACTATTTTCTTTGCAGCTCATTCACTCCTTTTCAGCATTTGTATGCCATTAATATATGTAGAGTGCTGTGCTAGGCACAGGGAGGATACCAAGAGGAATACAACACAATTCCTGACCTCAAAGAGCTCCCAGTCTACAGGGAGCTCAAGCATAGTAAACTAACCATAATAAAAGAGGAGATGTTTTTCTACTAGAGAGGTGCCGTCAGGAGAGAGTGTCTCCTAGGTTCTCAATACTGCAGCCATGGGCGTTCTCACCGTCCTCATCTCCAGCAGGGGCTACACTGTTCGCCTACACTCTTGGCGTCATTAACTTCTCTCTCCTATCTCACTGTCGCAATCCTGCAATGCAGTGCCAGGTGCACAGAGTGCCTCCGTACCAGACTGAGGACTTGGAGGGCAAGGGCTGCCTCTTATTGAACCTTATACTCCAGTGCCTTCCTAACAGAGCACATGGTACGTGGTAGACATGTGTGAATAATGGCTAGCAGAATGAAAAAAGGATGGCAGAATCACAAAGAAAGGACTGGCTAATTCTGCTTCAATGACTAGTAGGATATTAAAGAAGATTTTACAGATAAAATGTTTGAGCTAGGTGACAATGAGCTCCTAGAGGGTAAAACTGCTTTACCTAACACAGTGCTCGGCATGCATCACTATACCACAGGATGACATGGATGAACGGATGGACAGATGGTCAAATGAGTAAATATATGTGCATATGTTCAAGACACTCTTATATATGTAATATACACCTGATTACAAAGACAGCCAGCAAATCTTCTATTTATACTATAAGTACTCTCCTAAGGTTAAGACAGTGTTGTAGCCTGAGCTTAAAGTTTTACTTGTTTCTTGCTTATTTATGATAGACTTAAAAAAACGGATAGGAGAAAATTCTACACCTGTTTTAACCGCACTGTGTACTCAAGGTCATTTCAAAAGGCAGACCACGTAAAGAGAAGGGCCTCAACTTTGCCTTTACTGACTTGGAACTAAGGCTTCACAGCCACAGGAATGTTTCTAATACCTTCAATTCCCTGCCTTCAATCCTGGAAGCCATCTGCAAAGGAACGAGACTGAAGAGGGGAGGCTGAGGCACGGAGACGAAAAGTCAGGAAAGAGGCCGGGGGTGTGGTGCTGCCTCGGCATTTGCCAGGCAGGGGATCCTCCACAAACCACCAGCAGCTCCTCTTTCCCACTGACTCTGGGGGACTCGGAAAAAGCCAGCATACTCACAAAAAGACACTTAAACACCACGGAGAAGAGGGATTCCGTAAACACTAAAGAACCTGGACAACAATGAGACAACAACTGTGTCCCTGGTGAAGCTCGGGCAGCTCCGCCCTCGTCCGCGGAAACACTGAAGACACTGCCCCTCACGTGTCCACGTGTTAATGAGGCCCTCGGATTAATGGGGTTGGAGAGGGTCACTCTAGATTTTGGTTCCACATACATGGCTAGAAAGAAACTCCAGCAAATTAATTAGGACTCACTAATTTAGGAGGTTAACCAACTCTTACTTCTTAAAGATGAAGGTCCAGAGGCCTAAAGAGGTGACAGGACAGGAACTGTGCTGTGGATAGGGAGAGGAGTGAGACACGAACCTCATTCCTGAGGGGCCTGGGGTCTCATGGTAGCACTGGAGGTTATGAGAACATGGATTTTAGTTGAGTGTAATAAGTGCTTAATAATGAGGTTATGGTTTGCAGAAAATGGAATGAATGTAATCCCTGAACCTGGGGCTCCAGAAAAGAAAAATAAGCCTGTTCTTTAACAGCAGGGACCGTTTCTTATTCACCCCTATTCATTCCCAGGGCCTGGCACATGGGAGGCACTAACATTTGTGGTCAAAGGAATGAACTCGGGCGCCTGGGTGGCTCAGTGGGTTAAAGCCTCTGCTTTCGGCTCAGGTCATGATCCCAGGGTCCTGGGATCGAGGCCCACATCGGGCTCTCTGCTCAGCGGGGAGCCTGCTTCCTCCTCTCTCCTCTCTCTCTGCCTGCCTCTCTGCCTACTTGTAATCTCTCTCTCTGTGTCAAATGAATAAAAAAAAAAAAAATCTTTAAAAGGAATGAACTCACACAGATGTGTATATGACTAGGAAACCCAAACTTCTGGAAGTAAAATGCCTGCAACACTAGTTATCTGCACTCAATTCCCAGAGGTGGTGATCACCTCTAACCTGCTGGAAGGATGATTACAAGTGACTCTTCCTGCCAATGCTTCCTGGATGCACACTCCTGTCTCCTTCCTACTTCCACTCCCTTGCTCCTTCTCCCCACCTGAATGCATGATTTTTCTGAGCTTTCTGGTTGGCATTGACATGGATTTCACACCCTGCTTTGTTTTTCAGGGCTCCTAGCTCTCCATTCACTATTGTATTTGGTGTGGATGTCTCTGCAGAAGGAACCACTTTGAAGAGTCAGGACTGGAAGAGACACTGTGAGTGCTTCTGTCCCCCACCTGGGAGCCTCACTACACACTTCTCTGTGTATGTCTGCAATGTGGCAAGAGCACGCTGGAGCTTCTCTGCCCTTCCCGAGGCATTTGAGGGCAGGAATGCAGGTACATATGGGAGAAGGATGCAGAAGACATGGATTTAAACTTGGGGTGCTTAGATTGGGATCTAGCTGGAAATCTGATGCCACAATTTTTATTGTGCTGCTGATGCCAGGGTCACTGCTTCTTCCCACGGGACTCAACTCTGAAAGATCTGACAGTGGAATTTCACTAACTCTGAGTGAGAGGCAGGTAGAGCACAGAGCCAAAGATAGCTTCTCTCCCCTCCTTCCATGTAATTCAGTCCTAGTCCATATTTCTTCCCATCACCTTCCTGCTGTCCTTGCTTCAAAGTGACAGGCCTACTATGCCTTCATCCCCCTCTTCTCTTCTGGCAGGGGAGACCACGGGAGGAAGAGGATGCACTATCTCGCAAAACTGGTTCAGATCCTGCCTACCTCCCTTCCTAACTGTGCAGCCATGGATAGATAAGTGGCTGAATCTCTCTGAAACCTGTAAAAGGAAGGTAACTTACCATTTACCTCACGGGGGTTACAGTGAGGACTAAGTTAAATAGGACAGCTCATATAAAAGCCCCTAGCAGTGCAACGGACATATTAGGTGCTCAGTAAACACTATCTCCCTTCTCCTATTACCAGATATACCATGGTTCTTACAGGTACCAAACTGTCCAGAGGCCACAGGGGGAAGAGATCATGGATACTTCCCGGACCCCTCCTTTAGAATCTCTACCTTGTTACAAATAGGGGTATGGTAGGAGACACAATAATTCCAATAAGTGATTCGTGTGACCAAATGATCCATAACGAATATGGGAATCAGTAGGCTCTCTCATGGGCAGTATACTGTTCTTAAGAGGTAGCACTGCTTATTGGCTCAACTCAGGGGTTCCCAAAAAGTAATTTCTTCCTTGTTTTTATATAACCTCTGACAGGACAGGAGACAGGACCAACTTGCCTTAGACCTTCTCTCTGTCTTCCCTTTTTTTTTTTTTTTTTAAGATTGTATTTATTTACTTGACACAGAGACAGAGAGAGAGAGAGAGAATACAAGCAGGGGGAGAGCCAGAGGGAGAAGCAGGCTTCCCACTGAGCAGGGAGCCAGATGTGGGCCTCGATCCCAGGACCTTGGGATCATGGCCTGAGCCGATGGCAGACCCTTAATGTCTGAGCCACCCAGGACCCCCTGCCTTCCCATCTTTAAATGCAACATCTACAAAGGGAGTAGAAGAACTCTGTTTGGAAATAAGTCCCCATGGCTGAATGCATTATTTTCAGTGTGGGTTTCAATTAGGAGATTTAATAAATGTTATGAAAATACTACTTTTTCTCAGGACAATGAAAGCCTTATTGAACACTTAGCATCTTACCTTGACTTTTTCACCATTAATCTCCACCGTCTTAATCATAAAATCAACTCCAATTGTGGCTCCTTGTCCTGGGGGGAAAAGACCCTGAAGAGGACATAAAGGAACATAATTAAGCAAATCTTTCCATTTAACGAAATCTCCCCCCACCCCAACTACACATCATCACCATCCCCCTCCTTTGGCTGAGCTGAGAACTCTGGTTAGTGTCATGGGAGCCCTGTTGAATTTAATTTTGTATGTATACTTTGAGGGGAGGAGGAAGAAGGGAGAAAGTAGGAGAGAGGAATGCTAAAAGAAGAAAGAGAGTGAAAGGGGGAGGAAGACAGAGAGGGGGAAGGGAGAAAACTGGGAAGAGGCGAGGGAACCCGATTCCAAAACCCAAACAGCCCTCAGACACAAGGATAAGAGCGTGAAGCCATAGGGATGAGATCAGGATTGTTAGAAGAGGAGCAAAACGGATAGGTGCTCCCAGAGAGGTAAAACCCAGGAAGACTAAAACTGGTTATCAGGACGTGGACAACCGACAGGAACAAACAAGAACACGCTACAGGAAACATGAAGGAGACAGTGAAGCTTTTGAATTTCCCTCTGCTCTGAAGGTGAGAACTATTTCCCTCAGTGCAATGTACCACACGTATGTAATTACATGAAATCAGGGCCCTTGACACTGGGAAGATCATGGAAGAAAATAAAATCATTCAGGGAGAAAGTCAAGTAGGAACAGCACTAAACCAGGAGGCTGGACGAGCTCTGTGTGTGGCCTCAGGCAAATCAGTTCCCTTCTCCGGGCCTCAAATTCAATGAGCATTTCAAAACAAAACAAAACAAAACAAAAAAGCTCTACCTCCGACTGGCAGCTGAGCTAGAAAGATAGGATTTTAGCAAAATTATATGTACAATGTATGTTGCTGGTATATAATATTTCCTGCAGACTTGGTGGGGGCAACTTGGAGGTGGGAAAGAATTCTAATAAGGAAGAGTTCTTCACCTAGTTTCTACTCCCTCTTCATTATATCGGGAATTGCCAGAAATTAAAGTAAACTGGACTCTATGAGTTCTGGCAGCTAAGATCGGGGCATCTTTAATTAAGTCTATTCCCTAACGAGGGAGTTCTTTAATTAAAGTTTGAACTTAAAAGACTGAGCTTCAAACCCACAGAAAATATTCCATTGCATGTTCTGCAAAAGATGTAAACATAAACATTCATAACTGTACTTACAAATATTGAATCAATTTTCCTCTATTTTGGTTTGGCTCAAATGCAAGGCTGCCAAGTTTCAAGTTTATCGCTCCAGCTGTTTTGTAGTCTAATAAATGCCAAAAAACCCCACAAATCCTTCCCAATGTCTCCCCCATCATTTTGTTCCCCAACTCCTCATGCCTCAAAAACAGCTGAATCCAGTTCGTTTTAACTGTGTGCTAAATAACAAAACCAAACATAATACTGTCTGGGGAACATTACTATTGAGGGGAGTTAAGGGGCTGGGAGGGATAAAAAGTAGAAAAGAAAGGGGTGGTGTGCTTATTGGCAAAATTTACTGTTCAAAAATGGAAGCATTTTTACCTTAAATGACAAAGTTTATGCTTTTAAAGAAAAAAGCCAGCTTCCTATGTTCTCAGAGGTTAGGACACCGAAAGTAAAAAGAATCAGGCTAAGAAGCAGGAGATGTGGGTTCTAATCCTAGCCTTGCCATTAACAGGCTGCATGACGCTAAGAAGTCATTTCGTCCCTATAGACCTCAGTTTCTCATCTGCAAAACGAGAGGAGGAGACTGAATAATCCATAAGGGATCTTTCCTTAGATAATAAGACAAGGTCAAGGGAACTTTTGATAAAAAAGAAACTAAAAACTCCTCCACGTCTCTGCGGCTTGTCTTCCTGCCAAAAGCAGAAAAGATTACTGGTAGGTGGAAGTAAAACCAGCTGGAGTTTCCAGTACCGCAGCCTGGCGGCTGACTAAGCGAGGATGCCTGGTAGCTTCTTACTTTTGATTTCACCAGGCTCGGGCTTAGCAAAAAGCACGAGTTCTCCTGTGGGTTTGTTTACCCTGGGAAAACCCCTGGCATTTCCCAAGGTGACTCTCTGCCCTAAAGCTCTCTGTGTTATCCTGTCCAGTCCTGCACAGAACCACAGACTGCCAGTGCTGGAAGCAGGTTTGCAGGTCACCAGGCCCGTCCTGTGTGGCAGGGAGGCAGGGAGGCCAGCTGGAGAGGGAACTGAACCCAGGTCACAGGATGAGCCAGGGCAGAGCCGGGACCAGGACCCAAGTCTCCACGCACTCCAGCTGGTGCTCTTTGCACCACACCTGGCCGTCCCCTGCCCTAGCAGAGCTGGCTCAGCTTCCCAACTAGCACTTGATGAAAATGCAAGATGCAGGCATGATAATCTTGAAAAGGATGCCATTCATATTTTTCCAGGAAAAACACAAAAGAAGGTCAACTTCAGAATGATTTGTCACTCATTTCTGTATAAAAACAGGCATATACTCTCTGACAGTAATTCTCAAAAGGGCAGCCCCAAAGGGAACTTGTACTTAGATCATATGATAAGGGCTCAATCCAGAGGGAACATTTAATTTCGTTCAGAGAGTCCTTCACTCTTCTCTTGTCGTTCCCATTTAATAGACTTAAAAACATCAGCATATTTGGTTCTAAACCAGGATGACTCACTCAGTTGCCTAGGAAGATGTGAGAGGGCATAGGCAGGGACTTCGGTTTAATTTGTATTTGAGTTTTTTAAAAAATTAATACGTAGGTTTAGTCTGAAGTCCAGATTCGTCTGTTAACACCTTTAGATTATTGACTGATAATCTATTTTAATCTAATAATCTATTTTTGATAATATACACTGAAAGCAAAGCCATTTGCTGCTTTGTACACAAGATGGGGGAGGATTGGTGGTGACCCCCAGAGCCAGACTCCCTGGAGATGGCTGAAAAAACTCGAGCCAGGCTATTCAAGCTAGTGCAAGCTCAAAGGGCACATTAAGAACCAGAAGCCCAGAGGCCAGCCCTGGGACCAGTCCTCCATTCTCTTAAGCTCACCTAACCCCACAGGTTAGACTGAGAAACCCAACCCGGGACTTCCAAGTTCTCTTACCTGAGTGAATCGTCGGACTAGGCACGTCTTCCCCACACCAGCATTGCCAATTAAAACGATTTTAAACAGGAAATCATAATCTTCCATACTCATTTACACAGCTGCAAGGCAAACACAGGCAGGAGTGAGATGGGGCCTGGTCAGACTCGCCCACAGAGCTCAAGCTGCGCCAGCCTTGGCTCCTCAGGAACAACAGATCTGACTCATGGGAAGAGCAATTTAATGCTTCCCTCTGGTGATCTCGACACTGAGAGAGAAACACAGGTGTCTGGTCACAGATGAACTTTACTCCTTCCCAGTCACCTCATGCCACACAGAGTATATGACACGAATGTCCTTTCACCTGGTAACCTTTATTCTTCCAAGTCGTCAGGTCACAGGTCACCCCTGTGGTAAGATCTGTTTCCTTTCAGCATGGAAAGGAGATTACAAGCCTGTGTGCAGACAAGCTGGGGGTGTAAGGAAGCAGGAACAAAGGAGAGCCCATCCAAAGGTTCAAGGCAGTTTATTCGTGTGTGGTGTGTGCCCATGGGATGAATGCCAAGAGACCGGGAGACTGAACACAGGGGAAGGGACTAGAAAGAAACCTTTCAGTCCCCTGCACATCCTGGGCATCTTGGAGTCTTAACCGTGGGAGTTATGGCCATCATCCCCCTACCACCACCCATGGCTACACACCTTCTGCCAGCCGGGCTGATGCTACAGCAGGTGCCTGTCTGCTCATTCCTATGGGCTGTGGCATGTGTCACATACCCTGCCCACGATGCCCTCCCCTACCCTTCGGTGCCACCAAGTCAATCCTGGAAAGCGCAATGCAAGCATCTCTTTCTCTCTGACTTTTTCACTGCTCTTCCCCAAACAAAGTGAAACACTTTCATCATTCCCCTGTCCTCAAACCTCAAAGGTCTGCCTCGTTCTTGATGGAGGGGATTATATTTTTCGGCTCTATTTTCCTTGCCCATGTGTGGGACAGTAGTATTTAGTCAATGTGTACCCTGTAGAATTAAAGAGTTAATTAATAGGCCTATTGCTTAAGTGTAGGCCTTAGTTTCTCCAATTGTGATGAAAAGAGTACTACATGCTCTGTCTACCTTAGAGGATAGTTGTAAGGATTCTTTTTAAAAACTGTACAAAAGAGCCTTGGTACCCACAAAGCTCTATCCTGGTGAAAACCATTATCATCTCTTCAGTACCTACTATAGTACTGTGCTAATCGTGGTAGGAAATACAGAGGGATGAGCCAGGCTTTGCCCTGGAGACTAACGTGAGAAAAGTTAAACAACAACCACAAAGTTAAATACAATTCAAACCAGCAGTGGAGCTCATTTCATAAGGTGGAGGCAGAACAAACCTGTGGACTCTGGAGGAAGAAGAGAAAGACAACCAGCTAGCCCAGGAGGGGAAGGATGCTTGGGAGAGCCGGAAGAAGCCCCCAGGGTCACTCGTACCAGCAGAGCTGAAGCTCAAGTGACTGCAGGGTCGCAAAGTCGAAAGACAGCCCAGTGCACGGAGACCAGTCAAGTAGCTAGGGGAGCAGATCCTTATGTCCACAGATGATTTCTATGTGGGTTATAACTTATCCTTGGAAAGATGACTGACAACCAAGCCAACACACACATGGCAGCTCATGGAGTTCTTTCTTAGTTCGCTGGGACTGTGAAGGAAAAACAGTTCTCTGTAAAGAATCTGGGGCCCTAAGCAGTGTTGACTTCACTAATACGCCAGGCACTATACTTGGCAACTTAGGGATATTTCCATTTGTTTTTACAAGTCTCTGAGGATGGTATTTATTACTATGTTACCTATTTTACAGGTAAGGAAACTGAGGGGAGCCTGAAGTCATAAAGCTAGTAGCCAGAGGTCAAGGTCAGAAGGCATATGGTGTCACCAAACTCTAGCCTTGGAGTTGGAGAAATCTAGATTCAAATCCTGGCTCTACTATCTTCTAAGTCTATGCCTCTGAGTAAGTGAAAAATTTTTGGAACCTCAACTTCTGCATCAACAAAATGGGGCTAATAACACCTTTATCACAGAGTCGTGATGCTTGAAGGGATTACTGTCCCCCAAGGACAGTACCTGGTTCTCAGTCACCCAGACGCCTCAATATGACAGCAGTTTTCCATGGTCTGGCTTCCACCTTCGCTGTCGGCCCCTACCTCTCACCACTCTGCTCACACTCCGGGCTCTAGGCTCACCGGATTTCTTCAGTACCTTAAATGCCATAGGGCTCCTTTCCCCTTAAGACTTTCACAAATACTGTGCCTTCTGCCCAGAACATCAGACACAACCTCCCCTCACCACCTCCAGCCCAGCTAACTTTGAGTTCTCCTTCCATTTCCCCTTAAACATCACTGTCTAGCGAGCTTCTTTGACTTGGGAGGAGGCTGACCCCCTGCTGTAAGCTTGCATGTTACACTTCCCCATCTTATAGTCATACTCAGCATGTTTTCCTGTACTTATTTATTTATATCTGTTTTATGCTCCAAGCCCATCCCTCAGGACTTCCACCCTACACACACATGCACACACACACACACACACACGCACGCACATACTCATGTCCATGACTGTGAGCAACATGGAAGCAATAATGTGTCTATCTGGTTGAGTCCCCATCCTAACCCCTCCCCATCATAGTCACTGACATTGTTGCCACTATCATCATTATCATCATCATCACCATCATCTCATTCTATATTATTAACTCATTTAATCCTCATAACACTCCTTACAGGTGGACACTATTAGCATCCTAACTTGATATATAGGGATATTGAGGCACAGGAGAAGTTAAATAAGAAGTCACGAAGGTCCCACTTAACTGGTGGAGCTGAAATTCAAGCCCACATAGCCTAGGTCCAGCCCCGGTGGACGTCCTTGACGCACTACCCATAGTGCCTTTCTCAGTGCCTGGCTTGCAGCAGAAGCTTAAGAAAGATCTGATGAATTGAATGATAAAGGACAAGCACTCCGTAAAGTGTGATTTCCTTTTTCTCTTCCCCTCTAGCTTTACATCCAAAATTCTTTCCACCACACTGTAGTAGTTTAAATAAGTATCAAGGACAGACTCTAGATAAAAACTCAGGGATGTGGTATGCTAATTAAAATTCAAGAAAGCTGCTAAAAGCGAAAAGAAAAGAAAACTCGGGGATAGGAACCGGGATAGCAGGAGGACAGGAGGCTCTGTGGGCTCCACATGGACTGCAACTCCCGGCTTTCATTAGCCAAAGAACAGGGAGCACAGGCCTGGACAGCATCCTTCTGTGCTCAGATGGTTTGCCACATATTTACTCCTCCACCTTTGGAAAAGTCAAAGACATAAAGCAGAGAATTCAGAGGAGAATGTCCAACAAGAAAGGCCTAAGAAACAGGGCTCCTAAGGGGTTTTACGGTGCCCAAATTCTGCACCGTCAGGAAAAGAAGGGGAAGAGTTACCTGGTCTGAGTCAATGCTCAGTCAGGTCTCTTGTGGCCACCACCTGGAGGGGGAGGGAGAGAGAGAGAGAGAGAGAGAGCCACAGAAGACAAGTTAAGGCCCTCCTCCTTTCTATAAGAAATCACTTTAATGCTCTGTTGAATGTTTGAGGGGTGTGTGTGTGTGTGTGTGTGTGTGTGTGTGTGTGTTTAATAAACCCCTGGGAGAAGTGTTTGGTCTCTTTAAAAATGCAGGGTGTCTGTGCCTATGGCTGGACTATAAACTCTGGGTTACCTGTGGTGGTTACTGTTCTGTTTCAAAGAGTAAACACATGGCTCAATAAAAAGCTCACAAGATTCTCTGAAAACTATGCTTTGAGGAAGCCCTTCTGATCGGGAAGTAAGGTAACAACTCAGGCATCACCAATGACCATGGGATAAGACAGCATCCCAGGAGGGGAAGCCATTCAGAATCAGGTCGTGCCACACAGCCCTAAATTGACAACAAAAGTCACACCTTGTCTGGGGAGCCAACATGTTATAAGATATGCTACTGACCAAGCACTATTCTAGGAATGTTATTTTCTATCATTGTTAATAACAATAATCACTGATACTTATTCAATGCTTATAATGTGCCAGGCACACTTCTGCATGTATTCATTTAATTCTCACAACAACCCTATGGGGTTATTACCATCACCATCCCCAGCTTCCTGAGGAAACTGAGGCACAGAGACGTTATCCTGAAGTCACAAAGCTAGTTAGTCTTAGGACCAGGATTCAAATCCAGATCTGTATGACTCCAAAGCCTGGCTCCTCCTGACCTAGGATACTGCTGTCCCCTGCCCTATGGTAGACAGCATGCTGTACTGTCATAAGAGCTGAGGCACAGTTGAATGGAGCCGCCCCCCCCATGAGCTGCAATATTCTAGAATCTCTCTTGTCTTGAAGCAGCACACTCACATTGATAGGGCCACACAAAATGATTCCAGATCATACAAGCACCGCTCCTCATTGTGCCTTCCAAGCCCAGGACTCTTTTAGGAGCTCGACACTGACCTTCCCCCAAATACCACTCCCACAATTCATTCATCCACGTAACTAAGTACTGGGCATAGGGGCAATAAACAGGAACACTACTCAGATGAACCAGCAAACCCCAAACATCAAAATCACAACAATAGCTCAAAATAAATGGACAGATGAATAAGATTCAAAAAAGGAAAAACAGATGAGGAAAAGAAAAGAATGAGTTTAGGGGCGCCTGGGTGGCTCAGTCAGTTAAGTTTCTGACTCTTGGTTTCAGCTCAGGTCATGATCTCAAGGTCTGGAGATTAAGCCCCAAGTTGGGCTCTGCAATGGGATGGAGCCTGCTTGGGGTTCTCCCTCTCCCTCCCGTTTAGCCCCTCCCTCCCCTAAAAAAAAAGAAAAGAAAAGAAAAGATAAAAATGAGTTTAGAGAAGATATAGGAAACAAGATACACTAAGAAAAGAAAAAAAATTCTAAAACAATGTGATTTTGGCAACATAAACCATTTATCAAAGTGACCTTCCAAAAAAAAAAAAAGACACTGTAGTCACTGTTGCACATCAGTACATTTTCCTCTTCACCCTTCAGGGCTCAGTGCAACAGATAAAGTCAAGGATTCTGGTGAATAGAGGCCTGTTCCCCTCCCCCAGCCCTGCTCCAGAAAATGATATTTTGGGGACTTGTCCTTGTTCAAAGACCACATGTCTCACTAAATCCTTTTCCCTTTCAGGGTTTCAACCTTGAACAGTAAACTGAAGGGATTGGGTGAATAGGCACCATGGTCCTTCTGAAAGCAGCATGTGCTGCCACCCCCTCATACCAAAGAGGCAGCATGGGTACTAACCTCAAGAGACCTGGGTTGGGGGCGCCTGGGTGGCACAGTCGGTTGAATGTCCAACTCTTGGTTTGAGCTCAGGTCATGGCCTCACGGGTCGTGGGATGGAGCCCCACGTTGAGCCACATCAGGCTCCCCTCAGCAGGGAGTCTGCTTGAAGATTCTCTCTCTCTGTCCTTCCCCTACTCTGTCTCTCTCTAAAATAAATAAATAAATCTTTAAAAAAGAGAGAGAGAGACCTGGGTCTGCTGAAGAGCTGTATAAAGTTTCCTCGTCCATAAGATGGGGATAATAGAATCTATTATCATTGAGCTGCTTGAGGGGCAAATAAGATAATACATGGAAAGTGACATTTAAAGAAATACAATAATCAAATGAAATATTTGACAAGAGTCATATATGACAAGAGTTATATATACTGATTGCAGAAAATACAACCAACCAAAAAGAAAGAGAAAATCATTTATAATCTCTTTCCCTAAGCAAATCCCCTCCTGGGGATATTTATAGTTAACATTTTGGTATATATCCTTCTAGGTTTTTTTGTTTATATACACTCACCTGTATGTGTGTAGATTTTTAAACGTATGGATTTTAAAAACAAAAACAATTATAACGTTATACAAGTTTTTTTGTTTTCTATAGAGTGGCATTTTCCCCAAACCCAAAAATCAAAACTCCTGGTTTACCAACAGAACTGATTACCAAAGACCCTCAGCATTCATTTAACATTTGCTCCTATGACCCTAAATACTCAAGAAAGGGGTGGCAAGAGGATAGCTTCACAGTGATGTAACTTTGAGAAATACTAAACACTATAGCCCAACCTTAAAGACTTAAAAGTTCAAAAAATTCCCATAATGAAGAAAACTGGTTTTGTTTAATCTAGGATATACCAAACATGATTTTCACTGAGAATTCTTTTCTTATATCACAGCTTTTAACAAAAAATCTCTAACTACTAGGGCTCCATGAAATATCAGTATAGTAAATGTTATTTTGCAGCACTTGAAATCAGGGTTGCCACCCAGATAGGGTTGTTACATGAAAAAAAATAAAATAAAGAAAGAGAAGGAAAAGGAAGGAAAAAGGAAGGGGAAGGGAGAAAGAGGAAACCCAGATAAATTTTAATTTCAGATAGCAACTAGTACATTTTGATATTATAAGTTTGTTCTAAATATTGCATGGGACATATGAATAATTTTTTAGTATGTAAGTGTAACCCAAATATTGCATGGGACATGCTTATACTAAAGAGTTATTAGTTGTTTATCTGAAATTCAAATTTACTAAGCATTCCTACCCAGAGAAAATCTGAGTAGTCAGATCCACTAGAAACAGAGGCCCTAAACACAATCTGACACCTACCCAGAAGTTGTGGAGGGAGATTGGCAGGGCATGAGAAACAAGATATGCCTGATGAATCCAAAACCACAAACGGAGGAATAAAAAAGGGCAACAAGTAACGTTTGAAGAAAGCATTACTGAGCATGGGTACTTTAGAATCTAGGCCAGACTCCAGGGACCAGGCTCAGACTGGCATAAAGCACGCCCTGCAGGGGAGTGTCGCCCTCCTGGACAGTCTCAGAGCAACTGTGGCCTTTCCTCCAAGTCCATCTTCACATGTGCACCTGCCTCGTGGAGGGGGGTGTGCTCTACGCATCTGCTGCCCCTACTGTCCCTAAGGCCAAGGACCACGCTTTAACAAGACACTCATGTCAGCATATTCCAGGGCCATATTCCAGTTCATGCAGACACTGAATTCAAAGTGTTTGATCTTTCATTCTAACAAGGTTCTGTCGCAGGAAGCTCATCAGTGCTTAATTACTAGAAGGCAATTACTAAACATTACTATAATCAACTGCTGCAAGCTCACTTGCTTTACATAAGCTGCTAATTTCATGTTATTGCAAGTTAATTATTCTCCTTGGCCAGGGATGTCAAACATCTACCTAGGCCATGGCTGCTCCTCATTCAGCAGGCCATAATCTCCAACATTCTGACGCGGCCCTTTACCGTTCACAAAATGTGGTCACAGACATGATCTCATCTGCACCTGCCAACAATCTCATGAGCTGCTTCTTATTCATTACGCAAGTGAGGAAACTGAGAGTTGAGGTAATGGTCACCCCAAGTCCCACACTAGTGAGTTGCATCCTAGCCACGGAGGATGTAAGGAATCTACATTCTATCATTCTTAATACCAATAATCATAGCTGATGCTTATTCAATGCTTATTATGTGCCAGGCGCCCTTCTTCATATATGTACTCATTCAAGCTTCACAACAATCCTGGGAGGAGGGTACTATTATTATCCCCAGCTTTACAGAAAAGGACACTGTAAGCTTCCATCAAAATTACACAGCTAATGAGTAAAACTGCCAGGATTCAAAACCCACATCTCTCTGGGAAAAAATTAAGTTGGAACTCTATCTCACTCCTTATACTAAAATAAATTCCAGATGGATTAAAGATTTGGATTTTGAAAAATGAAAGCATAAGAGTACTAGAAGAAAGCATAGTGTATATAAAGTCTTAAAGTGGGGAAGGCTTTCTAAGAATTACTCAAAATCAAGGCCATAAAATAAGGAGACTGACCAATTTGACTAGAGAAGTTTTTAAAAAAAAACTCTGTATGGCAGAACAAGAGAAGGTGAACTGATTAAAATATCTGAAATACATATAACTAAGGACTATTTTCTTAAATGCTTAAAGAGTTCCTACTAATCAATAAGAAAAATTGAATAAATCAATAGAAAAAAAATGGACAAAGGACTCGAGCAGACAGTTTATAAGACAGGGAAGAAAAATAGCACTTATATATTTTTTTAAATGACCAGCTCTACTCCTGAGAGTAAACTCAAGCTCTAATGTATAATTTATAATTATAATTTTAAACAATTAAGATTATAATTATAAATACAATTTTAAACAAGATGATAATTTATAATGAAAACTATAATGAATTCAAAATCAGAAGCCATTTTTCACTCCAGATTGTCAGAATTTCCACTGTGAAGGAGAGGGTATGGAGAAATGGGGTGCTGGTATACCACTGGTAGGAGGTAAATCAATGCAACCTCTAGGGAGGGCAATATTGATTTAAAACTAAAAAGGCTATTACAAACCCTCTGACCCAGCAATTCCACTTCTCGGAATCTATCCTACACTTACATAATACATGCACACAGAGACATATGTAGTAGGATATTCATTACAACGTCTGTACTAACAAATATGAATAACAACCTAAGAGTCCATCCGCAGGAAAACGGTGGTAATATTATGAAAACTATACATCAGTATACCATGCAGCCTGCCATGGACATCTGCAAGATGAATTAAGTGAAACAAGCAAGGTGGAAAATGGCATGCATAGTATGAAAAGGGGGCATTTAATGATTTATCTGCATAAGCATTAAACATCTCCAGAAAAAGGCACAAGAGAACTATCAACAGTCTTTGCTTCTGGGGAAGCTGTCATATTTAGCTGTAGGAAGGAGGGTAACTTCCAACTCTTAAATTGTATTCCGACCTTCTACTCAGTCTGCAGTGCTTGCAAGGCAAGACAGTTTTCCAAATACAGTGAGAGAAGTCCTTACTAAAAAAAAAAAATCTGTTTGGGGTGCTCTGTTTCTTTCAGTCTTTCTCTTTGCTCTGCTGCACCCCTGCACAGGACAGGGGAGGAATGTCCCACCCAGCTTGTGGGTTGCCCTTCCCAGCTCACTGTGTGTGCAGCTGCTTTCTCTACCAAACCGTGTCCCAGCCCAGTAAGAGCCTGCATACATGGTGGACTCACTCTTTCATACTGCCTTCCCTCAGAACCGAGCCTCCATCACATGGCAGCCAAAACCAATGGATAGAACCACAGTCTGAACAATTTCACCGGTAAAAACAAAACTCTCCCACATTTGTATGATGAATCATAGCTCAGAAATGACTCACTGCCCTCTGACACAGAATTCTCCTGAGGAAGGAAGAGGAGCCTATCTTTTTCTCCCCATGTTACAGAAATGGGCTTCGAAATCAAGAGTGACTTGCCTCAGGCCACGCAGCATGTGAACAACAGAGCCAGAAGGGCACACACCCGGGTCCCCTGACTAACTCAGAGCTGCCACCAGGACAAACAAGGTCTGCAAACAGAAATCCCTACCAGGCAAGGCTGCAGGCGTAAGCACCAGGGGAGGCTGTCACGGATCCATGATGGGAGGGAGCTCAAAAGCAGCCCTTGGGAATATTTTTTCAGACATGTAAAAAAAATAAATAAATAAAAAATAAAGTAGGCCTGAGATCTCCACAATAAAAAGTTTTATTTTATTCCTTGTAAATGTCACCTTTTATATCTTCCTATTTCCCAGAAACACACAACAGATTTGGGATACCAGGCAAGTAAGGAAAATGAAAGTTAATCCATAAAACAGCATTTGATCGGCACTACCCAAAGCCAATGTCTTCTCTTGTTGAAATCATAGTGCTCTTTCCCCTTCCCTCGTGAGAAAGCGACCCTGCACTGAGCACAGATTTGATTTTCCTCAGAGGTGAGAGGAACAGGGAGGGCCCCCATTCAGTTCGCTCCCCAGGCAGAGCTAGTTTGTTTTGCAGCTTAGCACTCGGGCCGCAGGTGCTTGACAAAGAGTCTCAGATGCCCCCAGGAAATACTGGCACCTTGTTTCCTGGGAGAAAAGATAGATACCTTTGCCACTCATTAATCCCTTTCCAAGATGGGTGGCTTCTGTATGCAAAACATGTTTGTGGGATTGCTCTAAAAAAAGGTCTTTCCAGAACCAACTTGCTGTTTCCGTCTTCTGTACAAGCAGGCCAGGCTCCCTCCGCTGTCCTTCTCCAACAATAAACAATATCGCCCAATGCCCGCCTCGTTGTGTTCTCTAAGTTGGGGACTGCGTCTAATCTCTCCTCTGCAGAAGCTTTCCTGCGCCTGTTTGGCTGGACCGGAAGAGCCTACTTATCGGCACCCTCAGTCTCCTCCCCCAGGCCGAGCACACAAAGCAGCCTTGCCAGGCAGCCAGGGGCAGGACCGCAGCCCCCAAGTGGGCTCATGCACTTCCCTAGCCTTAGAGACCCACGACCTTGTGAGAACAGAGGTGTCTCCTTCCCGGCCAGGAGACTGTCACTCCAGGCTGGACCCTTCCTTCAGCTGTTTAAACAGATTCCCTCCTCACTGGAAACATGAGAAAAAGTGAAAGGGAAGCAAGTGTCCGCATGGTCCGGGACTCAAATGGATGAGAGTAAAATACAGGAATTCGAGCGCCTGGGTGGCTCAGTGGGTTAAAGCCTCTGCCTTCAGCTCAGGTCATGATCTCAGGGTCCTGGGATCGGGCCCTGCATCGGCTCCCTGCTCAGCAGGGAACCTGCTTCCTCCTCTCCCTCTGCCTGCCTCTCGCCCTACTTGTGATCTCTCTCTGTCAAATAAATAAATAAAAACCTTAAAAAAAAATACAGGAATTCTCCCAAGTCTGTCTCTCAAGTTTGTGCCAGGTCCTGTGTCACTCAAGAGAATGACTATTTGTTTAGGCCTATATATTTTACACACGCCAGCCATTTCATCCTTGAAACAGCCCCATGGGGAAGAAGGGGATATCTTCATTACCATTACTGTCAATAGGCTTTTACATCTATAGAGCACCTCAAGTTTGCTAAGTGCTTCCCTGTAAATTATCTTACCCACATCCTGGTAAATTCCTATGTGAAACTCTCCTTCAACATGGCCCCCCAAAACACACACACACACACACACACACACACACACACACACAGCATGCCCATCTGTCACCAAGGCCTGCAGAGGTCGCATCAGAAATGTAGCTTGAATTCCTCCTTGGCACCACCTTTGTCCCTACCGCACCAAGCTGGCTCAGGCCCAGCCCGAAGCTCGGCTGTCACCGAGCCAGGCTATCATGGACTTCTGAACAGGTGAAGTATACCAAGTGGCACAATGTTCCTCAACAGCAAGTTTTCAATATTCATCAAGAGCCTTAACAATGTCCATATTCTTTGATCCAACAATTCTGCTTCTGGGCATTTTCCAAAGGCATGATGCCAAGATGTGTACAAAGATTTATTCCCAAAAAAGTGCATTCCAGCATTACTTAGAATTGGCTCCAGAATGGAGAGAGGAGGAAAACCTCTATACAACACAGAAGAGGTTATATTTTTGTTTTGGTTTTTCTTTGAGCCATATGATGTAACATTATGAAATATATACTTGGAAAGAAATACCTTTTTAAAATGCTTATCTTACCTCTGAGTAGTGGGATTATGGGAAGTTTATTTTCTTCTTTATATATGTATATCCTTCCTAAATTTTCTCCAACAAATATGACATTTAGAGATAATACACCCTATTAAAATATCATATAGGCTTGATACTAGTGAGGGAAACATGGGACAGACACACATGCAAACAGCTAGTGACCATTTGCTCTATTTGCTCTTCAAATAGGCTCTTACTAGGTACAAACCAAAAGCAGTAACAGAGTTCAAACCTTTCATGCAGTGAGCTCACCGCTGGGAATTCACTTTAAGGAAAGAACTGAACAAACTCAAAATGCTAAATGAACAAAAATGTTCATTACATCTTATCGAAAAGAACTGGAAACAATCCAAATGTCCGACAAGGGATCGTTCAGCATGGAACATCAACACCGTGGAATGCGGGGCAGCCATTAGAAATGCCAATTATGAAAACTATGTGGAAATATGAAATAATGTTGACAACAGGCTATAAAATAAAGAGAATACACAAAGCTGCATTTCTCAGGAATACAGCTATGAAGAATAAGCATGCATGTGAACAACATTTCAAAAGGAAGAATGGGTTATTTTAGGATTATGGGATCATAGGGAGCTTTTTTATTTTTTAAATTTTGTCCTTTTTTGGTTTTTTTTTTTTTACAAGTTTTTGACATTTTGTGTGTACCACAGGCACATCTTTTAAAACGTGGTAAACAAAGGGGAAAATAAATTACCGAAAGGAAGCCAATCACTGTCAGCATTTTGATGTGTTCCTCCCTATCTCTTTTTCCTATGCACTGGGTGGTTTGGTTTGGTTTTTATCACTGTAATCATGTCAATGTTTTCTTTAAAGCAGTTACAAAATCATTTCAATTTTTTTAAAAAATCAGTGAACTTCCCATAAGACCTGCAAGAGAACACAGCAGTGGGTTTTCTCAAGCGCTATCAGGAGAATTTACCTAACACAGTGTCTATTTGTAAACAAAAAACGGGCATATTGCACCACTGTCACAACAGATGGATGGATTAAAGTTCCTCGATACTTGCAGAGACTCTTAGGCCCATTCCAGTAACTGTACGTCAGGGGTGAGGAGAACATTGTGCTACCAAAGCGGACATTATTGGAAACTGGAAATAATTTTACCAGACTTTGAAAACAAAAAAATACAATAATGTACCAAGTTTTCACATCAGAAAAAAGCGTGAAGGAGACAAATCCAGAGGCCATTAGGTCTAGGGTATTTACCCTCCTTTATATCTCTCATGTCCTCATTCTCCTGTCCACCAGTCCTGACCTTCACCGGGGCCAACTTCTCCTACCTTGGCAATAGCTGCCCCTGTTCCACATCCAGGCCACATGGACTTCCTTCCACGGAGAGACACAGAGACAGGGACAATCACTAAGCAGCTCATGATGTCTGCTGCCCCCTGAGTGAGTGTGGGCCTTGGAAAGAGTAGAGGGGAGGCTGAGTCGGCTGTCGCTATGGCAGGACTCAGTTTCTGCAGGAGTGTGACGCTTTTGTGCTTTTCGAACAACAGGGCCCCTCAACACAAACCGACTATTCATCTCGTACATGCCTTTGACCAAAGACTGCCCTCCGTTCCAAGGCAAGGGGAAAAGCTGCTGCCTTGAGCCGAGTGAGACAGGAGATGCTACTGTTTGCATAGCAAGCCTCACTCAAATACTCCTCGCGTCAAGGACAAAGGTAACTGCACTTTCTGCCTTACAGACTTTTAGAAACTAACCCAGGTACAAGATGCAATGCAACTCCACTGCAACCTTTCTGAAGAACTCATCTGACCATGTCGTTCCCACACTTGAATCTCCTCAGGGGCTCCCGGCTGCCCACACAAAGCTGTGAGAGGAAGTACAGTGCCTCGGTGAAGAGGGCAAACTCTGGAGTCCTGCCTCTGCCCTTTATGAATTGGATGGCCTTGGGCAAGTTCCCTATCGTCTTGGTGCCTGTGTTTCTTTATTGGTACACAGGGATAATTACAGTAGCTACCTCGCAGGGTCATGGTGGGATTAAAGGAATCAATAAAGAACAAAGAAAAGAGTCTGGCATATAGGAAGCACTCGGTAAGGGTTACGTGCTGTTCCTATTATTGCTATTGTTGGAGAAAGTTCAAATTCTCTAGCAGGGCATACAGAGCCAGCCATGACTCAGGCCCTGCTCCTCTCTCTAGCTGTTTCTTGTGACATTTGAGTTACCACTGCCACTGAGATCATGCAGCCACGCCAGGCTCCCAGAGGCCAGGAATCCAAGGCAGGTTCATTCCTCCACACCTTTCCTCATACAGCCATTCTCTCCTTGTTGGCTGGTGAGCAACCACAGATCTCTGAAGCCTTCCTGCCCCCTCCAAGTGGATTAGCCACTCCCTCCTTTGTGCCTCCTCTATGTACTATTAAGACTCTCTTCATAACACTTTATTATCTTCATTGATTTATGTATCCTACTTCCCCCACTAGACCTTCAAGTCAGAGGCCCCTATGAATTCTTAACTGTATCCCCATTGCCTGGCATTCAGTCAACCCTAAATATTTATTAAATAAATGCAAGAGAAATATTGATCAGAACACACAAAGCTGGAAATACTTTTCAGAGAACCTAAACACCAGGGTTTAGAAATCAAATCCCAAAACACTTGGACTCTAAGGAGAGTTAATTGGACGAGATCATATAACCAAAGAGAAGAAGAAAATTATGATTTCCCAGGAGAAAGTCAAACCTTGTTATAATGCAATGTCTGTGTATATTAGGGGATGGGGACAAAAGTGACATTAATAATGGTTCTGAACTCACTGGTGCTGACTATTCATTGAATAGTACTTTTTAAACCTCTTCTTTAAAAAACTGTAGTACC
>LNAC01000613.1:269030-335361 GCA_002007465.1 Ailurus styani
CTGGGATCGAGGCCCGCATCGGGCTCTCTGCTCAGCAGGGAGCCTGCTTCCTCCTCTCTCCTCTCTCTCTGCCTGCCTCTCAGCCTACTTGTAATCTCTCTCTCTGTGTCAAATGGATAAATAAAATCTTTAAAAAAATAAAAAAAATAAAAAAAATAAAAAATAAAAAATAAAAAATAAAAAAATAAAAAAAAAAAAATAAAAAACTGTAGTACCATAGCTGACTGGGGAATACCTTTCACCTTGCCGAGAATGCAGGCTATCTCAATATAAAATACTACAGGAGACCCAGACTGTAAGAAAGAAAGAGAATTAATCTTTGTTGGGTGTCTATGATAAGCCAGATACTTAAAAAATAACATATTTTCTATTTATTAAATACAATATGCTGGACACAGAACTATTCACTTGCATTCTCAAGTTTGATAATATAAGCCCTGAACAGCTCTGAGATGTAAGTATTAGCCACTCCATTCTACAGATGAGAAAAACATAGTCCCCCAATCCACGTATTTCTAGTGAGCATCTACTATGCCAAGTACTGATCTAGGAGCAGAGGATACAGTCATAAACAAACAGAAAAACGTTCCCCCACTTCAGAGAGTATACATTCCAGTCGCACAACAAACAGAGCAATGAATGAACAGGGAAATGAGCAGATACACTGATGAACAAGGAAAATATCGGGTAGTGCCAAGTTCTCACTTGTCGAGAACTAGTAGAAAACTAAAATAGGAAGAAGGGAGCAAAGTTAGACAGCAGTTTTAGAGTGGGATGTCAGAGAAGGTCTCTCTGAGGTGGCTATATTTAAGATGAGATTTAAACAACAAAGATCTAGCACATGCAGATTGGAAGAAGAGTATTTCATGCTGAAGGAAGAACTAGGGCAAAGGCCCTAAAATGAGAAGGGACTCTGGCAAGTTCAAGGAACCAAAGCGAGCACAGTGAGGCTGATGCACCATCAGTGAGAAGCAGGCTGGGTGAGTGACACGGGGCAGGTCATAGAGACCTTGGTCCGCCAGAGTGAGAAGTGTGGATTTCATTCTGAGTACAATGCGAGGCCACCTGAGGGGGAGGGGAGGGGAAGGGGGAAGGAGTGTGGCACAAACAGTGTTAATGATTTCTCTGGTGTCTGTAATGGAGGGTGTTACAGTATGGATACACGTAGAAGCAAGGAGTCTAGTTAGAAGGTCACTGCAAGTGGTCTAGGAAGAGGATGATAAGGCTTGGACTAGGGTGTGGGTGGTGGAGATGGTGGGAAGGGGATACATTTGGGAATGTTTCTGAAGACGGAAACAATGGGACTTGCTGAAGGAATGCATGATGATAGGGAAGAAAGAAAGAGATCAAAAGCAACGCCTAGATATTTTGGCTTGAACACTTGGTGGGGGATAGTAGCTCCACTTACTGAGGTGGGGAAGATTGAAGGAAGACCAAGTTTTGGATGGAGACAGTCAAGAGGTCTCTTTCAGCCATGTGAAATGTGCAATGCCTCTTAGGCATCTAACTGGACATGAGTCTGGAGTTCCAGAGAAAGTTTGAGGATAAAGATACAAATTTGAAGGTCATTAGCAAATGGATGCTGTTGAAAGTCATTGGACTAGACGAGGATATCTATATCTCAGAGAAGAGAAGGGGACCATTTCAGAACATGGAGCACATCACCATTTAGAGGGGGAGAGGAGAAGGAGGAGAGCCCAGAGAGGCAGGAGAGACCCAGGAAAGTAGAGTGCCCAAGAAAACAGCAATCAACCTTGTCAAATGTTGCTGAGAAAAGGAGTAAGATTAAAAGAAAGCAGTGGCCTTCAACCTGGTCACATGAAGGTCATTCATTGATTGACACTGACAAGAAGAGTCCTTGTGGAACAATGAGAAGAAATTAGAGTGAGGGAAAGGTGTCAAAGTCCAAACTATGGACAACCTGTAATTTTTACTGAGAAAAAGAACTTGAAGATAGCTAGCAGGGGATATAATGTCAACAGAGGTGTAAACTAATTAATGAATTTATTTTGGAATAGTTAAGGGACAAAATTAGAAAACATTTTCAGATTTCAGACAGCAGGCAGGGGGAGGTTGTTGTTTATTTTCAGATAAGAAATACAGGGGCATGTTTATTTGCTACTGAGAATTATCCAGTGATGAGGGTAAATCTGATGACGGCAGAAAGAAGGGGCATAATTACGAGACCAGAAATCTATAAGACTTCATCTTAACAAAACTAATAATGTGCCCAAGATAAAAGAACTGGTAGTCTGAGGAGCTGGGATGGATACTAATCCAGATCTGTTTTGTTCACAAAGGCATCCTTTTATCACCACACCATTGACTATAATATAGTATAGTAGCATTTACAAAAGATCCCAATTCCAGGCTCTGAAGATAATCAGGACAGAGTTAGAAGGAATCTTCAGAGAACGTTGGAAAACAAACATACACCCCCTTCTATATAAGTAAGCTCTGTTCATCCCATAGACTGGCAAATGTCATTTCTGTTTGCACACCTGGTTGTAGTTCTACTAGCTGTAGGACCTTCTGTTTTTTCCCTTATATATTCAGAATGGGTTTGAGGAGAGGACAGGGACACTGAGATAAATCACAGTGCAGTGTAAGGGGGCACACTATTGACTAAACTCTCTAGTAACTGTAATAAGTAAAAATACGTTTTTAATGCCAGTTGTGTGTTTATATTCAGCAAAAGTGAAGATGGGAATTGAGGGACATGGTCATTTGTTTCTCTCTTCTTTATACAGCTACCTCAGGAAGCGAGTGACTGTGATGATGCCAAGAAGTGGCCTCTAGTCGTGTTTCCCAGGCCCACTCCTGCCCTACCACATGGTGGCACAGCATCGCCTTTCTCACACCTGGCTTCCCATTGCCTGTTCTAGTTTATCTCTTCCTTCAAGGCAACATAGACACCACCTCCCCCATGAATTGCTCCCTGATCTCTCCTTCTCTGAACTTTTACAGCACTGAGAACTAGTACCACATAAATTCAGCTCTTGATCGTATGAAGACTTAAAACTATTCTCTGATTCAAGTATCAGAGTGAGAGTAAAAGTACTTTTCAGTCAGAAATTCAATAGTTGTTGGCCATTGTTACTCTGAGAGGTAGCTTAGTAGTACAAAGATCAAGGTGGATCTGGCTTGAAACTGTGGCTCTGTTCCAACTCAACGCCAAGTAATCTTGGGCAAGTCACCTTCTGAGCCTCAGCTCCCCTGCCTAGAAAATGGGAATAATATGACCACCTCCCACCACCTGGATTTGTATCTGAAACAAGCTGGACATTTTGCTCTTTGGCTGAAAATCCTACAAACCCCTGGTTTTCAAAACCAGGTCTGAAATGCTTCAACCAGTTCACAACATTGTGTCAGCTTCTCCTCACTTCTAGCCTACTCACATTTCCTGCTGATGATTATAAAGTCATCATGTTACCTCTCACCCCATGCTTTGTCTTTTGGTTCTCTCAGTCCCTACACCTTCACTCCACCTTGCTCAGATAGGTTCTCCCATATTACCCCAATCATAGCTTCATCACTACACTCACTCCATTGTTCATTTATTTACAGGACTACCTATGCCATAAAACCAGGGTTCCCTGAAGGAAAAGACTGAATTTTATTCATCTTTGTATCCAGCAGCACAGTGCCTGGTGCATATAGGTACTTAGTTCTTTAAAGATTTTATTTGTTTACTTGAGAGAGAGAGAGAGACCATAAGCAAGGGGGAGGGGCAGAAGGAGAGGGAGAAGTAGACTTCCCACTGAGCAGGAAGCCAAAAATGGGTCTCAATCCCAGGACCCTGAGATCATGACCTGAGCCAAAGGCAGACGCTTAACCGACTGAGCCACCCAGGCCCCCAGTACTTACTTCTACTTCACCATTCTGATTTCTGTTTTTTCATCTATGAAATAGGAAGAATATCACCTACTTGAAGGGATGGAATTAAGTTTAAATATTCACAGTTGAACACAGGTGGCTGTCATATATACCAGCCATTAGTATATTTAATTTACATTCTCAGCATCTCCTGGTTTTGCTTTCCTATTCTGTCTGTTAGGACCAAGCTCTTACACTGGCCCTGTGTCCTTGCTGTGAGCCCTCTCCCCCATCCATATCCTTGATCAGCGAGGGCCCCAAGCTCCAGACCTGTCTTGAGTTCCCACCTGTGACAGTGTCCTCTGAACTCCAAGGATGACTTAGCTGAGGCATCAGTGCAGAACCGCATAGATTTCTTGAGCACCTCTGTGCCAGGTAATGTCCCAGACACAGAAGTAACACAACATGCACAGGGAATTTATGATCTACTGGAGGTAAGGGAAGAGGCAAGGAGACAGATGAAGGCAAGACAATTCAAAGAAGAAAAAGATTCTATACCTCTGGGGAAATTCAGGAAAGCCTTAGAGGAAAAGACCTGAGGGGCCATTTCCGGAGTCGTGTGTTTTCCTCAAAACATAGCACCAAGGGACGCCTGGGTGGCTCAGTTGGTTGGGCGGCTGCCTTCAGCTCAGGTCATGATCCTGGAGTCCAGGGATTGCGTCTCGCATCTGGCTCCCACCCAGCGGGGAGTCTGCTTCTCCCTTAGCTCCTCCCGCCTAATGTTTGCTCTCTCATTCTCTCTCTCAAATAAAAAAAAAATCTTAAAAAACAAACAAACAAACAAAAAAACACCACCAAAACGCTCCTGCTCCTCTGATGGAAAATAAGGTAAACTGAGGAAATGCAGCCCACTGTATGCCCCCCCAGGAGGTTCAGAGTGCACAGCAGGGAGGCTCTGACAAGTGCTGAAGTACAGAACCCTATGGAAGTGTGTTTAGTCCAGCACCCCAAGGTTGTTTGCCCACTAGTTCTGTTTCCTTCCCCCTGGAGGCCGTATGTAGCATTTTGAGAAAAGTACTGGAAAAAAACGAGAGGTTACTGTTACCCTTTTAAAGTTGTATGTTTGCATTTGAACAGGACCTCTCCTAGATAATATTTTAACATCAGATTCTTTTAAATAATGTAATCAGCAATTTAAAAAATTCTCCTGGTTCTCGGTCCAAAAGGAAGAAGCAATGGGAGACTTTGCAGAACTAAGTAGCTGTCGAGACAGAACAAATTGACTCCTTTAATGTGAAGCAGTGTGCAGACCACAAGTCTTTCTATCCAGGGAGGGAGGGAAAGGACGCATCTTTGCCAGAGTCCATTCCTTCTATGGTAGGATGTTTACACTCATATACTCACCCCCCACCCCTGCAACATGCTGACTGGGTAAAAAACACCAGACTTAAAAGCAAAGAGAACGGCATTGCATAGCAACAAGCCGACTAGGCATGTTTCCCTCCTTAATATTTACCAAACAGTAGTGCCCAAAGGGGTGAGGAGGAAGGGGGGCATTGTACGCTTGTCTGTCCCCACCCTGGAGGCACAGTGCCCAATTCTCCAGTCTCTGAGTTAACGAATGTTTACCGGGAATGAGGCACTGTGCTCAGGATACAGAGAGAAACAAGATATAGTCCTGCTCCCGAGTCCAGCCTCACAGGCCAACAGGGAAGACAGGCAGGTAAACAAACTGCAATGCAGTATTCAAAGTGCAAGCAAACAATTCTATAATAAGAGGTGAGTGCAAAATGTCAGTGAGGCACAAAGGCAGGTACTCCTTAACTCTGCCTGGGCTTCAGATCAGAGGAGAGGCATGTTAAAATAAGGCTCCTCTTAGTTCTCAGACGATCGGAAAGGAGCTTTCCTGGCAGATCAATCAATCACTCTCTCTCTCTCTCTCTCTCCATTTATCTACCAATAGGGTTCTATGTAGGTTTGAGTAGAATCAGGATGGGGGGGGGCGGAAAGGAGCAGCTGATCTTCTGAGAAAGTAGCATGCTGAACAGTTGCATCTAATTTCACTTTCTCCCAAAACCCTACAAAAATCCACTAGAGACTTTTTTGTCTTAATAACAACACTGTTCAAATTCAGGGAAAGCGACGATAATGGTGTCAAATTTTGCAAGCTTGGGAAACAGATGAACACATAGTACCTGACAGCAGATGCAAGAAAGCTGAGCCCTAAAGCAGAGGTAGGAGAAGCTGAGTGTGCAGCTGATGGAAACCACAGAGCCCTCACCAGGCGCAGGACTGCCAGTCGTCACGCTCCAGCAGCGGGGCAGGAGGTGGAGATGAAGAAAACAGGAAAAGCTGCTTGAAAAGAAGTTAAATCCCTAGATCCTTCTCCTCACTGACAGAATTCTGGAGGCTTTGATGCTAGGGAGCATAAAACAGAAATGTCCAATATTTGTTTTAAAATAATCTGGGGAGAGGGGGTTGGGGGGACATGGATGAAACGATCACTGGTGAACCTGGGTGACAGGAACATGAGGATTCATTGCACTGTCCTCTCTGCTTTGTAATCTTTGGAATTTTCCATAATAAAAAGTAAGAGTGACTCTGGTCCAGGAGTACCCAGCGTGGTTAACACAAGGGCACAATGTCTGCTGAAGATGAAGTACAACAGTTCCCTAGTCCTTCTTCTCTAGAGATCTCCCTCCTCCCCCTCTCAGCAAAGGGATGGGAACCCAGGAAAACGTGAAGATGCTGCCTCAGGGGTTTCCAACAAACAGCCCACCCCACCACACCTCAGTGAGGCCCGCAGTTAATGATCTCCAGCCCATACTCGGTTTCCTGACAGCTTTGGGGGATTTTGGACAGCTTCATAAAGATATAACTCACCTACTCAATGCACACTTTTAAAGTGTACAATTCAGTGGTTTTTAGTATATTCACAGAGCTGTACAACCATCCCCACTGGGATGGTTTATTAAGACATAATATTAAACTTTATTAAAATAAACTCACTCAATTCACTCTTTTAAAGTGTACAATTCAGTGGTGTTTAGTAGAGTCACAGAGTTCTACAACCACCACCATGGTCAATTTTTGCAACATTTTCATCAACCCAAAGAAAGCACTACCCACTAGCAGTCACTCCAACCATATACCCCCCCCCAACTCTCCAGCCCCAGGGAACCACTAATCTATTTTCTGTCTTTACAGATTTGTGTATTCTGGAAATTTCATATAAATGAAATCATATACTCTATGGGTTTTTGTGAGTGGTTTCCTGCATTTAGCACTCAAGGTCTTAACAGTTGTTTTTGTTTTTTGTTTTTTTAACCTACCCTCTCCCTACACCCCCCTGCCCTTAATTAGACCACACAGCCAAGGATCACATTCAGAGACATCTTGGGAAGGCCTCTAATGAAGATACAGACCACAGTGAACACACACACACACACACACACACACACACACACAGCTTGAAGGAAATAGATACTCTTTGAGGCAGGGAGCAGGGTGGGAGGGAAATACCATTAATATTCTCACAAAAATGAAATAAAATTACAGCCAGGAAATGAAAATAGGATGCTATATAAAGGAAACACCAAGAGGACAAAAACAAAAAAGAGCTCTTGAAAATTGACAACTTAGTAGCAGAAATTTAAAAACAAAAACAAAAACAGAAAAAAAATCTCAATATAAGGATTGAAAGAGGAAGTTGAGAAAATCTTCTGGAGAGTAGAATCACAAGACAAAGATATGGAAAACAGAAGAAGTTAAGAATATTCTAGAGGACCAGTAGAGAAAGTTCGATATCTGAATAAAAGAAATCCCCAAGGGGGCACCTAGGTGGTACAGTCAGTTAAGCAGCAACTCTTGGCTTTGGCTCAGGTCATGATTTCATGGCGCGTGACATGGAGCCATGTGTTAGGCTCCATGCTAAGTAGGGAGTCTGCTTGAAGATTCTCTCCCTTTGCCCCTTGCCCCACTCACACATGTGCTCACATACTCTCTCTAAAAATAAATCTTTTTTAAAAAAAAAAGAAATTCCTAAGAAGAAATAGTAAAAAAGAAAAATTATAATATAATTTGACAAAACTTTGAAGAACTAAGGTGTGCAGGTTGCCAGATTCAAAGGGTCCCACACACAAGACATAGTGCGAAATTTCTGTGAAATTTCAGAAAACCATAAAGAAAAGATTATATAAGCTGTCAGAAAGGAGAAAAATCAAACAGGCCATATATAAAAAATCAGAAATTAAAACATTTCCAACTTCTCAACAGCATCAATAAAAACAAGACAATGAAGCAATACTTCCAAATTCTGAAGGAAAAGGATTTCTAACCAAATTATGTATCAAGTGTTCTGAGAAGAGAACAAATACACAAGATATACAGATATACAATATCTATATATTTCAGGTATACACGATCTCAGAAATTCACATTCCATTCACCTAAGAAGTTCCTGAAGGACATCCTTCACCAAGTGGTATACAAGAAACAGAGGACAGAGTAAAGACAGTCGGTGGAGGACCCCAAAACGACTACCACATGACGAAACTAACCAGACTACAGAAGTAGAGCTCAAGGGACAGACATATTGAAGATGTTCATCACCAAAAACCCTACTGCCATTAAACCCTCTTAATGGGTTTGTTAAAGATGTGTTGTTGATCTTAATATTTTAAATATATGATCAGAAAATTTTTAAACATACTGAAAAGTAGGCCCTTGATACTCACCACCGATTCAACATATGAACATTTTGGCCTGTTAACTTAATCTACTCCCTTTTTTCAACTGTTTCTTTGTTTAAATGTTTTATAACGGGCGCCTGGGTGGCTCAGTGGGTTAAAGCCTCTGCTTTCGGCTCAGGTCATGATCTCAAGGTCCTGGGATCGAGGCCCACATCGGGCTCTCTGCTCAGCGGGGAGCCTGCTTCCTCCTCTCCCTGCCTCTCTGCCTACTTGTAATCTCTCTCTCTGTGTCAAATAAATAAATAAAATCTTTAAAAAAAATGTTTTATAACAAATTCCCTATCATATCATTTCATTTCAATGTACTTCAGAACCCACCTCTATATTACCCATTCTCTAACATCACAATACTATAATCACACCTAGAAAAATTAACAGCAACCCTCTGATATCAGGCCATAATAAAATTTCCCCAACATCTCAAAAATGTTTTTTTATAATTAGGCTGTTATGGGCTGAATTGTGTCTCCTTTGACCCCCAAATTTATATGTTGAAGCCCCCCCAGTACCTCAGAATGTGACTATAATTGGAGATAGGGCCTTTAAAAAAATAACTAAGTTTGGGACGCCTGGATGGCTCAGTTGGTTAAGCAGCTGCCCTCAGCTCGGGTCATGATCCCAGGGTGCTGGGATCAAGTCCCGCATCGGGCTCCTTGCTCAGTGAGGAGCCTGCTTCTCCCTCTGCCTCTGCATGCCACTCTGCCGCTCTGCCTGCTTGTGGTCTCTCTGACAAATAAATAAATAAAATCTTAAAAAAAAAAAGTAACTAAATTAAAATGAGGCCTTCAGGGTAGTCCCTAATCCCATACAACTGATATCTTTATAAGAAGAAAACAGATTAGGGGCGCCTGGGTGGCTCAGTGGGTTAAAGCCTCTGCTTTTGGCTCAGGTCATGATCTCAGCATCCTGGGATCGAGGCCCACACTGGGCTCTCTGCTCAGCAGGGAGCCTGCTTCCTCCTCTCCCTGTCTCTCTGCCTGCCTCTCTGCCTACTTGTAATCTCTCTCTCTGTGTCAAATAAAATAAATAAAATCTAAAAAAAAAAAAGAAGAAGAAGAAAACAGATTAGGACCTGACCCACACTATGGTCATCAGATGCTATAATAATGGTGGGCTTTAAATTTCCTAGGATCCACTTACAACTTTGCCCACTGACTTCCCCATTAGGACCTTTTGTAACCTATAAGGAAGCTAAAGCCACACTATGAACCCAAATCAGCTTATTTTTAAGCCTAGTAGTGGCACTATTGCCCTTTTCTTACAAAGCTTGCTAGATTTGTACTTGCTCCTTGTTTTAAAAAACTAACCAATATACAGCTGAGTAATATAAACATGTATGGTTAAATCATAAGAAAAAGGTAAGAGAATGATCAACACAGAAGTCAGGATAATCACTAACTAGTGCGGAGAGAAGGGGACATGATTTGGGGGCAGAAGATAAAAAAGCAGCTTCCAAGGCACCAATAACATTCAATTTTATAAGCTGAATGATGGATGCACAATTTTATTGTTCTTCTTCAAGCTGTAAATCCATTTTAGAACACTTTTTGGTGTACACGATAGGTTCCACAGTAATTATTTTTTTGTGAGTGGTCCACTCTGGCTAGAACACAAGGTTTGAAGAGTAGAATAAAAGGAGAAAAGATGGGAAATGGAGTTTACATTGAAGGCAAATGGCAGTCTCAGTGATGCTCTCTTGGGAGTCAAGGGACATTTATACCCAAGATCAATTAAAATGGCCTTCACGCAATCTATTCATCAAGAATGACAGAAAAAAAAAAAAGAATGACAGAAAAAATCCTTTCTTTTCCCTACTAAGTTGCCTAGAGATGACATATCCAACATTGTAAGCGTCTCACTGGAAAACATAATAATGTGGTTTTGATGTATTTTTCCAGTGAAGGAAGAGTCAGCTTGCCTTAGGGAACACATTTGCCTCAAATTCTTAAATGACACAAAGCTGGGAGGGATGCAGAACAAATGTTTTAGATGACAGAACTGGGATATAGCTCGGCGAGCTGGAGTGACAGGTCAAATCTAGCGTACTTTATAACAACATCTACCACTTACTGAGAACATATGATATGCCACTAGCTTTACATAATTTATCCCACGGAAGTAAGTTGCCGGAGATCACAAAGCAAGTCAATAGCAGAGTCATCATTTGAAACCAGATTTTCAGATTCAAATTCTAATCTCAAGTGAGATTTCAACTACCAGCAATAAACTCTTTAAAAACTGAATCTTCTTTACATCAGTCTGTCACTCTCAGAGAACTGCCACTCAACCCCTGTCCCCTTGGGCATAAGCACCTTAAGAAAAAATGATTAGATCAGACTCATTTCAGTCATTGATGTCACATTTGGGGAGCCTCTGACAGTTGCCAGGAAACTTCTATCTGCCCTGAAGAGCAAGTCTGTCATCCAGAGTAAGATATAAGAGGACTCTTTCTGCAACCCATTCCCAGCTCAGCTATGTCTGCTCCCCTATCTGTACTGAAGAGTTTGTAAAACTCATGATATGCAGTTGTAGACAGGCGGCCTTATCACAAAGTCTGCTGAGCTAGACCTCTTAGCCAGCCTGTTCTCACCTTCAATTCTCTCTTGTCCTCAGGGTCACTATGATTTGCTGGGTGTGTGTAGCCAAGAGAACGGCACAACCACCTCCAATGCAGTCATATCCAATGAGCAATCCCGAAAGACGGCCAGAGAATTTTAATGAAAACCAGAAACTCTTGGCCACTAAGTCCAACTGCAGTCCAGGCCCGACAGCCCTTCCCCCCTGCAGCCTAGAATCTCTGAGCCAGTTTCACCCCAAAGAGCAGGGAGGAAAATCCATTCTACATTCAGCAACATCTTCCAGGGCAGCCACTTTCCAGGGTCGTTTAGGTGAGAGGCAAGGTACATGCTAATTGCAGGAGGACCCAAGGACCCTGAGAAGCACATGGTGCAGCAGCAACAGATCTGAGCCAAAAGATTATGAAACAGTCTATTTAAAAAAAAAAAAAAAAGCCTTTCCTTCTGCCAAAGCCGTCTGAACACAGCTGCATACAAGGCTAGTGAGGAATCTTAACAAGCTTAAAGGGACCGTATTTCAGATACTCAATAACCAAAGGCGGAAAAAACGAGTATTTTGAGCACTATGTGTCAGGCACTCTGATCTCATTTCACCTTCACTATGAGGTGGCAATTATAAACTGCATGCGACAGATAAAAACACTGACACTGAGAGGTTAGATTAGTTGTCCCAGGGACCTAGCTGGCAAACAGAGAATCAAGGCGCAAAGTTCAATATGGGTGAGGCTCATCAGGAATAAACTCAAAATTCCAACCCTCCTGCCTAATAAAGAGAACGATCATTTCCGAACATCAGCTGTGCCTGGAATTCAACTAAGATTTCTGCATGTACTGTATCATCTAATCCTTACAGAGACCAAGTAAGATAGGGAGTCCTTATTATCCCCATTTTAGATGAGGAAGCTAAGGCAAGAGGTCAAGCAACTCAGTCAAGGTCATGACATTGCCAGGATCTGAACCAGCTCTACCTAATTCTAGAGCCCCATGTTAGAATACTCACTCTTAACAACCGACAGGAGAGTCACGCAGGTCATCGTACCGACCAAACAAGCTGCATGAAGACTTCAGCCCCCCTTCCCAGCAGGCTGTCCACATTCCCGGGTTACCTTTCAAGTCATCTGAGCACTCCACAGTAGGGACAGAGTCACCGGCTCTGGGAAGGCCGACAGTGACATCGGTACCTTCCTATGGATGGGGGGGGGGGCTCTGTTAACACGGCATGGGTGAAGGAGAGGGCTGCCAGCAATGATCCCCAGATGCCTGTGAGTGCAGAAGCTGACAGCTCCTTTCTGCAGGCTCTGCTGCACCGGCCCACCCACCTCACGGCAACTCCTCCCCTCCCCACCAGCTCCCAGGCCTATTTTGTATTCTTAACGGTAGACCATGTGCCTCCTCTTAGAGCAACTGTGATTTCCCAAAGGAGATGACTGTCTAGACAGAGCATCCCAATCCATCTTGACAAGAAATGGGCCACACAATGTCAGGTTTGATGGTTTAGGTTTTGGGGGTCTGTGTTCAGCACCCCAGCGAAGAAGGCTCTGGGCCTGGCACCTCTGGGTTATCAGATTGAACACCATGCAGCACAACAGTTAATACCCAGGGTAAGAACTGTCTTCCCAGCCAGACAAGCATTACCCGAGAGAAGATGCAGACGTGTTACCCCCAGGCACAGCACAGAAACCATTCTAGTAATCAGGTTCAAACTGGACAGAGCTCTTCGACACACGTTCAGAATGAAGCGCTGGGCTTGGAGGTAAACTGAACACCTAGCATGTGTCACGTACTACGGCAGGTACGCTCACAGCCGATATCTCAATTCATATTTCCAACATCCAAAGAAACTATTCACATTTTATGAGGTAGAGAGGACCGATTTTTTTCCTTTTTTTTTCCCCTAGGATTGCTTTTATACAGATAAGGCAACTGAAGCCCAGAGGTAACATAATTTGCCCCAAATCACACAGGAAATGGCAACGTCAGAATCAAATTCATTTTTAATATGATTCCAACACCCTTACACCCAGTCAATCATGAGCTATTTATTTATTCTGCAGTTATTCATCAAGCACCTTCTATGGGCACCTACTATGCCACTTATAGAAAATATAGCTGCTAATGTCATAGCCTGTGTCCAGTCACCAAAGAACTTATGTTCTCAGAAGAGGCAGTGCAGATCTGAAAGGCAGGTACAAGTGAGATTAGGGCCTTTGATGAGTGATCAGAGCAGGCTTCTCTGAGGAAGTGGTATTTGAGCTGAGACCTGAAAGATGAGAATGAGCCAGCCATTTGCAAAGCTATGCAAAGAGTGCAGGCAGAAGTTACAAGAAGTGTGAGGGCTGGCTGCAGGAGAAGGCTTGTCATGTCTACAGAACATAAAGGCCACCAGGGACCAAGGCTGAATGAATAACACAGAAGAAAGAATATTTGAGATGACGCAGGTCCTTGCTAACCACAGAAAAGAGTCTCAATTTTGTTGTAAGGGCAATAAGAAATCAAAGAAGCATTTTAATCAGAGGACTGACATGATCTGATTTGTGCTTTTGATTTTGTTTTTGTTTTTAAGTAGGCTCCATGCACAGTGTAGAGCCCGAGGCGGGGCTTGAACTCACAACGCTGAGATTAAGACCTAAGCGGAGATCAAGACTCAGATATTTAACCCACGGAGCCACCCAGACGCCCTGAATTAGTGCTTTAAAGAGATAATTCTGCTTGCTGTGTGCAAGGAGGGGACTGGAGTAAGGAATCCGGGGAGGGATCTGGTGACTTAGACCAGGGTGATGGTAGAAGAGATGGATGTTATATTTGCAGATAGGACCAAAAAGAGTAGCTGATGGACTGTATGTGACTAGTAAGGGAACAAACTCGTAGGTTCCCAGCTTGACCAACTGGGTGGACGGTAGTACCAAGTATAATGAGAAAGACTGAAGGAAAAGCAAAATATGAGATAGTCATGGATTTTATTCTCTTTTACACCAAGAAGAAAAAAAGAGTAGACCTAGTTGTGTTGTTTTTGTTTTTGTTTTGTTTTCTGGGGAAGCTGTAAATTAAAGGCTTGAAGCTGCTCAACCTGGTGAAGAGCTGCTGGGAATGAAAAACGGAGAATAAACAACAAGAACCTGAGAAGTTGACCTAAGAAACAGGTGTTCCACATACCTCCTGTGGCCATCCACTACTGAGCTGGGACCCATGGGTGGAAGGCAGACACAAGAGAAGCTCAGATGGATGTTGGATGGAGAAGGACAATCCTGTGGTCAGAGTTGTGGAAAGGGGAACGAGCTGCCTCCAGGTGACAATGACCTCCCTGTCACTGGAAGTGTTAAAGAATAAATCAAATGACCCCTTGGCTGGACAATTAGCAAGAAAATTCAATAATCAGGTGGACAAATCCTTCTAAGCCTAAAATCCTTCTTACCCCTAGGATCCTGTGGTTTTAAGATATAATCTTTGTTAATCTGACCAATAGGGCTGGAATTTCCCTTATCAGGCAGAACTTCCTTGGTATATCCTACCTTTTAGAAGGCAAATGAGAACAGCATTAGCTTATTTCAGCCACTATAGTGACTTTTAGTTGATGTATGAGTGTCCTACAAGATGCTTAAAGTATAGGATATTGGTATACTCTTGTATAGTTTTGTAAAAGGCACAAGCTATGAATCAGATATCCCAGATCTGCAATTTATTAGCTCTGTGACCTGTGGCAAGTTATTTAAATCCTCTTGAGTCTCCATTACTCTCTTGGAAAAATGGGAAAACTGAAAAAAAAAAAAGAAAGAAAGAAAGAAAAATGGGAAGACTAATGCCTAATTTGCTGTGAGTACCGAAGTCCACTACTGAACCATTACAGCAAGAATTATAATGATAACAAATACTTATCGAGTCATTGCTATATCCTAGTATGTGCTGTGTGCTCTCTGTGCATTTTTTTCACCTAATCTTTACAACAATGCAGGAGGCAGATACCACTGTTATCCCTGTTTTAAAAAGTAAAGATTTCTAGAGGTTAAATAACTTAAGAGAGTCATAGAGTTAGCAATTGCTCAATTGGGGAAAAAAAAACAAGCAAACATCAACAAAGTTAAAAAGAAAAAAAAAGACAAAGAATACATATTTAGATAGAAGTTTAGATATTTAAAAAATGTAACGTACTGTGGAACTTAATCAATCACTGACAAGATATTTAGTAAATATTTGTTGAACGTATAAATGAATAACTGAATGATTAAATGATTCCAACAAACACACACAGAGTTCTTACCAGGCACAGCATCAAGAAACTAGGGTTACACAGAATTTACATTAATTTCATTGAGAGGTTGCCATTAAAACCATTATCTTCCAATCATAGATAAATTCAGTTATTGATCTATTACCCATGAAGAAAGGTCCTAAAAAATGTCATTCTCAGACATACCAACAGAAGCCAGAATTCTTGTTCTTTCTTTGGGAAGTCCAGTGTTAGAGGGGTGCTCAGAGTAGTAGCTGAAAACTAAGAGCACACAAATAGAAGCCAAGGGAGGAGACAGTCTCATGGAAAACAAGAAAAAGACTTCAACAGGAAGCAGAAATATCTAAGAGAACACAGGTTTTGTAAAAGGCTGATTAACACCTAGGAGTTTGCTTATGAACTTCACTAGACTTGTGGGGAAAGAAACGACATCTCAGAGGGCACTTGGATGAATGGGTTAGAGAGGAAGAGGAGGCTGTCTTTTAAGTTTGGTGACAAAAAAGAGAGAGAATAGCAGCCTGGTGAGGAGAAGCAGGAGGATGACTTCTAAGGAACCCAAAGAAAAGGAGAAACCAAAGACCAATGATACATAGAAGAGACACAAGGAGGAAAAAGAAGGACCAGACCCAGAGAAGTCAAGAGGGGCAGGATGGAATGCACAGGGTAGAGGCTACCCGTGGGAGAAGAGAGGTCATCTTCTGTTCTGAACCAGGAATGAAGGAGGAGAGACTATTGTGGATGGACACTGTGAAAATTACTCTGAATCAAGCTGGATGGATTCCCAAACCAATCAAGTTAGGGAACACCATTTTAAGCTTAAAATGATATTGATTTCTTTGGGCCACTCATAAATAAGTTGGTATGGAAAAAGTCAACCATCATTTGGATATAAGTTCTACACTTATAAAAATCAGACTCACTGACGGACACCTGGGTGGCTCAGTCAATGAAGCATCTGCCTTCAGCTCAGGTCATGATCCCAGGGTCTTCACCTCATGTCCTGAATAGGACTCCCTGCTAAGCAGGGAGTCTGCTTCTCCCTCTCCCTCTGCCCAGCCCCTATGCTCATGCTCTCTCTTGCTCTCAAAATAAATAAATAAAAATCTTTTTTAAAAGCAGACTTATTGAGATGTGCTTACATTCCATTTCTTTGGGGAGAGAGGGACAAAGGGAGAGGAAGACAGAGAATCTTAAGCAAACTCCATGCCCAGCATGGAGCCCAACATGGGACTAGATCTTAAGACCCTGATATCATGACCTGAGCTGAAATCAAGAGTTCAGTGCTGGGGCACCTGGGTGGCTCAGTGGGTTAAAGCCTCTGCCTTCGGCTCAGGTCATGATCTCAGGGTCCTGGGATCGAGCCCCACATCGGGCTTCCTGCTTGGTGGGGAGCCTGCTTCCTCCTCTCTCTCTGCCTGCCTCTCTGCCTACTTGTGATCTCTCTCTCTCTCTCTCTCTCTCTGTCAAATAAATAAATAAAATCTTTAAAAAAAAGAGTTCAATGCTTAAGTGGACTGAGCCACCAAGGCACCCCTATATTCTGTTTCTTAATCTGGGTGCTGGGTACATTGGTGTGTTCGGTTTGAAAACATCACCAAGCTATTACTTACAAGTATACTTTTCTCTATGTATATTATACGTCAATAAAAAGTTCTTATAAACTAGTTATTAACTTAGAATCACAATGCCTATACTTTCTGTCAGTTTTTTAAAAAGTAACTTAACCTCGAGAAAACTACATATTCCTTCAGATTGGCAACATTCTTTGCAATTCTTTTAGATTCATCACAGTACTAAATGCAAGGCTAGATGTGCAAGAGGTATCTAATACACAAATGTTGATAGAGGTGCCTGGATGGCCCAGTTGGTTGAGCACCAGCTCTTGGTTTCAGCTCAGGTCATGATCTCATGGTTGTGAGATCGAGCCCCCCATCGGGCTCTGCACTAGGTGTGGAGTCTCCTTGGGATTCTCTCTTTCCCACTGCCAGTCCACCTCCCCTGTATGCTCACACACACTCTCTCTCAAATAAATAAAATCTTCTAAAAAAAATAAAATAAATATATGTTAACATATTTGGGAGAACTTTAGCACCAGACTTAATGCAAATCTACCTCCAGGAAATGGCACCTTTATGATTGCAAAATCTGGCAGACCCCAGTTTAGCCAGGTGGTTGCACTGAGCATCGCCAATAATGGGGTAAACTAACATTATGTGCTTCCCCTCACACAGTAATGGCAAGTATACAAAATCAGCTATTTAGAATTCTTGCCAAAAACGTTTAACCTGTATATAATAATGGAGAAATAACTAGACAAATGGTAGGTTGTAAGATAGTCTTAAGAATCGTAAAAATACCAATTTCATAAAAAAGCAGGAAAATCATAGATTAAAAGACTAAAAAACAGAGAGAGAGACTAAAGATTACATAACAGCTAAATTTAATGTATAACCCTTGATTGGATCTTTGAAGACAGACCAATAATTATATTATTAGCATTATCAAATTAACATTATTATTAATATTATGTGGACAACAGGGGGATGATAGATTGCAAAAGTGCCTGCAATTGTTCACTCCCCCGTATCCATGCCCCTGAGTAATACGACTTTGCAGTTCCTCCCAGACTGACACAAAAGTTATGTTGTGCTGGCTCCAAGTCTAGGCCTCAAAACATTTTGCACACTTCCACTCTCTCTCGGAAACTGTCCATATGCCATGGAAGCAAGTGTGGGCTATCCTGCTGGAGGATGAAAGATCCTCTAGGAAGGAGACAAGCCATCCAAACTGAGGCCACCTTAGACCAGCCAGCCCCTGTGACTCCAGCAGCTGAGTGCAGACATTGAAGAGGCCCAGCCGAAGATCAGCTGAGCCTGATCCCCATTAGAAGACCCAACCAGTTGACCCACAGAATTATGAGTATTAATAAATGGTGGTTATTTTAAACCACAAAGTTTTGGCACAGTTTTTTACACAGCAATAAGGCAACTGATTGAAGGTGAGATTTAAATAGAGACTGTGTATTAGACAATATTATAGAATCGATGTTAAGTTTCCAGGGCATGATAATGCTATTGTGGTTATGAAGAAGAATGTCCTTATACTTTGGAGAGAAATATGAATATATTTAGAAACCAAGTATGGTAATGTCTTACCCCCTCCCTGAGCCCCCCACCCCCCGCCAATGTAACTCTACATCCAGAGAGGAAAATAAAGCCTATGTGGCAAAATGTTAACAACTGATAGATCTAAGAGTTTTTGAATATTCTTTTCACTAATCTGCTTGTTTGAAATTTTTCAAAATACAAAGTTAGAAAGAAAAAATGCACACCTCTCTCCAGAACATGGTGACACTGAATATCTATCTGGTAACACAGCACACTACCATATAGTGAACAAATCCTTCTCATTCTTCCAGCCATCCTCTACCTCCTACTTCTTTTTCTGAAGGTGATCACTGCTGCTCAAGGGGCAAGTGGAGTAGATACAAGCTGCAGTTAATCAGGGATATGCTCTGATATAGTTCAAAGAAACAATCATTAATAGATATTAACAGGGGTTAATTAACCAAGGGCGCCTGGGTGGCTCAGTCGGTTAAGTGTCTGCCTTCAGCTCCAGTCATGATCCCAGGGCCCTGGGATGGAGCCCCGCATCGGGCTCCTTGCTCCGAGGGGAGCCTGCTTCTCCCTCTACCCCTCCCTCTTCCCCATTTGTGTGCTCGCTCACCTCTCTCTCTCAAATAAATAAAATCTTAAAAAAAAAATAAAGTAGGTATTAACAGCATGCAATCACTAAGTGAGATTTCTCCCTGATATAATCAGAAAAAAATTTCTGGCGGGTTGACTGAAGCTTGAAAAGAAAAAACGCTTTGGCAAGACACATGGGCAGGTCTTTGAATTATTTTCTGTTAGAAAACAAATATTCATGTGTTTCTCTATTTTAAGGGATTTCTCAAACGCCTACAAATGAGAAGACTATCTTGCATTACATCGCTTCCCTCTGCAAAATCCCTCAAGATTCTCACCAAGAGAGCCTAAATCAGTTTTTTCACAACCTAATGAAAGCCTTCTGTATTTAATTTGGATCTTCCTCCAAGTGATATGCAGCAATTATTAATCTTGTGTTTTGACTTATACATACAACCCAGGGGCCTAGGTTCAAAGGATATGGCTTTCTGAGCTGAAATCTAAGTATCCTGGCTTTCCTCTGCCATATAGAGAAATTCTGCTTACAATGAAAGAATGGCAAACAAAGCCCACAATGCTCCTTACATAAAAAAACAGTAATCTAGGTGGAGAGGGTTTTCTTAGAATAACCTCTACAAATCTGTAAAAATGTGTTTGGCTTCAAAAAAAAACCCCAAAAAACTCCAAGCAAATCCATGTATTACCATTGTCAGGTGAGAAAAACATTCAACTTCTACAAGAAGGGAAAGAAAATATCACAAGCATCACAAGGTACGGTACAGCTAACGAGTCAGTTGTTCTCATCCGTCAGAACTAAAAAATTAATGCAGCAAAGATATTTGTTTTAGACATCATTTGGATCAAAGCCAAATCCATGCCCAATTTTTCCTACAGAATTCCTCAGTTCTTTAGTCCCCACACCCCAGGATGCCTGAGACTACAGTTTGAAACTACGATTTTAAATCTAAAGGCTTGTGCAAAAGGAAGAAGGTAACACATGCAGAGACAGTCTTCCGGTTGCCTCCACAAATTTCAGCAGAATCAGGGAAACCAACCAGGCTCTCGCATTTTCAAGGGAACTTTGATGTTCAAACAGAATTCTACTGTGCACATGAATTCTCAGAACTGTTCTGGGGCACTATAAAGACAGCTGCAGAGCAACAGGCTTTCCTGGCCCACATCTGCATATTAGCATATACATCTGGCAAAAGGATGAGACATCCGCAGACCTGGCATGGGTCTCCTCAGCCACTGAGTTCCCATTCAGCTGTCACAGTTAAGTGGGAGAAAAGCGCTCTGAGCAGGTTAAACACTTGAGCTTGGTACTTGAATCCTGGCTCTACTACTTAATGACTGGGTGACTTCGAACAAATTTTACTTAATCTCTTCCAGCTTAGTTTCCTCAGCTGTAAAATGAGGATGGTAATCTCACATATTACATTGAATTATTGTCAGAATTAAATGAGATAATATGCATTACTACACATGTCAATAAACTTTCAAGAATGTTGGCTCTGATTATTATTCTTTATTGTTATTTGGAGAGTTATACTCAATCTGTTATGGGCCTTTATAACTCTGAGATTCTATGAATTAGCCATGTGACCCACAGTAAGAAATCTGACATCTCTGGGCCTCATGCTCATTATCTGTTAAATGAAAGGGTACAGCCAAGTGACCTGTAAAATCCCTTCCAGCTCGAAAATATTAAAACGCTCTCTGATTGATTTTTTATGTTTTCATCTGTGTCTCAGTGCCGCTGTCTAGATAAACTGGTGCAACAAAGCAAGTGCCAAATCAGCTGTCTTTATTCTTTTTCACCTTTAGTTCCTTAATCTCAGAACCCACCCAAGCATACACAGGATACACGTAAGGTATCAGTCCCCATAGAAAAAAATAAGGAAGTATGGAGGAATCCAAGCCTCTGTCCCCTCCCTTTAGGCTGGGTCGTGGTTCCAAAACACAAGGTGGGAGGTGCCATGAATGAGTGGATTCATTTATACACCCACGGAAGCATCCCACAAATTGAGGGAGGAGTGCCTTCCTGTGCTCCAAAGACACCCACTCCTGGTCTCCACATGCTACCTTCCATTTGCCCATCGGATCTGCCTGAACTGATGGAGGGCTGGGATTTTGTCATGTTAATTTTACATCCCCAGTCCCAAACACAGTGCCTGGAATGTGGTAGGCACCTAATGACTTACTGAATACTTAAGTTCATACTTCCCTCAGGACCAAAACTATATATTTGCGAAGTAAGTAGGAAATTTGAGTTGTGGGCCCAAACCACTAGGGATCCTTTATTAAGGGTCAACAATTGAGCAGTGCCAAGAACTAGCAGTGTTCTTGCTGGTGATGATGGGAAGTGTTGTACAAAGAGGGATTATTTCACCCCCTGGCTCTCAGTTTCCTCTTGGATTAAAAAGGGGGGGGGGTCAGGAGTAGGAAAACTATGGCTCATGGGCCAAAATCAGCTTATATCTCCCACCTCCAGTTTAGAATGATCTTTACATTTTTGGGACGTCTGGGTGGCTCAGATGGTTAAGCGTCTGCCTTCAGCTCAGGTCATGATCTCCAGGTCCTGGGATCGAGCCCCACGTCTGGCTCCCAGTTCAGCGGGGAGTCTACTTCTCCCTCTCCCTCTCCCTCTCCCCTGCTTGTGCTCTCTCTGTCTCTGTAGCTCTCTCAAATGAATAAAAACAAAAGACAACAACAACAAAATTTAGAATGATCTTTACATTTTTAAATGGTAGTAAAAAAAAGAGTAATCTGCATCAGAGACCATATATGGCCCTGTAAACTGAATACATTTACTTTCTGGTCCTTTACAGAAAAAGCTTGCTGACCGTGTATTAGATGATCTCTAAGGTCCCTTCAAACTCAGAAATTTTAGCACTCTAACTCTACTGGGTTTCCCTGAGCAGTCTGATTCTGGCTCCTCACAGAGTGTTTCCAAGACTGAAACAATACCAGGAACAGCAGGACTTCAGTTGTTACTTGTTTAATTGAATAAATGGATCTGTAGCCACAACTTTAGGAACTGAATCCCCCACCAGGAGGGTAAAGTGGGTCAATGTGTATCAAATGACGGCCTAACAAATGCCCCCAGGGTTGACTTGCTGCAGGGGAACACGTAGTTCCACTGGCCCTTTGGATAACAGTGACACCTGTGATGGCCTTGAGCTCAGATAACCTGGATTAAGACTCACCTTGTTCCACCAAATAAAAAATACATTTAGCCATCCCCTGAACAAACCAGTTCAGACAAACAAGTTATAAAGCTCTCTAGATGTAGCCATCAGAAACACAGATCATCTGATCAGATAATTTTAATGGTGGTGGACCCAAGAGAATAAATCCCACCCAAAATAAGGTATATAGAATAATTCAGCTTTCAACATTCTGTTTCTCTTTCCCTTTTGCTGTTCATACATAATACCAAAACAAGGAATTCAAACATTTATGTGAGGGCAGCAAGCCAAGTAAAGTCTAGAATATATGATCCTATTAACACTAATGGAAGTTGGAGAAGGTAAAAGAGAAAATAAAGCTCCCTGGTTCCGCTCTCAGTACACATACTTTTCCAAAATAAACAGCCAACAATTATTCTTTTAATGTTCCTTCTCTGTGCACCCATCAATCACTCCTGGGCATATATCTTATGCTGATTTCAAAGGAGGGGTTTCTGGTTTTGTGATGTTGTTTTGTTTGTTTAAAGATTTTATTTATTTATTTGACAGAGAGAGAGAGATCACAAGTAGGCAGAGAGGCAGGCAGAGAGAGAGGAGGAAGCAGGCTCCCTGCTGAGCAGAGAGCCCGATGTGGGACTTGGTCCCAGGACCCTGGGATCATGACCTGAGCTGAAAGCAGAGGCTTAACCCACTGAGCCACCCAGGCGCCCCATGCTGTTGTTTTTTAAGTAGGCTCCACAAGCGGGGCCAGAGCCCATGACCCTCAGATCAAGACCCGCACCCAGATCAAGACCCGGACGGAGATCAAGACCGGTGCAGAGATCACGCCTAACCGACTAAGCCACCCAGGCACCCCTTTTGGGGAGGGGGCGCGGTTAAATCTACCCTTTGGTCTTCCTCTTTCTATATGCCTACAGGGAGTTCTCCTGAAAGGAGCTGGGGGTGCTTTTCTGCCATCCGTCAGTCAAGCACCTCGAGGACAGGCAGAGTAAACCCCAACCACATACTTCATTATCAGACTATTCCTCGGGAATTACATAGTTGATGGAGAGATCCCACGTTCTCTACTTTCCTCTAAAGAAGCTACTTGGAGCTATTTCCTCAGCTGACCAGATAAGTCTGAGGCCTCCCCACCCCATACACAAGGATGAGGTAGATTCACATATCTCACTCCCACCCCCGCCCCCAGGCACTATGCTCCCGGACATATTTGTTAGTGGCTGGGTCAATGTCAGAGGGAGGTTATATGTCTCACAAGGACTGTCCCTTCTCTAAGAGCGGCCCTCCTGGGGCTCCCAGTGGCCACACCTTGCTAAATGACCCTGCCCTTCTGCCTACCACTGATTGGTTCAGGGAGGGTCACATGATGCAAACTGAGCCAATCATTACTCTGAAATTTTTTTACTTGGTGCCAGTAGGATTTAGGTTACATCTCTGCTTTAACAACAGTGAGATTTCTGCTGTTGTTGTTGTTGTTGTTGTTATTTTCTTTCTACAATAGTGAGATTTAAAGTTCAGGGGCTTTCCGTGACCATGCTCCCTGCCATGTAGGAGAGAAGCAAAGGCAAAAGACAGAATTTTGACATTACTTGACTGCCTGTGTGGCTCAAACTATCTACATGCTCACCAAAAGAAAATCTCTTTTTCTTCCTGGGCAAACAGGCTATATTCCTCAGCCTCCTTTACCATTAGGTGGAATCATGTACTGGGTAATAATTGGTGGAACGAGGACAGAAGTAATATAAGCCACTTCCAGACTTGGTCATTGAAAACCTCCCATATGAGATCCTTGAGTTTCCCTCTCCATCTGCAGGTTAAAAGGGGAGAATTCTGACACACCTAGAGGAGAAGGGAGCCACAAGACAGAAGGAGCCCGTGTTCCCAAAACACAGGAAGTGGCTTAACAAGGAGAAACTATGTTGAACTATTCTATGAATAAGAAATACACTTTGTTTGCACTAAGCACCAAAATCTGGGGGTTGTTCGGGCAGTTACCTGCTCCAATATGTCATGGTTCCAACTGCACCCATCCTTCCTATGGTTATATGAAACACCCAGTATTCTTTCCATCAATTTCTTCTTTGCCCAAGCTAGATTGAGTTGGGTTTCTTTCATTTACCAACTCAAAGATTTCTGAGAAACACAGCCAAGAAGAATGAATTACAACCATTTGAAATGGCAAGAATATAGTGGTAAGCAACAGTCCCCAAGTGTCTGAGGAATACCTAGAAAATTTCTCAGAACAGAGTAATAATCCAAACAAATTTATGATAATACACAAAAGACTCATCAGTTCCCAAGGGCTTCTAGCTCTAAACTCATAAACCACTTACAGTAAGGTACTCTCTTCCCATTCTCATCTAATTACCAGAAACATATACGAAGTTATAACAGTCCTGCCGTGGGGTTTACCTACTATCAAATACCCTTAGGAGTTCTCAACCATCCAAATCCTAGCAAGTAAGATAAACCTCATTTATCATATACAGCCAGCTCTGCTGTCCCAGGATTTCTCGGGAAATGGATCCATATACAGCTCTGAGAATCCAGATAATTACTCTGGGGTCACTAGCTCTGGGTATGAGCGTACAACCCTGACCAGAGTTTTCAAAGATAAATACTCAAGAATCACCAAAGCTTCTAGGAGTATTTATGACTATAAATGAAAAGATTACAAAAATAAACATGAGAATGATACCATGCATGCCTACTTGAGCAATGAAAAGATCTGCCAGGAACTGGGGCCAGAGATGACAGAGCGTGCATCCTGCTCAGTTTCCAGAAATGCCTCTCATTGAGCCAAATTTGTTTTATAACAACAAGCACTGACATCTGTTATACATTCTATGGGCTTGTTCTATAGCACTTCAATACTATACATCGAGGTATTTGTCTCTCACAACAGTATGAAGCTAGGGTTGTCATCAGTCCTTCATCTGGAGCTAAGAACACAGGCTAAGACAGGTCAAGTCTCACAGCCCCAGGATTTGTGCCTTGAGCCAAGACTTGAGCTCCAATCTCTTTACCCCACATCCTCTGTCCATGTCACTGTAGCCCAAACTGTGGAATACTAGGGCAGAGAAAGGGCCCGCTGGAGACTTTTCCCCACTGCCATAATTCATCAACCCATTTGGATGACAGTTTGCTGTTTGTGCAGCCACATGTAGGAACTTTCTAGGGGGTTAAAGCCCCAGGGCCAAATGCCTGCCCTCCCTCAGAAATAAGCTAGAAAACACTCCCTGGGAAGACACTATAGCTTATGCCCATGGGGAAACCTTTTGAGAAAGGACAAAGGAGCCTGAAAAGTAAGGGGCTGATGGTGGAGACCTCTATGTAATCCTGTCAGAACCTCAGAGTTGGAGGCCTCTGAGAGCTTGGCAATGAGCTGGGGCAAATGACGTGAAATGACCCTTTTTTGGAGAAGGAGAAGGGATCAAATACACAAACTGAGCTGGCTTCAATCACAACTCTCTCAGATGACTTTTATGACTTCTAAGAGACAAGCTGCCACTCATATACTACCTGGGAAAGGCAAAAAAGGGGTGGGGAGGGGGAATTAGTATTTTAGTAAGAGCCATTTATCTCTGGAGCCAGTGACCCACCACTTCAAAAGGAAGACATAGGAAATTGGGGGAGCTGTCCTTTGGCATTTTGGAAAATTTTAAGAGCTGGCTACCCCTAAATATCACTACTTTCTAGTCTCCAAGGATAAGAGGGAAACCCTGTACCCTGGTGCGGTTTCTCCAGAAGTACAAAAACCAGGAACCTGAAGAAGCATGGGTTAGAATAGGCAAAGGCCTTGATTTTTAACAACCTTGGGCTTGAGTCCTTGCTCAGTCTCCTGTTAGCTACGACAAGCAAGTCAAACCTCCTTGAGCCTCAGGTTCCATATCTGTGAAGGATCAGAACACCTACCTTGTAAGACTGTAAGGAGAATAAAACAAAATTATAAACATAAAGGGCATAGCACAATGCCTATACATATTAGCTGTGGAATAAATGTTAGCTCTTTTAACGCCCCCCCAACCCTCATTTCAGTTCCCTGGTATTGGTGTTCTAATACTTAGTCATTCTAACACTTAGCAATTCACTGGTCCTTAGTAGTCTTGAAAGAATCACATATGTTATGCAATATGTTGGCCATTTCACTCGCCTCTTTGAAATATAATCATCTGTGACTTTAGTTGTGATAAAGTAACCCTGGGCCTTTGGGTCTCTTATGAAGCTACCCCATGCTTCCTAAACTCCCATTTAAAAAAATTAACTCCCAGGTCTCTCTTCAACTTTACAATCTTTCTCCACTCTGAAAGAGAATCCAAACTATATCAATATTTGGCTGTACTTAACTGTTAAATTCAACTAAACTTCCCACAAGGCTTAAAATCAAAAGGAGCTTTAAGGTCAACAAAGCTTAACTGAATTTAATAACTATGTACTGTGCCTATAACCAATGGAACAACAGGAAGGATGAGGTTCTTAACAGTCTTCCTCACTACCTTCCTGGTCTTTCAGATGATTTCCTTTCCTCTTGACATCCTCTTATCCAAGGCAGGGACAGGTGCCCCTTCTCTATGCTCCAGCCTTCTGTATACACCCGTACCAGTGCTACGGCCACACTGTATAATAAGCATCCATTTCACCTCCTTCACTAGCCCACAATCTCCTTTCAGGCAAGAACAATGTTTTGTCAAATCTCAATTACCAGTTCCAGCACCCACCAGCTTGTACCCGCTATATAATAGATACCAAATTAGTGTTGGATAGATGGATAGACGAATGAATAAATAGGGTTTTTTTGGTTTTTTTTGATCTGGGAGAAGCCTTAGAAATGATCTAGTCTAATAAAAGGTCTTCATTTCACAGATAAGGAAGCAGAGTCTCAGAGCTACCGGTAATTCAGCCAAGGTAGTTTCAAAAGCAGCAAGAAGATGACAAGTGGTAGCAGTCACATGCCATTTTTACTGTGAGTTCAAAGGCAGACATCACTTCACACTCACCCCGAAGAGGAGATAGTGTAGCTTAGTGGACATAGACAGCATGGGCTACACGGGCAAAGTCTTGTGTCGGCTACCTATCAGTCATGTGACTTTGGGCAAGTTACCTCATCTCTCTGAGTCACAATATCTGCATCTGTTAATTAGGGCTATTAATAACTTCAGAGTTGTTGGGAGTATTATATCTGCCAACATACATAAAGTGACTAGCATAGCATGGGTACTATGTGCTAAATACACGTTGACTGAATGAATCATGAATGAGTCCTTGTCCAGCATACCACAACTTCATGAACCTGGTTTAGACTTTGCATTTAAGTCTCTGCCCACATGGAAGGTGGCTAGGACACCCATAATTACAGTGCCACTTGGAGATTTACTCCTTGCCAGAATTGGATCTTTAAGAAGGACCAAGTCTCTACAACTTTGCTCACTGTTCCCTTCACCTGGGTTACCCTTTCCACCCTCCTCATTGCCACATAAATCTGACCCATGTTCCATTGCCTCACCAGATCTACCCTGTCTAGAAAGCGTCTCTAATTCCTATGACTTCATCAGTCCTTCCTGTTGCACTAATTACTTTTCCACCACATGGGGGGGGGTGGTATCTGTTTGCATTTTTAAAACTATTATAAAATATACATAATACACATAACATTTACAATCTTAACCATTTTTAAGTATGGTTCAGTAGTGTTAAGTATACTTAACAGTGCTGTGCAACCCATCTTCAGAACTTTTTCATTTTTCAAAACTGAAACTCTATACACATTAAATAACAACGCCCCAGTTTCTCCCTCCCACTAGCCCCTAGCAACCACCATTCTTTGTGTCTTTGTAAGTTTGACTATTCCAGGAACTTCATATAAGGGGAATCACAAAATAAGCATCCATTTGTGTCTGCTTAATTTCTCTTAGCATATTGTCCTCAAGATTCATCTATGTTGTAGTATGTGTTAGAATCTCCTTCCTTTTCAAGGCTGAATAATATTCTACTATATGTACATACCACATTTGGCTTATCCATGCACCTGTCAATGAATATTTGGGTTCCTTCTACCCTTTGGCTATTGTGAATAATTCTGTTATGAACATGGATATATAGGGATGAACCTGTTTTATCTTCTCTACTTGAATGTGAACTTCTTAATGACAAAGCCTGGGTTTCAATCTTCTGTAGGCGGCTAACATGTGATGGGCACTCAATAAATACCCATCAAGTAAGTAAGACAGGATTCTGCTCCACAGATGAAGCAAAAAAGTAATCATCTTCCACACAAATCTGCAAAATGGCATATCACACAGCAGAAAAGCACAGGCTCTGCAGTCAGACAGCCCTGATTTCTGGCTCTGGATCTGCTTCTTACAGTCATACAATCTTAGGCATGTTACTTCAGCTCTTGGAGCTTTGGATTTCTCATGTGGTTTTGCCACAACTAAATGCTGTAACTTGGGGGCGTCTGGGTGGCTCAGTGGGTTAAAGCCTCTGCCTTCAGCTCGGGTCATGATCTCAGGGTCCTGGGATCGAGCTTCCTCCTCTCTCTCTGCCTGCCTCTCTGCCTACTTGTAATCTCTCTCTGTCAAATAAATAAATAAATCTTTAAAAAAAATGCTGTAACTTATGGAAAGCAGTTAGCACAGCATTTGGCACATCATAAAAAATGTATGCCATTATTATTGTCATTATTAAGTTCTGTAATAAAAGTAACTTGGTGGCACCTGACTAGCTCAGTCGGTAGAAGATGTGACTCTTGATCTCAGGGTCATGAGTTCAAGCTCCACAATGGGCATAGAGATTACTAAAAAAAAAAGAAAAAGAAAAAAAAAAAAAAAAAGCTTGCACATACCAACATGCCACTTAGCTTCCTGGCCATGGTAACTTTAAAAGCAAAGTACATGAAAAAATTCTGAGACCAGACAATTTATAGCAGGTAACAGTCAACACAGAAAGACACTACCACAGCAGAAACAATGAATCTGGATTGGTACCACTGCATTGGAGTCTTGAGCCATACAACTGCAGCTCATGAGCTGGAAATTTTGTCACATCAAAGGGGCCGACTTAAACGTTATAGTAAGGATCATCTCATTCAGCAAAATAGCCTGTCCAAGTTCTCATAAATGTTTTTTAATCAGGATTACTTGAGGTTTTTTCGGTGCCTGGGCTAAATCTATTTTGAATTTAATCATAATTCATATTTTGAAGCTTTTAGTAAAAAGATGAAAGAAACAATTAGATCTTTATTACTATTTCAGACAGAAGTATTTATTTCAATCCATCTCAAAGGAAATTGAGCTCCCCACCCCACTCCCAGTTCCTCTAGGACATGAATTCCTTTTGAGGCTGCGATCCGAATTTTCCAGACCAGAAACATTCCTTCCAAAGTTAGCTCTTAGAAAGGCAAGTTCTTGAGTCTTAGAAGGAAAAGCTTATCCAAGATTCTTTTTCTCTGCCAAAACAATTAACATTTGACATGGCTAATTCAAATGACTCCCATAGACAAAATCAGAAACTTGATCCTTGTAGTTGGGGGAAGAGGGAAGAGGAAAAAAAACAGAAGGTAAGAGGAAGTTGCCCAAATGCTAATATTGGCCCAAAAATAGCCTCCAGGGACCATAACCCCTAACTTTCCTAGGATAATCATGACTTCTTATAAATTTAAGAGTATACTGAGATAATGTATTAAGTGGGTAACCAAATATGATTTTCTCTCCCTCTCTCTCTCTATATATATATACATATATCTCTCTCTCTCTCTCTCTCTCTCTTTCTTTCTTTCTTTCTTTTTTTGGTAAGACTTTGCAATTATATAAATAAATTCTTTCTCAGACCATGAATCCCAATTTTGGATTCAGAACAATACTGTCACCATATGCCACATGTCAATTATAATTTGGCTCCCCAATTAATAGCTAAGAGCTACTGGCTGCATTGCCCATCCCAGGATATCCACATGCACTTAAAGGCTGCCAGGTGACAAGCACCATACTGAGCCTTGACATACAGGGCCTTGTTTAATCCTCATGGCAACCCTATGCTCTAAGTACTAGCATCTTCCTTCTCTCCTTTCTTAACTCTTTATTTTTAATTAATTTCAGAATTAAACTAAAAAAGAAAAAAACTTTAAGAAAATTACTAAGAATTCATATACACCCTTCACCCAGGTTATCCAAATGTTAATTTTTTACCACTGTGCTTTATCATTCTCTCTGATATAGATGTTATTTTATTCCTAAACATAGTATCTCCCTAAAAATCAGGACATACTCTTTTATCTTTTCAATATGATCATCAAAATCAGAAAATTAGTATTAATACTTATATAATCTAATTTCACCCCTTATTCAAATTTTACCAATTGACCAAATAAAATAATGCCTTTTTTGGCAAAAGAAAAAATTTGGGGTGGGGGGCATCTGGGTGGTTCAGTTAAGTGGCTGCCTTTGGCTCAGGTCATGATATTGGGGTCCTGGAATCAAGCCCTGCATAGGGCTCTCTGTTCAGCAGGGAGTCTGCTTCTCCCTCTCCCACTGCCTTGCCCCCTGACCCACCCCCCCCCACCGCTCATGTGCTCATGCTCACTCTCTCACACACAAATAAATAAAAAGAATCTTAAAAAAAAGAGAGAGAGAGAGAGAAAGAAAAAATTTTCTCTGATCCAATCAATCCAGGATCATATGTTGCATTTAGTTTCTATGTGACTTTAGTCTCCTTTCTTTTGTGACCTTAACATTTTTTTTAAAGATTTTTATTTATTTATTTGACAGAGAGAGAGATTACAAGTAGGCAGAGAGGCAGGCAGAGAGAGAGAGGAGGAAGCAGGCTCCCTGCCGAGCGGAGAGCCCGATGCGGGCCTCAATCCCAGGACCCTGAGATCATGACCTGAGCTGAAGGCAGAGGCTTTAACCCACTGAGCCACCCAGGCGCCCTGACCTTAACATTTTTTAAAAATCCCGTCCATTTGATTTGTAGAACGTTTCTTAATTTATATTTATTTGCTATTTCCTTGTGATTAGATTCAAGATATGCATTTTGGGCAGGAATGCCACACTAGTGATGTGTCCTTCTCAGATGATGATTTGCCCCATCACTGTATTAACTTTAGTCACCTAGTCAAAGTGGTGTCTGCCATGTTTCTCCACTCTTGCCTCCTTTATAACCAGTAAGTATCTTGTGAGGAGATACTGTAGACTACGTAGGCTCCTCTACTATTGATGAAAAAACTGAAGCTCAGAGAAGTTATGAGTTGTCAAAGATCACACAGCTTAAACGTGCCAGAACACAAATGCAATCTCCATTTTGTAGGCTTTAAAATTCTTCAAAAGCATCCCACTGCTTCCTAGACCAGTCACCAATAGCTAAAGCATCTTATTCTAATGCCCTACCATGAGCACTGGGGAAAACAGAATGAGGACATCGTGGCCCACAGAATCCTGTACTTCTCTGGTCTTTAAGAATGAGCATGGTCCTAGCCACCAAGTCTCTAAAGCTGCTTCTAAAGTGCTAGAACTCCTGAGGCCAGTACTTTATCCCCAAGCCCCCTACTCTCTGGACAATGAATCTGGGAGAGCACTGGAGGAGAAGTCAGCTGGTACTAAAAGGCAGAAGATGGAAATGTATATGCATCAGCACACCAGGGTCAACAAGGAAAACTTAAAATCATCCCTACCCTAAGGCCATCTCGTCACAAACTAACCTCTGGCTGGCCATCTGAAACTTTTCTCTTTGAGCTGCCATTTCTTTCTACATTTTTTGTTTTAATTTTCTTTTTGAAATACATTGGTATTACATTCCCATGGGTCAAAACTCAATGTGGCATACCCACTAGAATGGTCAGAATGAAAAAGAAATAATAATGAGTGTTGACAAGGATGTGGAGAAATGGAACCTACATATATTGCTGGAGGAAATGTAAAATGGTACAGTTGCTTTGGAAAACAACTTGTCAGTTCCCCAAAAGTTCACACACAGAGTTAGCATTTGACCCACTCCTGGTACAGATGCAAATTAAATAAAAACAGATGTGCATTAAAAACCTTGTAAGTACATGTTAATAGCATTATTCATAATAGTCAAAATGTAGAAACAAGCCAGGGTACCTGGCTGGCTCAGTTGGAGGAGCATGTGACTCTTGATGTTGGGGTCCTGAGTTCAAGCTCCACATTGGGTGTAGAGATTACTGAAATTTTTTTTTTTTTTAAGTGGAGGGATGCCTGGCTGGCTCAGTTGATTAAGCATCCAACTTTTGATTTTGGTTCAGGTTCTGATCTCAGAGTTGTGAGATCGAGCCCTGCATCAGGCTCCATGAGAGGTGTGGAGCCTGCTTAAGATTCTCTCTCTCCCTCTCCCTCTGCCTCTCTCCTCCTTGTAAAATAAAATAAAATAAAATAAAATAAAATAAAATAATAAAACGAGGGGAAACAACCCAAATGTCCATCAACTGGTGTAGTATATCAACACAATGGAATATTATTTGGTAATAAAACTAGAACTGATCCATGCTACAACACAGATAAACCTTGTAAAGATCATGCTGATGAAAGAAACCAGTCACAAAAGACCTCATATTACCTGATGCCATTTATATGAAATGTCCAGAATAGGCAAATCTATAGATACAGAAAGTAAAGACAAGAAAGTGGTTGCCTGGGGCAGTTTGGGAGGGCAGGGTACAGGAGTGAGGGAGATGACAAATGAATGCTAATGAGTAAAAAAAGGTTATCCTTTAGAATAATGAAAATGTTCTAAATTGATTGTGGTGATGCACAACTCTATGAACATACTAAAAACCACTGAATTGTACAGTTTAAATTCGTGAATTGTGTGATGTGTGAATTACATCTCTATAAAGCTATTTTATAAGTTAACATTATAAAATAGTAAATCTTAAGAAATCTCACAGCACACACCCCACTCACTTTTACAGTCCTGTTCCAATTACTTTGTTATTTTATATCCGTCCAGGGTTTCTTCATGCAAATTCAAATACACTTTCTTATCCCCACTTCTTCCACAAAATATACACTCTTCTGCACCTTCCTTCTTTCATTTAAATAGCCTTTGAGATCTTTCCATTTCAGTACTTAGAGAACATCCTAATTCTTGTGTGCGGTTTAATAGTTTTCCCTTGTGTGAACATACCCATGTATTTAACCTGTTTCCAGTGACACGCTTAGGGTTGTTTCCAATCATTTGCTATAAGCAACAATGATGCAATGCTTGTTCTTTCTAACTTGATTTCGTCAGGTAATCTTTTGTTCCTGGACTGCCTCAAGGCAAAAAGGAGCAGAAACTACTTCAGAGTTAATCAAAATTGGGTCTGCATCTGGCCTCCTCTGCTAACTAGCTGTGACTCTCAGAAAGTTACTTGTATTTTCTGAGTCTTAATTTTCTCACTTGTAAAGTGGGCAAAATCCCTGAGGAACTAGGCAGAAGGTTGGTAATGGATAACACCTTGAGGGTAAAAAATAATCCAGGAGTCCAGATGATGCTTAAAGAAAGGAGGAAGAGGAGCAGGAGGAAGAGGGGGAGAAGGAAGAGAAAGACCTGAAAGTTTGATTTATCAGAAAACGCCTGGTAATAAATACAGAAGGAACAAGAGAATTAGATAATCATCCTTTTATAGATACCAAATGACCTAGGCCATGATTATCAATAGACATTAAATCCAGTGGATAAAAATTGTTGAGGAATAGGATATTCAAATAATCTCAAAGTATCACTCCACAGACTATTATACATTATACAGACAATTATGAAGAGAAATAGGTACCTTTTCAATGAAGAGATCAGGCAATACCACTTCTTCAAATGGCCAAATCTTACATCAACAGTGATGTTACAAACTGACACTATGTGTCACCTAATGTGATACAAAGAAAAGAATGCAACGCGGTCTATGTGGAATTCCTACTACAAGTGATTAACCCGAGTCTGATAAAGAAAAAACAATCAGACCAATCCAATTTACCAAGGCAAAAGATTTGGAATCTTCAAAACTTCAATGTTTCAATGTAACGATATTGTGGTTACATGGGAGAACTTCCTCTTTCTTCAGAGATACATGCTTCAGTGGGCAGAGATAAAGTGTTGTAATGTCTGCAACTCATTTTTAAGTGATTTATTGGGAAAAACTCTGTGTGTGTGTGTGTGTGTGTGTGTGTGTGTGTGTGTGTGTGTGTGTGTGTGTACACAGATGCAGAAAGAGAAAGTTAATTTAGATGATGGGAATATGGAATGTTCACTGTAAGATTTTTGCAATTTTTCTACATACCTGAAACTTTTCAAAATGATTTGGGGGGAAAAAAAAACATGTAAACCACCTGGCACCCGGGAGGTGCTATGATAATTCACATGGCTTCAACCAACTCAACAGATGGAAAGAAAGCTCCTCCCTACGCACCTGAAGATAAAATGAGCCATGTCGAAGTAAATGCCACCAGCCAGTCCTGCCTTCATGAAGCTTATTCTTTTGATTAGAAGGCAAGGCAAAAATAGGACGCAGCTGGAGATGCTTTTGGTTTTGGTTCCAGAAAATCTATATAGGGCCATCTGCAACTTTTTCTTTTAAACTAGGTAACTAAAAAGAAAAAAAAAAAAGTTGCTTAACCTCACTAAGAATTATTTCCTCATTTATGTGGAAAAAAATGGAACTAAAATCTACCACCTAAGTTTGAGATTGTAAAACAGCATACATAATACACCTTTGGAAAACATCTTATATTAAAGATTCCCATTAAAAGATATTAGTCTCCTAGAATAAAAGTGGAGAAGAAGGAAGACTCCTGATGGTTTCATCTTTATTTACTTACCAGAAAACCCTATACAGAATCTCGCATTTAGTTTATGCTTACAAATACTGAAGAAGTAACTATAAGACATTAGGAGACAGAATGCCTTAAAAAGTCTTTTGGAATACAAATGCCAATGGAATTAAAGGAAAGAATGATATGAGGTGGCCCAGTCAGACACAGCAGCACCTTAACAACAGCACATATTTCTCTACATATAAATTTGCCAAAGTCCTTTCATCCTACACATTATCTCACTTTGGTCTCACGATAACCCCCATTTTATAGAAGAAGAAACTGAGACTTGAAAAGATAAATTTCCACACAGCACAGAGCTCAAATCTGTGTTTGCTCCACCCAGCCCCATAAGAATAGAAGTAATTCACAGCTTGTGATTTTCACAGTCTTTCCCGCAGGGTCTCTGCTGGGGCACAGTGAGTCCCTGATAGCCACTCCTAAATTCATACCTTTTCTACAGGAAAATGCCAAAAATCTGCCCTAGGACTGCTTCTATCAATATTCAGAAAGATGAACAATCAGGCCTTTTACCCACCTGGTTCAGATATTTAAAAAGTGGAGCTTAAATTCCCCTTTCTAGTGTGGTGGTATGACTGAGATGGAGAGGAAGTGAGCAGAAGGGGTTATTTTTATCTCAAGGTTGATACTGTCCACATTTTAGTGAAGCTAACCATAACTCAAAAACAAAAATTTTCTGGGGAAAACTCTTGGCTGCTTTATTGTTTCAGTTCACTTTTTAAATGTCATGCTGTGTTGTAGGCAGAGATGATGTATTTTCTTTCCTTCTTCCAGAGGTTTCCATATTATTTACATACTAACCTTAGTATAGCTTTCACGAAAACCAGCAGGAACTCTGTGATTCCATTTTTGCCCACTTTCTGTTCAACCATCACAACTTCCTTCCTTTAGTAAGAGTTTAGCTCAAGTGGCTAATGAACTTGGCAAAGGTATGTAGAAATGGCACTGTCAAAGACTATTGATAAGGATTTAAATCAGGGGGTAATTAAAGAGAAACCATTCATGCCCTCTGACCCAGCATTTCTACCCCCAGAAATGTATCCTACAGAAATATTCCCACAAGTTCATCACAAAAGGATGCGTTCTCAAATGCTCACTGCAGTGGTGTCCAATAGCCATGAAAACAGGTAAGTTAGACTGACATGCAAATATGTGGGACACTGCTCAGAATATATTGAAAGACAGCAAGCAGAATTATATATAATAATATCATTAATACATGTATGGGGAAAAATGACAGAGGAACATACATTGAAATCTTAAAAGTGATTATCTTTGTGAGGTGGAATTCAGGGGAATTTCCACTATCTAGTTCATTGTGTATTTCTGTAACAAATTTTGATTAATCTTATGTTATGTCTAGACTCAAAAAAAATTTTAACATATATATTCCCTCTTTGGAAGAAACTGGTGCTTTACCTGTATTACTACCTCTAGTAATATCAAAGGTAGAGTATCAGCTCTAGAAGTTTGCATTCTTACAGAATGACAGAATAGTGTTTAGAAAGGATGCTTTTTAAAAAAGATTGATTTTTTTTTTTTTGGTGGGCAGCAAAATAAGATCTATTGACCAAAAGCAAAGTGACAGTACAAAGCTCCCAAGGAGGGAGGGGACCTGAAGGGGTTGCTTGCCTGCATTTATTTATTTATTTATTTATTTATTTATTTATTTATTTATTTATTTATTTGAGAGAGAATGCAAGCATCTCCACACTGAGTGCAGAGCCCAATGCGGGGCTTGATCGCAGGACCCTGAGATGGTGACCTGAGCTGAAATCAAGAGTCGAACACTTAAGCAACTGAGCCACACAGGAACCCCTGGAAAGGACATTTACAAATCACTTACAAAACCCCCAGTAATTGGTATTATATCCTGTAGGCTGATTAAATACCTGCAGTGACCAAGAAAATCACTACCTCATGAAGCAGCCCCTGATGTCTTCTAGCTTTGGTGTGACATTCCTAATGATGACATTCAGGAATGGCAACTGATCTAGACATCAATATCCACAGCATGTCAGGCTAAGCAGATGGGATCATTATCACATCCAAGAAAACTAACATTGTTACTGATTATCTAATATGCAACTCCCATTCAAATTTCCCCATTTGTCCCCAAAAGGCCCCTTATAGGTTTTTGGGGTTTTTTTTGAGTCCAGAATCGAATCAAGTGTTACATGTTGCATTTGGTTGTCATAGTTCCAGTCTTCTTTAATCTAAATCAGTCCCCTATATATTTTGTTTTATTTTGTTTTGTTTGTCTTTCACGACATTGACATTTTTGAAGATCACAGGCCAGCTGTTTTACAGTATGTCCCACAATCTGGATTCACCTGATTGTTTCCCCATGATTAGATTTAGGTTAAACATTTCTGGCAAGAATTCTGCATCATCGATGTTGTGTACTTCTCATTGCCTCAGGTGGTCTAGTTATACTGTTATCTTTTCCTTTGTGTTACCACTATGGATACTAAGTGAGGATCAACCAACAAATAAAATATTTAAACTAAGAAATAAGTATAATGTTAAAAACAGTTACTATGAGCATCAGCTATACCAGGCATAGTACCAGACATTTAAAACATATTATCTCATTTAAACCTCATAACAATCTTGCAAAAAAAACTGAAGTTCAAAGAAGTTAAATAACTTGCCCAAAGACACACATATAGTGATAGAAAACTATGTGCATGTGAACTCTCTCTCTCATACACAAACACTTTAACATATAATCTCAGGGATCAGGGGCTTTGTGAGGATCCTCCAGGGACGAGTGAAGAACTGTGACCTTACACACATCTTGAAGAGACCTATCTAGTTTTCGCAATTGGATTACTATGGAGAAGGAACTGAAAATAAATTATCTGTGGTCTATACAAAATTCTTCCATACTTGGAAGTGTTCTTATTTGGAGATGGGCCACATTCCCACCACAGCCAAGAAAATAGGGCATTGGTTCCATAAATTATTATAACATTCTGGTGTTTTGTTCATCTTTTTTTTTTTTACTTTTCTACAACAAAATGAGAAAAATAAGGACAAAGAATTTTTAATAAAGCTCAATACATTGTTAATTTTAAAAGTATCATCTCCCTCAACTTTTGTTAGTAAATGTCCTCTATTTTATGAGATAAAAGTAAAAGGGTCATTTTTTAAAAATCTATCTCTAGGGCGCCTGGGTGGCTCAGTGGGTTAAAGCCTCTGCCTTCGGCTCAGGTCATGATCTCAGGATCCTGGGATCGAGGCCCGCATCAGGCTCCCTGCTCAGCGGGGAGCCTGCTTTCCCCCTCTCTCTCTGCCTACTTGTGATCTGATCTCTCTCTGTGTCAAATAAATAAATAAAATCTTTAAAAAAATCTATCTCTAGTATGGAAAAATAACCATTGTCAACAGCTCAGTCAATTTTACCTTATTTTTTAGAATTTTGCTTACCTATACAATTCAAAACTGTGTGACCCCTTGATTTAGAGAACTCTATACAATTTTAAAATCATTTTTTGAGAAACTAACTTGAAAAAAGGAAGTTCAGCCCCAAAAGAAATACAGATCTGAAATATTTCTGAATTTCCCTACAAGTCATCTATATAACACCTCAAAGGGTGCAGGTCTCAGGAATACATTTTTTTTAAAGAAGACAAACAATTTAATTTTTTATATGGGAAAAAAGATATGGATAGACAGTTTCCCAAAGATATACACATGCCTGATAGCAGGAATACATTTTAATGGATTTGTTAAAAGCGTTTCACATTTGACACTTGCATTAGTAAATGCCCTCTTCTAGTGCATTGATACTTTCTTTGAATGGACCCTCAGTGACTTAAGTTAATATACTCAATCAACAAATATTTGGAGTCCCTAATCTTTTTTTTTCAAAGATTTTATTTATATATTTATTTACTTGTCAGAGAGAGAGAGAGAGAGAGAGAGCACACCCAGGGAGAACATCAGGCTTTTCAATGAGCAGGGGGATCATGACTTGAGCTGAAGGCAGATGCTTAACTGACTGAGCCACCCAGGTGCCCCATACTCCATATAAGTTGTATAAGATGTCTGTCTGGAACTTCAAACTCAACATGGCTAAAATTCCCTCCTTCTTGAAAAAACAAACAAAAATCTGGAGGTCTCTCTCCAGTGTTCTCTTTTTCTGAAAGTGGCATTCCCAGTTGCTCAAGGGAAAGCTCAAGTCATCCTTACTCCTCCTTCTCCCTATCCCCAATCAATCAGTAATCTTATCAATTATATTCTTTAAGTTTAGCATCTCTCTATCTCTTTCCTTCTCTCCAAGCCCTCTGCCACCACCCTAGATCCAAGCCACCATTATTCCTCACATAGACTACAAGAATTACTTGCTACTTGTCCTCCACACATTGACTTTAGCCAATCATCTCCTCCAATCTCTTCTTCACATAACAGCCAAAATGATGTTTTTAATATCATTCTACATATATAATTCACCTAGCTATTCAAACCCCTTTATTAGGTTCCTATTGCTTTTAGGATAAAGACCAAAATTTATATGAGGCTCAGAAAACTGCTCACTCTCTAAACTCTGCTCACCTCTCCAGCCTGGTTTGGTCTCTCTCCCCTGCTCTGCTCCGTGTACTGACTGACCTCCATTCAAATCCTCATATTTACTACTCTTTCCTTTGTACTTTGAACATGCAGTTTCCCTTGTGAGAAATCCTCTTTGTCTCCCTGTAAGCATCTCTCATGGCCAACTTCAAGTTTCTTGAAGTGTCACCTCCTACAGGAATCATTCCCTGATTTCCCTAGATGAGGTGAAAGCATCAGCGAGGCAGTCCTATTCCACCGTATAGTACATCCCCTTTGGCAGTAACATTCATCACACTGTGATTACTTGTCCAATGATTGTCTCCCTATTATAACAGAAACTCCCTGAGAGCTGGGGAAGCTTCTCTTTCTTTCTCCTTTTTTTCTAAGATTTTATTTATTTATTTGTTTGTTTGTTTGTTTGTTTGTTTAGAGCATACACCCATGCATGAACAAGCAGGGGGAGGAGCAGAGAGAGAGGAAGAAAGAATATCAACCAGGCTCCACAATGGTGGCAGAGCTCAATGTGGGGATCCATCGCACAACCCTGAAATCATGACCCGAGCCAACATCAAGAGTCAGACATTTAATCGACTGAGTCACCCCCAGTCACCCTAGGAAGCTTCCCTTCCCACTGATGTATCCATTGTTCTTAATACACAGTAGCTGCTCAATTTGTCATCAGGTTTATGGGCTGGGAGCAGACTACAGCAGGTTATGCCGTGAGGCCAATTAAACCAAGGGCAAGGATCATTATCCACTTGCAAATATGTAAACAGAGGCAGAAAAGAAATGCATAGTTATTCAAGGTCACAGACATAGTGATGGGGACAAATCTAACCCATCATTCAGCTCATTTGTCCCCCCAAAACACTAAACAGCGTGGATAGGGTTAGCATCTTAGAATAAGAAAATTAGGAATGAGAAGGTGGTGAGAGAGAGGTCTAGGAAGACAACTTCTGAATCTGCCTGTCACACTAGCTGCCTTCATATTGACAACAGTTAGACTCTCAATGCCTGGAAAAGCATTAATGTTAAACGTTACCACCAGAACTTTCTCCTCAAGAGAACAAATAAAAAAATTTTTTTCATCTACAAAGAAGACACCACAGGCGGGAACAATGTTGCTACTCCAAGGGTCTTCAAAAAAAAAAAAATAATAATAACCAAATGGGCAGTTAGGCCACCTGGATTGCTCCTCAGCAATCAACAGAAAAGATGGCCTTCCCACCACTTACTGGAGCAGAAATCTGGGGAAGAAAAAGTATTAAGTGAGGAGGAAGCCCTTTGAAGTCTTTGTTTTCTTTGGGAATTTAGAGAACATTTCATGTAAAGCATTTGCTTTTTTAAAGTTTTTATTTATTTAAGTAATCTCTATACACCCAACATGGGGCTCAAACTCACAACCCCAAGATCAAGAGTCACATGCTCTTCCTCCTGAGCCATCTAGCTGCCCCTCATAGAAAGCATTTTAAAACCTTGCTAATGCACTGGCAGTTCTTAATACAGGTACCAATGAAAACTACAGTGACATGGGTTCAACTGCAATATGGCATTGTCCACAGGCTGCTGAGGCCAAATTATGTCTGTTACAGAAGCCACAAACCAAGCCAAAGGGTCAGGCTCGGTAGTGCTCATCCTGCCTAGCACCCACTGCAAGAAAAAAAAAAGTGAAAGCTTCTAAGAGGACTCTCTGGAATAAATACTTACACAGTTTACCTTTACCCTGGAGTTTCTGGGTGAGGTAAAGAAGGGGTGGGAAAGGTATTCAGAGATTGGAAAAAGACTTAGAGAGACTTGACATCTTGGTGAGAAGAGGGAAATTTTGAAACGCATAGGAAAAGTGAGAATTGTAAATGGAGAAACAGAGAAACTGAAAGAACTTCAAGAGACATCGAGGGGTGGGGCAAGGAAGGCACAGGCAAAAAGGGTAAGGTGCCCAGGAGAATTGACAGTAAGCATCAGAGAGGTAGGAAGAAGCAAAGCCAGGCTATGTTTTCCCAAATCCCAGAGCTGCCCATTGCATCTCAATAAATCACTCTACTACAAAGCCCATCCAATGGAGTGTCCTTTGCATTCAGTAACAAGCTGTATTTAACGTAGCATCGCCCAGCTGCAACTTTGGAGACCTAAGGGTCTGAATTGAAAATGTGTGCAGCAGCAGAAGAAAACCAGGAATGACTTTCTTCCCATGCCTGACCTGGCTATAAAAAGGTTTAGCATTTTAGAGTTAAGCAGAAAATGCTTTGGCATTTCTCCTTCTTTTGACATTCCGGGAGGGGGTGTGGTTGACCCCAAGTCCATTCATTTCCAAGGTTGTAGATCTCTCGGCTAAGACTGGCCCCATCTGTTCTGGAGTTAGCCAGCTGTTTATCCCAAAGTAACATTTATTGCACTAATCATCCTAATAACTCTTACAAGAGCCAAGATCATACAAGCCAGAATGCTTTCTGTCCTATTAAATGTGTCCGTTTGCTTTAAAACAAACCCCCCCAGAACAGACCAAAAAACAAAAACAAAAACAAAAACAAAAACAAAAACAAAAACACCCCACTTCTATGCTCCTTGGTTTCCCTGGCCAGGATCACTCTTCCTTTCAGAAGATACCTTTTGGGTACCTTTCAGTAATGGCAAATGAAGGTTAAGAGTGGTTCTAACTTTCCCTTTTCCCAATGAACCAGGGTTTTCCTAATCCCTTCTCCAAACTGTTAGTTGTGACTGGTGACTGTGCCTCACAAAAAGGCAGCTCATTATGGTACCATTGTCAGTGGCAAGGAGCCTACTGCAACATCGTTTAAAACACTGACACGAGCACAAATCTGTCGCCTCCAATTCCAAACAATCCTGCAGTGGGAAGAAGAAAAACACTTAACAAAAATGCTCCTTCCAGCAGCCTAAGAGAAGCTTTCCCAGACACGTGAAATGCTTCGGACTGGCAGGGAGTTCACCATTAAAGGACACTGTCACCTCAAATCAGCAGAAAAGACGAGACAAATGACACAAACACACACACACAAAATAGAGCCCCACAAAACTTAACCTACTCAGAAGCACGCTCATCTTAAAAATAAATAGCGTGAGCTTGCCCAAGCGACGCAGAAATGTTCTAAAGTAGTGCAACCACATTAAATCACTGTCTCCATTTCTCCCCACGCATCACCCCTTCCCACTCAAACCTCAGCACTCGGGGCCGTAAGTGACAGGACTGCAGCCCCCCACCTCTGCCTTCTTCTGATTTTCCAAGAGCACTTCCCAACATCCTTCCCAGCCCAGCCCCCCTCTCCAGTCCTCAAAAAGGTTGAGGGGAGTTGTGACTAGGGAATTGGCAGGAATCGGTCCTCCGGCGGGGGAAGGTTGCTAGAGTTGTTCTTTGCAGTGACCCAAATTGCACAGAGCTTTTCACTTAGCAGCACTTGCGAACACCTCTCCAGTCCTCCCGCCCCCATCTTCCCAAAAGAAAGCCTTGAGAATTAAGCGGGAGGAATAACTTGGTAGAACCATTTGAATAAATCACTTCAACTCACCTGGTTTGGGATATTTCTCCCTACCCCAGGCATAAACAGAAATGATGTGCGAATGAGTCACGCAGGCAAGGGAACGTGTTGCGATGTCCTAAGTCCAAGGTCTGGAGTCAGTCCCTGCCCTGGTGCTGCTGTTACTCTTAGCTCAGCTGGAGCAAGCGGCAATCACAAGCCCAGCAGCAGCAGGGGGGTGGATAGACCGTAGCACAATGAATGCAGTGGGGTTTTTGCAATGACATCATCCCTCTGTCCGAAAGGCCCCAATAGCCATGCTCAGGAGCGATGCATTCTGGGAATCGTAGTCTTCTAAAGGCCTGGCGGGACACCGAGGCTATCGCGGGAACTACAATGCCCAAAATGCGCCACGGTCGGACGCGCCCCGAGTGGGCCAAAGGAGCGAAAAGGACTTGGCCGCCATATTAGAAGTGCCGGGAACAGTCCGCGGATCCTGGCCGAGGTTTTAGGCAGCGCGCGAGCCGAATGGTGGTGCGGTGGGGACGGTGAGGTGGAGGATAAACCGGTTGGAGAGCCTAGGGCCCAAACCTGGGGACCCGGGAGTGGACGCGGCAACTGGGGACAGATTGTAGGGCGGATCGGGCTGGAGGCAGTGTCAAGAGGCCCACTGGGCCTCGGCCTTACGGTCCAGCAGGTTGTATAGGCACCCTATCCGTCCTGGTCCTTTTTCTTACTAAGGGATTGAGGGAGTCAGTTTACTTCTGGGCTAAGAGCATCACTTAGTCCGGCTAATAGGACCCTCGGAGCGGTTGACGTGTTTGTTGGGCTTCGAGGACCCCGGACAGCGACCCTTCTCACTTAAGTCAGGGAAGCCAGCTTCCACCCACGGAGTTGGGTTATTCCTCCCGATTTTTATCTTTTTGCCACTTATATTCCAACCTTCCTTGCCCCTCCGAAAGGTTTCGTGCCTCACTGGTTTTTCATACAGGAATGATGTGCCAGAAGGGTCCAGAGAGATCGATGTTGACCCGAGTAGCCAAGCTGGAAAGGAACGGTGCTTTGGCGCCCCAATTCAGAAAAGACTGAGAGAGGTCTGAAGGAGTAACACCCAATTTAAAATGCCAGGGATATTATTGATGATAGCCCTTTTGACAGCTGGCGCTCGGTTTCGAAATAACGTGGGTTCTTGGATAAACGTAAGAGTGTATACTAAAATATTGAGAAGACAAGATGTTCATTAGCATGGATCACCAACTTACTTTAAAAATACAGTTAGTGTTAATTTATGGTACTCCATGGATACGATTACCTTAAGAACTTATTTTTTTGTTTTTAACTAACTGAAACCAAAGTCACTGATTTTTAAGTTACCTTGCACAATTTCTCAAATGAAGTGTATTTTTTTTCCAGTTGTATTACTAAAACAGTGCTGTGTATTTGTTCCTTTTCAGAGTCTGTCTACACTATGAAAGATGGAAAATTTCTTCCTGAGGGTCTCTGAAGGGTTAAAAATACGATATATTTTATGTTTTCCTCCTGCACAGTTATTCTGAAAACAGAATTATTAACTTGTTACTTTGGGTCATTAAGGATATGCATTTCATCTTTTGTTAGTAGTTAGTAATATTACAGCTGATGGGTGGATTCTCCTATTGGGAAGAGCTGGCAGAGTGATTAAAAATAATAAAACATGGTAGAATTAGTCTTTCAGATGTATACAGATGATAACGATGATAACTTCAAAAACAGAAGAATCATCTTCTGTCATGTTTCTGGGAAAAAGTCACAAGATGAAAGGCTTTGTTTCATTTTTAACAAAGATAGAATGTATTGGTCTCGTTTATCCATGCAGTACAACAATGGGAAAGGCTCATACAAATATTTCTGTTATTCAGAAACCCCTCCTTTTCAAGTAATTATGGTAAGTATAGGAAAGGGAACAAAATGTTTGCTGTTTTCTTTCAGACCTTCAGTATAACTATAGAAGTGTTTTAACAGAGGGAAAACAGAGTGGACAGCTTTGCTTAGTTTCACGGCTTAGTTTCAAACTCTTAAATTATTTTTAGGGGTCGACGGTTCACTGGTATGTCTTATTTTAGAAACCTATAGTGAATCTTGCTCATGGTATAAAATATTTCTTTATATAAGCAATAACCTCAATCTGAGTTACTATGGAAAATAAATTTTCGGGGGTGGGGACAGATGGCTTAGAAATCTCTGGGTGAGAAACTAGACCTATATAATGCTATGAGTTCTATAATTTATAATTGTCATGTTTGAGTAGTTTGGAGTTTTTCCAGGCTTATATCCATTGGACATCTAACCGTAATGAAATGAAACATCTTACTATCTATTAAAAAAGACTCAATGATTTAACCTTTAACTTTTAGGGGGAAAATTCTGCATTCTTCCTTAGAAATTTTATGTACAAAGTTAATATTTGAGGAGTTGGTGACACCAGCTTCTGAAAGAATAGCCTCAGTGTCCCAGAGAAAACACTGGGTTAGGAAAACTGAAAAGTGGGATTAACAATGCCTTTGGTGAATGAAGCAACTTACATTCTTTTCATCTCAGAAAAGAATTAGGGTGTTGATTTGTATTATAATTATAGGTAGCTCATTAAAGAGTACTGAGTCATTTGCTCTTATGGCAAGAGTTTTTTCAGCAGTGTTACGTATCAGAATCACCTATATAGAATCACCTATATAAAAATATATAACTATCCTTCACTCATCCCTGTTGAATTATTCTGCCTGGTTGGAAGGAGTTATTTCTGTATTTTTAGTGAGTGTACAGAGGTGGGGTACTGTTGTCTTCTACATCCTGTATTTGTGTTTATTGTAGTGCATTCCACTAGTAATAACAAAAGTTTAGGCAAAGATTTTAGTTTTATTACTAATTGTACCCATAAATGAATTCTGAAAATGTGTAGATGAGGAAATGATCTGGAGATCAATTTATACATTGGTAAGGAGGTGGGTTGGGGGAGATTTCAGTTTAGCCTTATGAGTACTGTGATACTCTGACATACCTAGATATTTCTTAGACTGAGAGTTTAGCGTAATACCATGAAAGTAGTGATAGAGACACTCACCCAGGTAAGAGCTCATGCTATCACAAGATTATGGTAAAGCTATTCAGATATTTAAAAGAATCAAGTATCTATAAAGAGGCAATAAGATATTAGGATTTTCTGAAAATAATTTTTCTCTTTTTTTCAGTAACTCCTTTCCTTGCCCTGAATCCTAAATTTGTAAAATTATTGATGTTATCTTAGTATTCTCGGTATTAGGTAAATGGTAAACAGTAGTGTCTTTTTAGCTCCAAATCCTTTGATTCAGTACTCAATTTGTCTGGGGTCTTTGCATTGAAAATCCTTTAACATTATGTCATGTATGTCTGCTAAAGAAAAAATACAAGATCCAAGACAGGATTTGAAATGATTAAAGCAGCCCTAGGATTCAAGCACTTAATGGTTCCATCTTTAGAGGAGGGGAGCCCTCTTGGCTATGGAATATAAAGACTGACTTTAGTATTTTGAGGAATGTTGGCCTGGATTCTGCTTCAGTTTGAAATCTAAAATGGCTTGCTCCGAATCATAGCCACTAGTAACATTCTAAGCCTCATTGATAACAGCAGCCTCTGTAAGGATGTTGGTAAAGATTTCACAAAATAAGCTATGTAAAGCATTTAGCAAAGGACTTTGGAACATATAAATTTGTTGTGGGTATTTTTTAAGTTTTTTTTTTTTAACATTGGGTAAACTAATTTTTTTTTTTTTTGGCTGTTTTTAAAAATTAGCCACAGAGTAGTTAGGGCCCCAAGGACAGGAATTAACTCAGATATATTCTTCCAACAATTTAAGTCAAATTTGTGTGACCAAGTTCCTAGCAAAATACAGTTCCATTTCTTCCTTTCATTTTGGTGATACAGGACAACAACCTTTTTCATACTGCTAAAGGGAATGTAAAATGCCTGTTACTGACTTAAGTTCCTAAGAGATCATAGTTGTTCCTGACTGACTAAAGTTTAAAAAAATTACATAATTTAGCTTGTGTTCCTATGTAGCTTAAAGAAGCCCCAAGTTGATTATGAAAATTGGGTTCTGTCTTCATTGAGAATCACTGTATTTTATTCCCTTAAAGAAAATGATGTGCTAAATTATGAAAAATATTAGAATTGTTTCATATCTTAAAGTTCTAACGTGATGCTTTTATATTCCAAGCTCTGAAATTTGAGAGAACGGCTCTATTGTCTGCCTTTCCGTATCTCTTTTACAAAATAGAATTTTCTTACAATATCAGAAGTGAAATGTCAGTAATCCAAAGGTGATGTAGACCCAGTAGTTACATTAAAAATTATTCTCACCTGATCAGAGTTGAGACAAGCAAACTTAAAGGGGAAGACAACATTTTACCAAAAGGTGTCTTTGCAGACCTCACCTTAGATTAAGTTAGATGTTTTCTAGTGTACGTTCTTAGTAGTGAACACAAATAAGCATGACGTGCAGAGTTTAGCAGTTGGACTTTGTCTAGGGTAGACCTTAACTCATTCTGGAAACTTTAATATTTCATTTTTAAACACTTAATATTGAGGAAACTAAAATGTATGTTTTCTAGTCTTAGTTGACCCATTGTGTTTGTAACAAATTGGCATAATTTTAGCTGCTGGATTTTATAGGCCACTGAAGGTAAATGCATAACTATCCCCAGGTCAATATCTAAAATCCAAATGTCCATGGTTAATGATTAACTCGGAAAGGGAGCACTGTTTATCCTATGATTCTATTTTTCAATTTTTAATAGGTTTGGGTAATTGTAGCACTAGAAGATATATCTTTGCAAGAGTAAGTATGTGAAGATGAATTTCATCAAATACAAATGTTTACAAGTATAAAGCCTTTTAAGGAAAGTACAGAGATGTGCAGTTGTAAGCAGTTATGCAACTGGGCACATACTTAAAATTCTTACCATGGTCTTTTTGAAGATGCTGTATGGATTTGAACTTGCTGTAAAGGTTAATCGTCAGTGAGTTGTATCTTAAAACCTCTTAGGAAATGTTCATCGGTTACCCTCTTCACACCTAAGTCCTGATTTGATGAATTTAGCATATAGGTGTTTATCAAATTGGGGACTTGTTTGAGCTACTTCACCACCAGAAGATAAAAATTAGCAACCATAATATAAGCTTTGATATAAGCTAAGTGACAATTTTTTAATACGTTAAGCCAGAAAAAACCTCAGCTTTCCTCCTTCCCTATCCTCTTGCTGCAGACTTTTAGTCATTAGTATGGTATCAAGTGGGAGCTTACAGTTTCTTAGTAATTGTCCCAATCAAACTGGCTGGTGTTTATTCTCTTAGCTCAATGTCAGTATATTTAGAGCTACTTCCTTTGTGTTTCATAGTATTTTATATACAAGACAAAAATAGAGAAAAGCTTCAATTTTTTAAAGTTTGACACATGGTGAAATAAAGTAATTGCGGAAGTGGTAACATAAAAGTAAACTGCAAATAATGTTGACATATTAGAGCACTTACAATTGCTGTATTGAAACTAAATAGCATCTTACATAAGTGTAGTAATAAATGACCTTTACCAGTCTCCTGCTATTTCATTGGAATACTTTAGTAACAAGAGTATGGTACATTTACTCTGTCTCAACAATTGTGAATGTGGTGGAAGTTAAGTGTTAGTATTTGGTTATGAATTTTACATCTATTACCTTTTACATTTGACAGTCTCGATGCAAGAATGTTCATTCCAAGTCTGCTTTGTTTACTCTTTGTGTATTTAATGCTGGGCATTATGCTTGTTTCAAGTGTCAGTCCCATGACCCATTTTCAATATTCATGTTTGTGTGTCTTTCCAAAATTGCTTGCTTCTTTGTTTCCTGCTGGTCCTGAGATAATTTATGAGCAGTTTTTGTTGCTTTTCATGTTGCTATGTATTCGCCTAAGATGGGTTGCTGGATTTTCTCATTTTCCAGATAAAATCTTCTCTTCTCTTTCACATTCCTGGGACCTGTTAGGCAATTGTTGGAGTTCTGGGTTGCTTGTAATGGAAAAGTTGAAGAATTGAATACTAAGATGCCAGATTTCAGGGGCTTGGGAGTGAATGAATGGGAGTGGGGAAAGAAGTAGGTACTAAATGCAGATAACTTATTTTTTGAAGTTTGGCTGTGGAAGAGGCAAGAAATAATGGGAAATAACAAGAGGGTACATGGGAATGAAAGAGGGTTTTTACTTAAAATCTTCCTATTTAGAGGCCAAAATCACACTCTACTTCAGGGCAGTTTGATCATTTCCCAAAGGAATCAGGAATTAGAATTCTACGATGCCCCAAATTGGGCCAAAGGAAAAGTGGGAGAGCTCTAACGTACTTGGGTAATTTTTTCTATGAATACTCCATACTTTTCATTTGATTATTTTTCCTTTCCATTCTGATCCTGTTCATCTTCCTTCTAGGCTTTCATGGCTGCCTATTTAACCAAACTTCTGCTGGAAGAGTCGTGCATTTTTATGACCATTCTAAAAAAGCATAGCAATGACCAAGAGCCTAGGTTTCTTTTGAGAAATTACTGGTCCTGAAAAGGTGGTGTTTGCCCTTTATACCAATATCATTAATACTCACAACCAAACTTGACTGGGTTCTTCAAAACCACTATTAGAGAAAACTGCTCATTTGACAAGGAGATTAAACTTGAATAAAACTTGTCTGTTCTTGCCTGGTTATGATTATCAAGACACATCAAGACACCTGGAGGAGAAGTCTGAGGTGGATTCTTTTAATTACTTATGTGAGAAAGGTATGATTGTAGAAACATATAAAAATGCATGAGAGAAAAGCAACTAGCATCTTACAGCAATAGAACCCTCAACAAAAAGTGGAAAATCCAGTTCTGACAGTTATGAACTAAATTTTCCATTGCTTGAATTCACTGTCATTACCTAACAATTTAAGGCTGTTTCCCTTCAGAGGTTTTTAACTGGCAAAAATAAATTGAAAGACATCAGCAAAAGAAGGGAATAGCTAAGACAGGTAAGGATTCGGTATAATCAAAAATATCAAAGGAAATTGGTTATTACTAGATCCTGATACTAACTCACTATGTCCAAATATGGTGTCATTTCCTTTGATGAGATAGGCACCAGAAGAAATAACTTGAGGTATTTCTAAGAAAAGACACTTGTGGCTACAAACTGAATTACTCTGTTACAAGTTAAATTTTGAACTGCAATGCATAGTGCAAGTCTCTACAACCAACATGACTCCCCAAGTTAGCTAACCCTTTATATCTAAGCTAATATGCAGCACTCTTCTACCACTTCCAGCTGGAGGGAGGGAAAGGCATGAAAACAAATGTTTACTGTGTAATTGTTTATTGTCATGGGACCAAAGAAACCTCTTTGGTACTCCTGCTTACTACTAAGTTAATGCAAGTAATTATTGTTAAATATTAATACCTACCTGCTCAGTAGCCTAAGATAAAAGAGGTAGGCATTACATAGGCTGTTCATTTATGCGCCTGAGTCCATTCTGGTTTTCAGTAATATAAGTAGCAACTTGAAAGTTACATATGATCCCATTGTAACTTGAGATAACCCTAAATTTCTGAAATATATTTTGGTATGTGTTGAATTCACTTAAATGCACTCAACAGGGCACTTGGGTGGCTCAGTTGGTTAAACATTTGCCTTCAACTTGGGTCACAATCCCAGGGTACAGGAGTCCCACATTGGGTTCCCTGCTTCTCCCTGGGAGGCTGCTACTCCCTGTCCTCCCTGCTTGTGCTCTCTCTCACTATCACTGTTCCTCTCAACATATCAACCAAAAAAAACCCCCAAATGCACTTAATAGTTCGCAGGTAACTGAAAAGTAATTCTTCCAGTAATACTGGCAATAACATGCTGTTAAAATACTTGTGAACTAGTCTAGGTCAAAGTAGAACTACAGCCTATTTGTGTATATACAAAATGTATAATGTTTATACACGCACACTACAGTATAGGCTGGGATCAAGTCCCACATCAGGCTCCCTGCTGGGCAGGGAGTCTGCTTCCCCCACTACCCCTTTCCCCCCCTGCTCATGACCTCTCTCTCCAGTTCTCTGAAATAAATAAAACCTTAAAAAAAAAAAAAAAGATTGACAAGGAGGTATTGTCTAAAAACCATTTTCAGAGTTTGGTCTGCCAATACCTGAAGTAACTTCAGGCTTTATGTCCCACTTGAATGTTAATCTAAAAAATTCCAAAGGCATGGCTTGAAATACTGTGGAGTCAGGCCTGAGTTATGGATTCAGGTCTTGATTACTAGATAATTTTAGTTACTAGATAATTAGTAACTAAGGTGTCAGCCTAGGCAAATTAACTTTGAATCTGGTTTTGGGTTTTTTTTTTTTTAAGATTTTATTTATTTGAGAGAAAGCACAAGGGAAAGGGAAAAAGAAACTCCCTGCTGAGAGGGAGTTCCCCTCCCCCACCTGCCCCCCCCCACCTCGGGGCTGGATCCCAGGACCCCAGGGTTATGATCTGAGCTGAAGGAGACACATAGATAACCCAGGCACCCCCTGAATCTGTTTATGTTTAAAAATCTGGTAGCATTTAACAACATCAAATACATGCTTTTCTGTGATGTTCTTTGTTATGATGTACAGGCTTCCAACATCAGAATCTGAGATACATGCAAAAAATGCAGATTCTGGTGTCCCACCTAGATACACTGATTAAAAATCTGAGGGTGAGATTGGGGATCTACATTTTTTTTTAAAGATTTTATTTATTTGACAGCACAGGTAGGCAGAGCAGCAGGCAGAGGGAGAGGGAGAAGCAGGCTCTCCAGCGAGCAGTGAGCCCAATGTGGGACTCCATCCCAGGACCCTGGGATCCTGACCTGAGCTGAAGGCAGCGGCTTAACCAACTGAGCCTCCCAGGCACCCCTGCATTTTTTTTTTTTTAAGAATATTTTTGAACACGTGTATTGTGCATGAGCATATGGGGGGAGGGGCAAAGGGAGAAGGAGAGAGTCTTAAGCAGACCCCTGAGATAAAAGACTTGAGCTAAAACCAAGAGTTGGATGTATAACTAATTCTGCCACCTAGGTGTCCCCTGGGGATCTGCATTTTAAATAAATTCACCAGATGATTTCTCTGCCTAATCTTAGGTAGAGGTAGACCTTGAAAGCACAAGGTGAAATAACTTGCCAAAGTTACTTCTAAAGATGTGCCACCTCTTTTTTGTGTTCCTAACTCTTCTTTCCTTCATGCTCAATAGCTCTTATTCCTGCTGTTATTCCAAGACACAGATAACAACATTTAAAAAGTACTTCTGCATACATATATTCAGTGAAAAATCAAGCTCAACCACATGGACAAGTATTGCTTAATTAAGGTGTGTAATACAGTTTTGTGGGGTTTTTTTGTTTTTTTAGGGAAGTGAACAAATATCTTTCATCTAAAGCATTTGATAAAAAAAAATTAAATCCTACAGTATTATAGACATCCAGAGTGTCAATATTTGGGGGCACAGTTAACAATCCTAAATCCATTTCTTTGTATGGTATTCAGTAATTACCAAGTTAAATGCTCTAGAGATACAAAGATGGCTATGACCCTCTACACATTAGAGTCTTTATGTTCTTAGTGTCATGGACCCCTTTGTCAATCTAGTGAAGTCCATGGATCACTTTTCCAAGAAAAATGCTTTAAGTGTATAAAGTACAGTGTATCGGATTACAAAGGGAACCAGTGATAATGAAATAGTTACCAAAGATTTTTATACAGAATTATATATGCTCTATTAACTCATTAATGAGATCTAGGAGTAGCTCTAATCTGCAATTTCAACAGTGGTGAGCATAAATGATATTTCAAGTTGTTTGCAACAATGATATGAAAATATAGTTCAACTGTGAACTATAAAAAATTATCTTTTACTGCCAGCACTACTGTGATCTGTTGCCTATGTTCAAATTTTATTAGAAGTTACTGAAAATAGAGATGCAGTTTTTCCCCATCTAGATTCATGGACCCACTGAATTCTGTTAAGAACCCTGGTTAAACTGTTTAATAATAGGAAATTTTCACGTATCCAGGGCCTAAGTAAGATCTACCCAGGCACTGAAAAACTTGTGATGCCTTACCTCATATAATTCAAAATGAAAATATTTATACCATAAAGTAGATTGAAGGAAGTTCTGTTTCTCCTGGTGAAGACTGATGCTTTTTAGAAAGTACTAAGTTATCTCTGAGAAAGTACTAAAGTACTCCATTTGTTTCATCGTGGATGAACAGGAAGAGAGGCTGTGGTTGTGTGAAAGTATGGATTTAGTATCTAAGATTATATCTAATACACTTGATATATAGTAAGGGCTCCATAACAGTACAATAAAATGAATGATCTTTTCCATAAAGCGTTCACAATTTTAGAGAACTTTAAGGTACACAAGTGTGAAATACTGTAATAGGGACCAGATAGATGCACATTCCTTTATAAATGAACAGCTTGGAGGGGTTGTTTGTAACCCAAGTGATGTCACTTATAGATAAATTGAGTAGGGCTACTATTCTCAGGTGGTCCTATTAGTGTGTAAGCCCCATGAGGGCAGGATTTTTGTCTGTTTTGTTCATTGTATCTGATGTACTCCAAAAATTTAAGAAACTGCCTGCCACACTCAACTAATCTACTCACCTGATCAGCCTCAGATCTGTGTACCTCCATTTCTCTAGATGCTGTTGAAATATTTTAGCATTAACCCACCACAAACTAGAAATATAGCTCTTCTTCCTTAGACATTCAGTAAGTGAATAAAGAGGGATATTTTATTTTCTCAGCAGAAAGCTTATAAATGCTGTCATAAGTGTAAGTTTACCAACCATTTTAGTTCATCAGTCCTTGTGGATAGGAATTGCCCTTTTAAAATTAAGACACTGCCCAGAGTCACTCATTACCTAGTAGAGGAATTGGAAAACAATACCAACTCGTCTCCCAGACCTAAGGATCTTATCTCCCACTTGGCCAAGACACAGACATGGTCTTTCCTTTCACATTTCACAAAGAGGTAAAACCATGTGAAACAGACTGGGTAGCAAAACAAGTTCCATAGCTATTTAAGCACATCATTGAAAGTTCTTATTTAGAAATACACTTTTTAAACTTTAAGTATAGATGTTATAATCTATGCTGAAGTCATTTTCTCTGCTTGTGTTCACAATGTACTTGTTATCTTTTCATCTTTTCTACCCTCCAAGAAAAGCATTTGAATGTTTCAGGGGTTTGTGTTGGTAATTGACAGCTAATGGAGTTTTTCAAATTCCTGTTCTTCCCACCTACCATGGATGGGTATGTTTTCACATAGTTTGTTTAGAAGGCAGTAAAGCAGTTAAGACAAACCATAAGAGACTTCTAATCTCATAAAACAAACTGAGGGTTACTGGGGGGTGGGAGGGTAGGGATAGGGTGGATGGGTTATGGACATTGGGGAGGGTTTGTGCTTTGGTGAGGGCTGTGAAAGGTGTAAGCCTGATGATTCACAGACCTGTACCCCTTGGGCAAATAATAAAAATAAAATTAAAAAAAAAAAAAAAAAGCATCATTGTCCGGACTAAGAAAAAATGAAAGTGAAGAGTGATTTCAAAGTCCTTTTAAGTCAGGGAGAATGAGGCCAATATCTAAATTAGCACGTGATACAGAAGTAGTCATGTTGCTCAAACCTAGCCTGACCTATACTAATGTGAAGCCATTTATAGGTTTTGCCAATGTTACTAGGAGTGAACATTCATTGACTTCACCGCAGAAATACTGATCACAGTGTGCTGCCCTAGACCCCGCTGAGGACGTTTCATAATACGTGGTGTATGGACCTTATTGCCATTCTACTTTTTTTTTAAGATTTTATTTATTTGACAGATCACAAGTAGGCAGAGCAGTAGACAGAAGGAGAGGGAGAAGAGGCTCCCGGTTGAGCAGAGAGCCTGATGTGGGACTCGATCCCAAGACCCTGGGATCATGACCTGAGCTGAAGGCAGACACATAACCAACTGAGCCACCCAGGTGCCCTCAAGCATTCTTTTTAATTTGTAGTTCTTGTGCAAGTCATGTGAGAGTTTTATATCTTGAAAATAATTATAAATAACTGCATTGTTTATTGAGTTGGAAAAGGTAGAACCAGTAACTAATTGTAGGCCAATGGGGGATTTAAAAATCACCTTTAATATTCACAGTGCTCCTTCAAAGCTGATTATAATGTCTAGGAAAGAGCTTGATTGTATCTTCTAACTCGCCTTCCCTTTAATTTTTTAATTTTTTAGCAACTTCAACAACCTAAGTTTCTTTTGTTTAAATAACCATTATCTCCTTTCCTAGCACAGCACTGCAAAATGACTAGCTCGTAAACCAGTCAGGTGTTATTGCTATTAGTAGGTAACATGCTATTCTGCCTGGTACTTACACAGTTGGCATGCAGCAATTGTTTAATGGATAAGTAAGTTGTTAAAATGTTGATGGATTGCTTAGTCCTATAAGCATGGACTTACATCTCCCCTTATCACCTGATGTTTTTGTGACAGATTTTCTACTAGTGAACTGTTTCAGACAATGAAGGAAATAGGACATACATTACTGAAACCTCCCCCTCACCAGCATCCCCGCCTGGACACAAGACTGAATTGGAATCCTTGATTTCTAGTGTATCATAATATCATAACTAAAAGGAAGAGGTAGAAAGGGCCATGATGTTTGAGAATAAAATCTTATTTATTTATTTATAGCTGAGCTGTATGTCATGATGCTTAATGCCATGACCATTAAGCCATTCCTGTAACACTTAAGTGTATCTTCTAAAGGAAGCCTGTGAAATGTCTCCAGAATGACTTGGGTGGTTTTGTTTGTTTGGGGGTTTTTTTGTTTTGTTTTGTTTTGTTTTTTATTGTTTTGTGTAAGCTCTAGGCCCAATGTGGGGCTTTATTTTATGACCCTGAGATCCAGAGTCTCACACTTTACTAATGGAGCCAGCCAGGCACCACAGAATGACTTAGTTTTTAGTGGCATTAATTACTGCTTTCTTTTGGGACCTGATTGTTTCTAGTGAAACAGATTCCAAAATGATGAGGTTTGTCAAAGACTGTTTCATCTTCAGTATCTTTTAAAAAATACAATTAGGTAAAGCATTTTTAGATAGACTGCATCCACCTAATCTATTTTCCTATTACCTGGTAATGTTTTACATTATCAGCCACAGCTCTGAAAGGACATTAAAGAGTCTCCTGTTACACACTATAGCACTTACGTTCATAATAGAACATTAAGATAGGTTGAAGGCTTCCATAATTAGCCTATGCTCAGTCTTTCCCTACCTTCTGCCCTCTTTTATTTCCTACTTACATTTTTGTAGTAACTGTGTTGAGGGTACATGACCACTAAATTGTATGTTTCTTTGTGAGCAGGAGCTATACAATATTTAATTTCACATTTCTTTGTGTGATTAAAACGGGACTTATTTCTTCAGCAAACATTCACTGAGTATCCACTAGGTGTCAGATATACTAGGTAGATTCTAGAGACATCAAGATAACTTAAGTATAGACATGCTCTTGGGAGTCCGTCTTGTGGGAGAGAGGTGGAAAAAGATATTTGTAAGCAAAAAACAAAACAACAACAAAAAAAAACCCCAAAAAACCCCAAACCCCTGCAGTGTAATATGTTATAGTGAAATAGGATATTCCTGATTTAAGAGGGCAAAAAATCATTTCTAAAAATGTCTCCCCAATAAACTTGCCTCAGTGACTAAATTTCCACCATTATTGCATTATAATTGCCTCTGGGCAGGAGAACTAAGGGGCATCAATAGCTGTGGAATTAATTATTCCCTCTTTTTAAAACCTTATTGTTAATTTTATATACAGTAAGATTCACTTTTATATATATAATTTCATGAGTTTTGATAAATGCATGAAGATCCTGTAATCACCACCACAATCAAGATACAGAACAGTTCTATCACCTCAAAAAGCTCTTTTGTACTGGCCCCTTTTATAATTTTATAATCTATATTTCATAATTTTGGTAAAAAAAATTATTTTTCAAAAAGTAAGGTTTGGCTGGTTCATGTACATCTTTTCCTTATCAAAAAAAAGTATGTCTTTGGGTTAAGACAGTACCTTTCCTAATAAGCCTCTAGAGAAATATAGATATCCAAGGAAGGGCTAAATCATTACACCACTGTAAGTCATCTACACTTTAGTTGGTAGATCATGCTGCTGAAAAGAATTAAGACTCAGAAAAGGTAGAGGGTGTATGTTGTGTGTGTATGTTAGGTTAGAAAGCAAATAGGAGTTGGGGTAGTGGGGGAGATTAGGGCCTGACAGTGGAACAACATGCCTAGAAGGATAAGGGTAACATGTTTTGAATAGTATAAGGTCCCTGGGTTCTCAAAGATACAGGGGGCACAAGAGAAGAGATGAGTCCCGAAGAGGGGTGGACTTCACATAAAGATTGGTCAGTCTGTCGTTATCTGGAACTACTGTCCTGGGATTCTAGAACTGGTTCTGCCAATACTGGTTCTTTTCATTCTTGAAAAGTCACTTCCTTTTCTGGGCCTCAATTATATCATCTATAAAAAAAGATGTTGGAATAAGTATATTCTCAAGTCTATTTGAGTATTCTCCAACCCTAGGTGAAACTTTTGGTTATGTGTGTCTGAGGGGAGTGGTGAATTTCTGTCCCATTTTAACTGGAGAGGCATATCTGTAGATAACAGTAACCAAACTCTAACAAGTATTAAGATCTCTTAAAATGTCATGTAGTTTGATGTCAGAAGCTGCAAAGCAAAGTTAATGCTGATCTCATTTGGGCTCCAGTGATCTAGCTCTCTGGCCCTCAGTGTTCTCATTTGTAGAGTGACTAGATATACTTTAAGTTTCCTTGCAGTTTCACATTTTATGAAAGTGAAACCTATTAAAACGTACCAGTGTTATTTCTATTCTCATTTCCTCTGGGTCTGTACCTATTCCGATTTTGCTTTTTTAAGTTATTAGTCACTATTCATTCAATACTTCTGTGTGCCAGAATTTGTAATGTAGGGTATTTCACCTATGTTATTTAAGAAATTTTACAGTCCTGTTGTCCTTTATAGGTGTACAAGTATGGGGAAATCATACCATGCCTCCTACCCCCATCCTGGATAATATATTCCTACAACAAGATCTCATTTCAGTGAATATTAAAACTAACGTTAGAGAGGGGAAGAAGGAAGGAAGATGTGTATGGCTTTCAATTGGTAAGTGAAGGGAAAGGAACTAACAGTTGAGGATGTTCTATGTGCTAGGTACCTTGCATATGCCTATCTTCTTTAGGTCATTGATAAAAGCAGACAGGAAGGGAGCCTATTTATCTTGGTAACGAAAAGGAAAAAAATTCTTTCATCCTACAAATCATTGGCATTATTCAGAATATACATTTTTTCATGTCATTCTCCCCTATGATGGTACAAACAACATAGTGCTTCTACACAGTGTTTGGTGAATATTTATGGAATGAATAGGTATTTTTCTCCTGTCCTTAGAGTAGTGGTTCTTTGGGTCTATGGACCTCTAATTATTTCATAACAGCTATGGACACACCAAGGATATCTCCTTTCCCACCACACGAACACAACAAAAAAAAAATAGACAACTCCCTCTCCTTGCCCTAAGTACCTCCACACATGTATTTGGGCAAAATCCATAATTTTGGAATGTTTTCTGCCTTTCTGCGACTTATTCATGTGTCCCAGGTTAAGGACTCAGCTCTAAAAACATCTCTGGATATCTAGGCAGCCTAGAAGCTTAATTCCATTAACTTACAGTGCTTATAGAGGTGTCAATCACACCATGCCTCCTGACTGTTCAGTTTGTTTTGTTTTGTTTTATGAGCAGAAACTATATCCAGCTTGCTCTTTGGTTCATTAATATGTGCTACAACCAAAGAGCAGCATTATATTTTTAAGGGTTTTGAAGTAGGAGTTGCTTAATTTTACAGAGGAAGAAACTAAGATTTGTTCCAAAGTTTATTTTATGTGAGTATCGTATCTCTGGCTTTCTAGATGGAATGATTCCCCTTTCTCGCTCCTCCTTCCCTCCCTCCCTCCTTCCTTCCTTCCTTCCTTCTTTCCTTCCTTCCTTCCTTCCTTCCTTCCTTCCTTCCTTCCTTCCTTCCTTTTCATTCAGAAACCCACTTAAAGTATTGTTAGACCAGTGTCCTCATCTGCAACATTTTATCTGAGTTGAGGAAGATGGTGAAAAAACATCCCTTGTCTCATAATGGAAGACAATGACCTGTAAAACAAATATTCTAAGTAATTCTAAAAATTAATAATTAGTAATTCCCACGTAAAGTTGTGAGAATCAAATTAGATAAAAGAAACAAGACGGGACTGGGGAGGGAGACAAACCATAAGAGACTCTTAATCTCAGGAAACAAACTGAACTGAGGGTTACTGGGGGTGGGGGTGAGGGATAGGGTGGTTGGGTGATGGACATTGGGGAGGGTATGTGCTATGGTAAGTGCTGTGAATTGTGTAAGACTGATGTCACAGACCTGAGCCCTGAAGCAAATAATACATTATATGTTAATAAAAATTTTTTAAATTGGTTAAAGGAAAACAATGTTGTGTAAACTCTACAGTTTTCTAAACACAACTGGCCCCTACCTTGTTATAAAATCCAGGGCCTAGTACTATCTAATTTAATGCTTATCTACTCTCCAGTATCTCCTGTGCTTTTACTTGACAGCAAGAGGGCATCTCATCTAAGCTTGTGATGGAGGAAAATTAAGTTGTTTATTATTATAATTATTATTATTATTTTATAGTGAAAAATAGGGAGTTTGTCAATCAAGTGGATTAATATTTTAAGCACTTATTATGTGCCAGGAGCTTTTTAATTTCTGGGTGAAAAGTAACAGAGTCTCCATTGTACGCTCCCCATGGACTACATACACAGTTACATTTGAGTGCTTACTGTAAGCAAAAGCGTTGTTCCAGATGCATTTGCATTTATTTCACTCACATGTTTCTCAATAACTCAGTAAAACACTNTGAGTGCTTACTGTAAGCAAAAGCATTGTTCCAGATGCATTTGCATTTATTTCACTCACATGTTTCTCAATAACTCAGTAAAACACTGTTAACATTTTAATCACTAACAAAAAGAAAACTGGAGTTTAAAGAGATTAGACAATTTGCCCAACAACTTTGCAAAGCTGAGACTTTGAACCCTGGTTGATTTGATGAGAGAAGTGGTGCTTTCCCCCACAAACAAGTTTCATGTGGTGAAATCAGGTTGGAAAGATAAAAAAGGTTGAAGAAGGTGGAGGTGGTGTGGTTGAACCTGTTCAGGAACTGATTACATCTGAGCCTCTAGCCCTTTTAACCTGCCAGCTGACTCAGAGCTGGCCAATGGGCCAAAGCCCAGGCAGGTTAATTTCATGGGCTGTATACTTCAAAGGATCTGATTCCTGGCACTGTGATGCATGTTGCTTTTCAGAGGGCAGAGTCTTGTCGGGGAGGGAACAGGATGGCCTCCAGGAAGTGTTTGCAAAAGACCAAGGCAGTGTTTGCTCTAAATCCAAATATATACAGATTGTTCTAGGTCTGGCAGTAAAAACCAGAAAATCAGCCCTAAGCATGACTTAAAGTTGGGTATTCAAATCTTAAGTATCCCTCTGCAGTAAATATAGCAATTAAGAATATCAATCCTAGAGTTAGACCTGGATTCCAACATTAGCTGTACCATTCACTCAACTGTGAATAAATTGATTACTATGCCTCAGTTTTCTCATGTGAAAAATGGGGATTAAGTACCTGCTTCATACACATGTTGTGAAGGTTAAAGCGAGTATAAAGTATTAAGTGAGTAGTATAAAGCATATATCACAGTACCTGAGACATAGTAAATTCTCTTGAAAACCAATCATTCAGAGAAAACTCAAATTTTATAAGAGAATCTCTGGGCTTAATTGATTCATTTTTCTTTTACTTAAAATACATTCAGAGGGCACCTGGGTGGCTCAGTGGGTTAAAGCCGCTGCCTTCGGCTCAGGTCATGATCCCAGGGTCCTGGGATCGAGGCCCACATCGGGCTCTCTGCTCGGCAGGGAGCCTGCTTCCTCCTCTCTCCTCTCTCTGCCTGCCTCTCTGCCTACTTGTAATCTCTCTCTCTGTGTCAAATGAATAAATAAAATCTTAAAAAAAATACATTCAGAAAGCATTTATTATTGTATTCCATGGCAGGGATAGTGAAAGCAGTAACTTTCATTGAACATGTAAAATGAGCCAAATACTTTTAAAAATACATTGTCATTTAATGTTCACAGCAGCCCTGCAAAGTATTTTCCTACCTTATTAATGAGACCCTAGGTTGAGAGAAGTTCGGTAGCATGCCTAAGATTGAAGAGTCAGCACTCTGTAACTCCAAAACCTGTAAATAAAATAGCCTTTATCCCCACTAGAACATATTATTTAGCAAGCAGTAAGACACATAAATGTCTATATTCAAAGTGCTTTTACTGAGGTTTATGCTACGTGACTGGGAGCAGAGAGCAGGGAAGGTGAACTGAGCTGGGGTGTGCCTGGGTGGAGTAAAGTTCATCTTCTTCACAGGAATAAAATAACAGTGGGGCTTTGGGCAGGAATGAGGGAGGGGGCTTTTGCTAGTGAAGGAAGAGTTAAGAGAGGTCTTTCTGGGTCTCCTCAAGTCACATTAAAAGAGGGATTAGCATTATGACAAGCATTATAATTGCAGCAAATATTACAGTTGCAGGCAAAAGAACTGTCTCCAGAAAGACCAGATTATGTTGTTTACTTGATGTAAAATGGTGGCGGTTATATACAAATAATTTCTGTTAGCATCAGAAGTATCCATACTTCCTTGGGCTTTGTAATTGAACTAACAATAATAGCAACTAACTCCTATTGCATGATCATTAGATAGTAGTCGCTACTGTGTTCACAGGCCAGAACTTTTTTTTCTTTTTTTTTTTTTTTTAGAGGGAGAGAGAAGGGAGAGAAGGGGCAGAGGGAGAGAGAATCTTTTTTTTTTTAAACATAGTTCTTTTTTTAAAGGATTTTATTTATTTAATAGAGAGAAGGAGAGAGAGAGAGAGAGAGAGAGAGAGAGAGAGAGAGAGAGAGAGAGCACGCACGAGCAGGGGAGGGGCAGAGAAGCAGGCTTCCCGCTGAGCAGGACACCCGATGTGGAACTCGATCCCAGCACCCTGGGATCATGACCTGAGCTGAAGGCAGACGCTTAACCAACTGAGCCACCCAGGTGCCCGGGAGAGAGACTCTTAAGCAGTCTCCACATAGCATGGAGCCCAACTCAATCTCACAACCCTGAGATCATGACCTGAGCCAAAATCAAGAGTGGGATGCTTAACCAACTTAGGTGCCCTAAATCCTCTTTGGAACTGCAGTATGTCACTAAATTCTGAGTGTGGGGATGCCAAACTCAATCTATATTAATAGACGTTAATGTTTTTATGAATAAGAAACATATGTATAAGAAAAACTCTTGTTAAGCCTCAGATTGCCTTGCATACCTGCAGAGTGAACACATTCCATTTTGTGGATCAGTGATCTAAGCAGTAGGACCTGTGGCCATGAAGTGGGAATATCCAATCTTACCTTTAGCAATGACTGGTCCAGATTCATTTATGAATGACAAATGAGAAGGGCACAATATGACTTTTCAGGAAATCAGAACAGCTGAACAGAGCTGGACCTTTGAGAATGTGGTCTGTCTGTACAAAGGCAGAGCCTACATTTGTTAAGTGCCTCAAAGAAATACATTCTAGTTTTGAAGAAAGTGGACTTTGTCAGACCTACTTAGACTTAATCCCAGTCCTGCTATTTACTAGCCATGCAATTTGGGGAAAACAACAACCTCTTGTTTGATTCTCATCTCTGAAATAGGAATGATTAATGCCAGTACTTACTTCACTAAGTTTAATGTGATGCTATTGAACCGTCACTATGTGCAGAGATGCTAAGCTAAACTATTTACAAGAATTCTTTTAATCTTTATGACATACTAGGGTGGTAGAAGCTAAGTAATTTTTCACTTAAACATTTTCCTTTTTCTCCTGGGCACACAAAAGGACTACATTTCCTGGCCTTCCTTGCAGCCACATTTTGTTCTGGCCAATGAAAAATAAGCAGAAGTGATCGACATCATCTTCAGGTCTGACCCATGAAGTTTGCCCTTTTAATTCTCCAGGCTCTCTTCCCTCATCTGGGAGAGGATCCAGCAAAACCAGTAGTACAAGAGCCTGTCTTTTCCTCCCCCTACCTCCAGCCTTTACTGGATTGTGATATGAACCAGAAATAAACTCATACTGTGTTAGGTCATTGAGATGTGGGGGTTGTTTGTTATAGTAGTTCATGTATCCTGACTAATAGAACAAGATTTGACAAGAACCCAGAGAAGGGAGAGAGAAATTGTTTACAGTGTCTGGTACATGATGTATAATAAAAAAGGTGATTAACCTCATTAATTTAAGAAACATGAAGGTTACTTTTATGAGAGAGCTTATGAGCAACTATCTAAAAGTCCTCTGGGTAAAGTGTGAGAAAATGTCAGGAATCACTGACATACACTTTGGTTTCCAAAGCTTTTCGTAGATACCACTGGGCATACCTTAGGGAATGGAGATACCACCCTGCGTTAACTCATACTCTGTACCCTGATAAATCAGTTCATCACATTTCTGTAAGTTTTATAAGAATATGTAACAAGTACAAATACAATTTTTATCCTGTACTGGGAATCCTTCCTCCAATTTTTTTTAAGGATTGGATTTACTTATTTGAGAGAGAGAGATTGGGGTGTGTGGGGGAGAGAAGCAGAGGGAGAGGGACAAGCAGACTGTGTGCTAAGCCCGGAGCCTGACGTGGGGCTTCATCTCAGGACCGTGAGATCATGACCTGAGCCGAAATCAAGAGTCAGATGCTCAACTGACTAAGCCACCCAGGCACCCCTCCTTCCTCCATCTTGATGAGGTTTTCCTCATTTATTCAAATCTAAGGGCTAAAATGTGTGTTATAGATTTCTCTCTCAAGTTATTTCTCTCTCAGTAGTTTCCTTTGCTCTAACACATTTTCTGGACTTTATAGTACTTAGCTGGAGCTGTATTTTCAATCTCGAGAAATTGAATTCCTATAATTTGGCTTTGGTCTCTGAATGATCTCGTATTTTTGATGTAGTAACTACTACTGTATTTTCTTCTTCCTCCTTCATACTTGCAAAGTTGATTCCTATAGAATTGCATGGATAGCTACTTAGGCTCCTGACTTCACCTTTTCTCCTCAAATGCAGATAAATTATTTCTTCTTGACTTTGGTGACTCAGAATATTAGCACAGCCTTCTGAGACATTTTGTTTCTGTTACCCTTATCATGTTCCTCCCCTCAGTCTTATATTTTGGAAACATTCAGGAGGTAGGGAATTGGTACCGAAGCCTTAATAAATGTTCACAGAAGCTATGTGGCTTAGAGGAAGCAAACAGGCTCTGCATGGAGACAGATTTGATTTCCAGCCGTGGCATAGCCGCCAATCAGCTCTATATAACATTAGTCAGTTATTCAACATTTTAGGAGTCACAGCTAAAACGGAGGTGGTAAAACCCACTTTGTAAAGGTAAGTGAAATATATAGGCTAATTTCACTTTTGAATATGGATACAAAAGTCTTAAAATACTGCTGTGTCTGAGTGGCTCAGTTGGTTAAGCATCTGCCTTCGGCTCAGGTCATGATTCCAGGGTCCTGGGATCAAGGGTCCAGGGAGCCCGCCTCGGGCTCCCTGCTCAGCGGGGAGTCTGCTTCTCCTTCTCCCACTCCTGCTGCTTGTGTTCCCTCTCTCACTGTCTCTCTCTGTCATATAAATAAATAAAATCTTTAAAAAAGAAAATCTTAAAATACTAGCAAGCCAAATCCAAAATATACCTCATTGCCATTTATTTATATCAAGAATATAAGTTTGGTTTAATATTTTTAAAAACAAAATGTAGTTTATACCTTACCTGATTGATGGGATAAACCCAAACGGTCATAACAATAGATGCAGAATATTTTTTGATAAAATTTAACATCCATTCATAAAAACAAAACAACTTGCCAAACTGGGAATAGAAGAGAACCTCTTAAATAGACAAAGGATATCTATTTTTAAAATTATACTTTAAAAAAGTTTTCTTAAATTGTTAAAGGATAACTTTTAAAAAGTATGTCATACTTAATGGTTAAAAGAGAATAAATGGAGCACCTGGGTGGCTCAGTCAGTTAAGTGTCTGACTTGTGATTTCGTCTCAGGTCATGATCTCATGGGTCATGAAATTCAACTCTGCATTGGGCTCCATGCTCAGTGGGGAGTCTGCTTGAGATTCACTGTCTCTCCCTCTGCCACTCTCCCCCACTCTGTTTCTCTCAAATAAATATTCTAAAAAAATACCAAAAAATCTCACTTTGAAGTCAAGAATAAGAGACTTCTTGGATTCCTGGCTGGCTTAGTTGGTAGGGCATGTGACTCTTCATCTTGGAGTTGTGAGTTGAGCCACACATTGGGTGTGAAGATTACTTCTATTTATTTATTTTTTAAGATTTTAATTTTAAGTAATCTCTACACCCAATGTGGGGCTCAAACTCACAACCCCGAGATCAAGAGTCACACACTCTACCAACTGAGTCAGCTAGGCACCCCAGAGATTACATTATAAACAAACAAACAAATAAATAAATAATTTTTTAAAAAAGAATAAGAAACTTCCTTTACTTATCATTGTCCTGGAGGTCCTAGCCAGCTAAGGGGAAACAAAATTTAGATGATGGATGGATGGATAGATAGATAGATAGATGATTGATAGATAGATAGATAATAGATAGATAATTCAGTAAGAAATAAAAAACTACATATAAATTATTAAGACTTAAAAATAGCTTGGAAAGTTTATTGGATGCAAGACTAATATAAAAAAGTCAATTGCATTTTTATATACCACAAATAGTTTTTAAAATATCTGCTCAGTGGGTTAAAGCTGCTGCCTTTGGCTCAGGTCATGATCCCAGAGTCCTGGGATCGAGGCCCGCGTCGGGCTCTCTGCTCGGCAGGGAGCCTGCTTCCTCCTCTCTCCTCTCTCTCTGCCTGCCTCTCTGCTACTTGTAATCTCTCTCTCTGTGTCAAATAAAGAAATTAAAAAAAAAAAATCTTTGGG